>CM076577.1:308056287-308656287 GCA_034641835.2 Pinus albicaulis
TATTTATGCTATGTTGTGAAAAAAATTGTTTTTCCAGGGTTTATCACTGATTGACGGCGTTTTCAAGTGCTCAAGTCCTCTCTAGTCTACCAACCAGCCCTAGAGCCCCCAACTTCAGTCAATAGAGGTTTGATATATCATTTTTTCAAGCTAATATTTGTGTTGCAGGTATTTGAGGAAGCTTTAGTGCATAAGCGAAATTAATTTGTTCATCCACAATGCCCTTATGCCTAGGGGTTTTCTCTCTAATCCTATCCTTTTCCTCACTATTTTAAATCAGATCTGAAGGCATCTCATAATAGTGGTAAAATCTCTGAATACACATCGTAAAAATCATTAACAAATGCTCATAATCATCACACATTTAATCTCAAGTAATAAGAAAGATTTATGTCAGTGAATTTATGGTGTTCTATGTGATTTTGGAGGACTTTCATATTGTTTATAAGGTCTGATATACGCTTTTATAATTATGATATAAGTCATAATAGTGGTAAGAAGGACATAATAGAAACCTCTAAATTGATAAGAACTCATCTTGCGGCTTTGGTGCGGCTTTGGTGCATCATCTCTCTTACTTTAAGTTATTTGCATAGTAATTTTGTGGTTGGGCTAATGATTGTGGAAATATATTGAAATAAAGTGATTGTTGTCTTGCTGTTCATTCCTCGCCTCTCCCATGTCCTGCATTGCATCATTGGCATAGTCTTGCTTTTGTCTCTATTTGCATCTGATGGTTGCATATAAGTGCCCCTAAACAAACAACAAAGTGTTAAAGTGATTGCTTGTATAAGTGGCTCATATTCTAGTTGGTAATTTCATTTAAAGATCAATGTTAGAAATCTCTATATATGGTAATTGTGATCTCACAATAGGCATTGGTTAAAATTGTGAATTTAATTGCATATATTTGATGTAAGAAGCTTGAATATTTGCTAATGATATAAAGCTCTTCTGCCCTATACTCTAAAGGAAAAAGGCCTTTGTTTGAGCAGCCACAGCCTCTAGGAGGCCTATCCCTCCTATCTGCACCCCCTAGAGGGGTTTTTCTTCTAGCCGCAATTGTATTTGGGCATTTTTCCTATTATTATAGTCTTGTATTAGCTTACTTGTAGGGTTTAATACTTCATTTTGATACTAATATTCGTTTTGCAGGCCTATGGTAAGTTTGGTTGGGGTTTCAAGTGTTTTCTTGTCTCATGGTATCATTGAATTATGCTATGTTGAGCAAACAATTGTTTTTGCAGGGTTTGTCACTGATTGACAGAGTTTTCAAGGGCTCAAGTCCTCTCTAGTCTACCAACCAGCACTAGAGCCCCCAACTTAAGTCAATAGAGGTCTGATATATCATTTTGTCAAGCTAATATTTGCGTTGCAGGTATTTGAGGAAGCTTTAGTGCATAAGGGAAATTAATTTGTTCATCCACAATGCCCTTATGCCTAGGGGTTTGCTCTCTAATCCTATCCTTTTCCTCACTGTTTTTAATCAGATATGAAGGCATCTCATAATAGTGGTAAAATCTCTGAATACACATCCTAAAACTCATTAACAAATGCTCATAATCATCACACATTTAATCTCAAGTAATAAGAAAGATTTATGTCATTGCATTTATGGTGTTCTATGTGATTTTATGGAAGACTTTGAATCCAAAGCTCTTTCCCTCTGCTTTCCTCTTTCCAACCAAAGCTTTGGAAGAGGTTTGTAGATGATACTTGTGTCATGTGGCCGCATGGCGAAGATAGATATTTTCTTTCGCCACCTTAATGATCAATCACGCTCCATGTGTTCACCATGAGCATGAAATAGATGGAATCATTCCCTTCCTTGACGTTCTTATTTCTAAAAAGATGATGGCTCTTTTCTCCCATCAAGTTTTTCGAAAGAAACTCATACCGAGCAAGTACCTTCGAAGCTAGTTCACACCATTTCCCTCGCTCAAAAATTGGGTGTCCTAAACACCCTCGTCACAAGGGCGCGAGGATCTCTCGATGAGCGTCTCACCTTGAAGGGGAAAAGTCTCATTTGTTAAGTGTCTTTCTTAGAAATGGTTGCGTAGATCGCAAGGCCTTCAAGCTTTTCTTAAAGCAAAGAAAAGGTCCCTCTCTATCTAAAGAATAAAGACCCTAGTCAATGGTCCTGCTAAAGGTAATGCCTTCATTCATTCAAGTGAAACCACCTATAAAATTGCGCAGGTCCTTAGGAAGCATAGAAAGTGTCTTCGTTTTCAAGCCCCCCCTTAACACGATTCTCCGCAGCTCTCTCAAATCGGTTAAAGACCCGATTGACCCTAGATGGGAAAGGTGTCTACATCATTCCTCCTCGCGCGTTCCCATGCCTTACATTGGCGAAACTAGTCGTTCTATAAATCAAAGAATTTCCGAACATGCCGCCGAGCATTAAGCATGGAAGATCCCGCCGTTCCGCCCTAGCCGAACACAAAGTAAAAGACTAACCATCATATTTGGTATCAAGAGGCGAAGGTCGTCGCTAGGATCGACTACTATCACTCATCGCAAGTTAAGAGAGAGGCCTTAGAAATCGAAAAAGACCCTTAATCTCCCAACAAGGTAGATGATGGTTGGGAACACCAGTGTGTTGGATACCCGCCTTATGTCCTTGATTTTTTTTTCTTTTTTTTTCTTTTTTGGTATTATTTTATTTATTTTTATTTGCATTTGTTTATTTATTTATTTTTTTTTTATTTTTCTTTTTATTATATATTTATATTTTATTTTTATTTTATTTATTTTATTTTGTGTTATTTTATTTTTTATTTGATTTTATTTTTATTTGATTTGATTTGATTTGATTTGATTTATTTATCTAGTTATTTTTATTTATTTTTTATTTATTTTATTTTTATTTATTTATTTATTTTTCGAAAGTTTGATATTTTATTTTTATTTATTTATTTTTTCTTTTATTTTTATTTTATTCTATTATTATTTTATTTTTATTTTGCTATATTCATTTTTATATTTATATTTTATTTACATTATATTTTATTTTTATTTTTATTTATTTTTATTTTATATTTTTATTTATATTTATTTATTTATTTATTTATTTTTATTTTTCTTTCTTATTTTTTAACCTTCCTTACCTTTAATTTTTTAAAAAATTTATAACTAATAAGTTTACTAAATAATTATAACTAATAAGTTTATTAATCTATTAACTAAACGAATAAATTTATTAATTGGTTTAATAATAGGAGGGAACTAAATAAGTATTTATTAAAAAAACATTTTAAATTATTAAAAAGTCAAACTAACATGAAAACGGCTAGTTTAAACATCTCTACATCTATTTAAGCTTATTGATTTGATCCGATCTCTCACCTGCTCCCGATGATGGAACTACACCGGTTAAGTCTTCAAACGCGTCGACAACGTCTCCATTATATGTGATTATTACCGAAAGAGATTTTACAATTTATATGGATCACAAGCATAGATTCTAAAAATATTGAAACCCCTGCCGGTGAGGCCTTGGCAGACAACATTCATCATTTTAACGTGCACATTCAAGGGTTTCTAAGTTGAGATCAGATCTTGCCTCTAAAAAGATGTAGAGATGCTTCTATTATTCTTCTTGCTAAAATTAATTCATCTTCATTACGTGTAACCGTAATCTATTTTTAAAAGCCGCCCTTGCTCTCATATTGTGAGATCTCCAGAAAGAAGAAGCCTCGATCTCCTATCGAGAAAACTCATTGCCTGCAGGCCTGAATTCTATCCAATTCGATTCCGCGGGTGTATGGACATTAATCATGCTCGTTTTGGGCGGTTAAATCCAACGGTGGGAAGCGTTATGGAAAAAGAAACATTTACAAAATTTCTCGTGCTTTCAAGAAGGTTTCACTCGGTGATATTTCGCTCCGTCCGCAAGGTGGTTAATGCCGACCAAGTATCGCCGTGTCTTGATCGGGAGTTGTCTCTTCTCCCCGCGGCTTCTCGAAACCGCATGTACGATCACTCGGCGTCATCTAAGTGGGTGAATACCCGGGGAATGAAAAAGGAAGGACAACCTATGACCGCGGATTCCGAAACCGTAATCATCGATCACTCTACCGTGGACATTGATGTGAGTACTCCGGGGGAATGATAAAGGAAGGACAACCGGCATTTCTGTCGTCCGAATCTTCGGCCGATGGAGAAGGGAAGTGGTGTTGATTTGACAGGATCTCCCTTTCGATTTCGCATCATTCTTTCGATGGACTTCGATTGGGCCAAAGCTCGCCTTTTCACGTCGATATGTTTCCGTACTTGCCATGTCTACGTCTACAAATGAAGGTTCGGCGACGTGAATGTTGGATCCGCCGCAATCACCGACCCTGTGGCTTCTAACCTTCACATCTTTCCGAACCGTCACAAATTCCGCGTCCTCCTTGAGGATAATTCTAGCTTATTTAAAACGGTAGGAAGTGCTATTCTAGATTCATGTAATAATTTTGAAAGCAATTTAAATAGCGTTCATTCTAACTTTAGAAATTTAATTAATCTTTATAAGAATAGCTCTAATTATATAAATCGAAACCTTTGGGTATTGAAGAAGACTTTGAAAGCAAAAGAATATAAATGGCTTAATAATAATAAGGCAGTAGGGATAATATTGGTTGTAAGGTTAAGAATAATAATGTTATTATTAAACAAGATTATAATAACAAACATAAAGATTTTATCAAGAAGAGTGATAGTAATAATTATAAAGATAAGTTTATTAATAAAAATAATAATATCATTAGTAAGATCAATAATATTAATACAACTCTAAAATAATGTCGTCGACCTCTAGATTCTCGACCTTTCCCGCTATAGTCTCTTAGAAAAAGGCTTAAATTTTTCCTTAGCGCCCAGGAGAATACCCATCCATGATATTATTTGTGACATTGAATTCGGTATTAGAGACTTGCCGGATTCGTCATTCAAAGACATTATTAGGCAAGATTGTGCGGCTATCTTAAGAAAAGCCAAGCCACCCAAGAGCAACTTGAGCAAGCCCGAGTTTGAAGCTCTAAAACTTAAACCATAATAAGGATATTGTTGTTCTTAAATGGCTGTGGTAAAGGTGGTGCGGTTGTCATCCTTAACAAGGAGGATTATAGATGAAGATGTTAGATCATTTGGAGAATAAAGGGGGAGTTATAGGAAACTTCCTAAAAATCCCTTAAAAAATATCTCCAAAGTTATCAATGATGCTATTAAGTCCGCACTAAGAAGCTCTTGGAGTAAGAGGTTGATTGAGAGCAATCCTCTGCCCAAGTATAATCTATGGTCTTCCTAAAATCCATAAGGATGGTGCCCCCATCCGTCCCATTGTTAATACCATTGGTGGTCCAACTTACCTTTCTAGTTGCGATTTAGCTCATAAACCGAAGCCTCTGTAGGTCACACAGCACTTTTCATAAAGACTCGCTTCTTTCGTTAATGAGCCGAAGGGCATTAAATTGGATCCCGAGGACGTTTGTTAGTTTTGATGTCGTTTCTCTTTACACCAATATCCCCATAAAAGATGCTGGCGCATGTCATTAATCGCATTACCGATCCCTTCCGACATCGCCCATTTAGTTGGGATCGCTTAACCTCCACTTTCTTCAGCTTTTGAAGGCTAATTCTATGAGCAAACTTTTGTGGTGTTGCTATGGGTTCCCCCTTTCCCACATTGTTGCTAATTTTTTATGGAAGACTTTGAATCCAGTTTTTCCCCGTTCTCTTTCCAACCAAAGCTTTGGAAGAGGTTTGTAGATGATACTTGTGTCGGTGGCCGCATGGCGAAGATAAGTTAGATATTTTCGCCACCTTAACGATCAATCACGCTCCATAAAATTCACCATGGAGCATGAACATGGAAGCATTCCCTTCCTTGACGTTCTTATTTCTAAAAGATGATGGCTTCTTTCTCCCATCAAGTTTTTCGAAAGAAAACTCACATCGAGCAAAGCATCTTCAAGCTAGTTCACACCATTTCGCTCAAAATTGGGTGTCCTAAACACTCGTCACAAGGGCGTTGGAGGATCTCTCGGGGCTGCCGATGAGTCTCACCCGAAGGGGAAAAAAGTCTTATCTCGTTAAGTGTCTTTTCTTAGAAATGGTTAAGGTGAGATCGCAAGGCCTTCGCGCTTTTCTTAAAGCAGCAAAAGTCCTCTATCTAAAAAGAATAAGACCCTAGTCAATGGTCCCGCAAGGTATCGTCTTCTCCATTCATTCAAGGAACCACCGATAAAATTGCGAGGGTCTCAGGGGAAGCATAGAGTGTCTTCGTTTTTCAAGCCCCTTAACACGATCTTCGCCTTCCCAAACTCTGCGAAAGACCCGATTGACCCTAGGGATGGGAAAGGTGTCTACATCATTCCTCGTCTCCCGTGATGCCTTTACATCGGCGAAATTGGTCGTTCTTATAACCAAGAATTTCTCGAAACATGTCGCCGATATTACATGAAGATCCCGCTCTTCTGCCCTAGTCGAACATGCAGAAAAGACTAACCATCATATTTCGTATTGAAGAGGCGAAGGTCATTGCTAGGATCGACCATTTCCATCATCGTAAGTTAAGAGAGGCCTTAGAAATCGAAAAGATTCCTTAATCCTTCAACAGATGATGGTTGGAACATTGGGCAGTGTTGGATACCGCTTATGTCCTTGATTTTTTTTTTTTCTTTTTTTTCTTTTTTGGTATTATTTTATTTATTTTTTATTTGCATTTGTTTATTTATTTATTTTATTTTTATTTTTCTTTTTATTATATATTTTATATTTTTATTTTTATTTTATTTATTTTATTTTATTTTATTTTTTATTTGATTTTATTTTTATTTGATTTGACGGATTTGATTTGATTTGATTTATTTATCTAGCTATTTTATTTATTTTTTATTTTATTTTATTTTATTTATTTATTTTATTTTTTGAAAGTTCGATATATTTTATTTTATTTATTTATTTTTCTCTTTTTATTTTTATTTTATTCTATTATTATTTTTATTTTTATTTCATATATATATTCATTTTTATATTTATATTTTATTTACATTTACATTTTATTTTTATTTTTATTTATTTTTATTTTATATTATTTATGTTTATTTATTTTTATTTTTTATTATTTATTTATTTATTTATTTATTGATTTATTTATTTTTCTTTTTCTTTTCTTATTTTTTAGCTCTCTCACTTTAATTTAAAAAATTTATAACTAATAAGTTTATTAATCTATTAACTAAACGAATAAATTTATTAATTTGGTTTAATAAGAGGAGGGAACTGTACCGTTACTTATTAAAAACATTTTAAATTATTAAAATAAACTAGCCGTTTAGAAAACTAGCTAGTTTAAACATCTCTACATCTATTTAAGCTTATTGATTTGATTTAATCTCTCACCTAGCTCCCGATGATGAACCACACTCGGTTGGTTCGGCATATACAACGTCTCCTATTATATGTGATTATTACCGAAAGAGATTTTTACAAAGCACTTATCATATTGTTTATAAGGTCCGATATACGCTTTTATAATTCTGATATAAGTCATAACAGTGGTAAGAAAGGACATAATAGAAACCTATAAATTGGTAATAACTCATCTTGCGGCTTTGAGGGCGGCTTTGGTGCGTTATCTCTGCTAAAGGATAAATCACACTAGAAGAAAGTCAAATTATCAAACACCTCACTCTATTTTTGTAGACCAAAGAAGACCTTCACAAAGGACTAAGAGTCTCAAGAAGAAGATGTAATGGCTTGAGAAATAACTCAGAGGCCAAAGGTCTAAAGACTAATGCTAAGCTAAATTTCCTTGCAAATGGCCCTTACAAAATTATATAGTCAATATAGAATCCATACTACATTTTTTGATGTGCAATCCTTTTATGGTTTAATCAAAGTCTCATAAGACCATCAAATCATTTCTTTTTTAAAAATAAGTCTTGAGTACAAAATTAAAATATGTTTGCATTAACATGATCTAAGATGAGAAGCCTCTATATATGAAAATGAAATGGGTTATATAGCTGAAACAAAAGAAGGATAAATTGTTGAAGGTTCTTTTTGGAAGATTTACGATGGAAAGAAGAAATCTCACATTAAAAAGGAAAACTTGTTAAAATATTGATTCCAGAATCCAAGTCCTTGATTTCAAGAAAACAAGTTGATGTCACTTAGAAAAGTGGCACAAAAGTAATTAAACTAGCAAGCCATCCTTTGTGCATAAAGTCCATTCGAAACCTTGAGTTAGGAATTGTACTTAAAATAAAGTATTACAGGTATCTAGTTATGCAGTGAACCTCATATTTACATTTATCTGGTTATTCAGTGAGTGTTGAAGACACCACAATGATTATTTTTATGGAATGTAGATCTCAAGAAATAATGAAATTAATAAGAGGTATGTAACATCACTCACAATGATTTTTGTCTAAAGTATTCATTGATTTCAATGATATCTTATCATTATAGAATACCTTTATTAAGGTAAATACCAAACATAGGCCTAGTTCAAAAAGTTTGTGTCAGAACTTGTATTATTATTGATTTCTTTGAAGCCATTTTTGTCTAGTATGCATGAAAGAATGAAATTCATTAAAGGATTGTGTTTGGAAATGTTTCCTTACAAATTGTATTTGGATAATTAAAAATATGTTAAGGAAAATAATTGATATGTAGCATATAAACCATATTGATGTATTCCAGTATGAAATGAATAATTTGTGTGAGTGAAAAAAGTATTGACCAAAGGGCATGATATAGTAATAATTCAAGAAAGGTGCACAGAGCATCCATGATCGATATTTACGTTGCGGTATTTGAGAAGCCTTAGTGCCTAAGGAAACTCATTTGTTCATGCACAATGCCCTTGACCTAAGAGGTTTTTCTCTCTAATCCTATCCTTTTCCTCACTCTTTTAAATCAGATTTGAAGGAATCTCATAACAGTGGTAAAATATTTGAATACACATCCTAAAACTCACTAACAAATGCTCATAATCTACACATTTCATCTCAAGTAATAAGAAATATTTATGTCATTGCATTTATGGTGTTCTATAGTTTGGAGAATTTGTCATATTGTTTATAAGGTATGATATATGCTTTTATAATTTTGATATACCTCATAACAGTAATTATGAGGACATAATAGAAACACGTAAATTGATAAGAAAATACTGTCTTTGGCGGCTTTGGTGTGGCTTTGGTGCATCATCTCTCTTACTTTAAAGGATAAATCACACACTTGAAAGGAGGATGAAATCTCTAAACACCTACTCTGTTTTTGTAGACCAAAGAAAGTAGTCACAAGGACTAAGGGCTCTCAAGAAGAAGATGTAATGGCTTGAGAAATAGCTCAAGAGGCCAGGAACAAGACTAATGCTAAAGGTTAGAATTTCCTTGCAAATGGCCCTTACAAAATTATATAATCAATAGAATCCATACTACATTTTTGATGTGTAATCCTTTTATGATTTAATCAAAGTCTCATAAGACCTTGAGATCATTTCTTGTTTAAAATAAGTCTTGAGGTAAAAATTTACAATATGTTTGCATTAACATGATCCTAAAATTAGAAGCCTCTATATGTAAAATGAAACGAGTTATATATTTAAGAAAAAACAAGGATAAATTGTTGAAGGTTCTCTTTGGAAGATTTTGATGGAAAGAATAAATCTCCCAGGTAAAAGGAAAACTTGTTAAAATGTTGATTTGAAGAATCTAAGTCCCTTTGATTTCTTAAGAAAGCTGAATGATGTCACTTAGAAAGAAGTGGCACAAAAAGTAGTTAAGCTAGCAAACGCTCTTTTGTTGCAAAAAGTCCATTTGAAACCTTGAGTTAGGAATTGTGTTGCGATATCTCAGTTAAAATGTTTGATGAACCTCACTGTAGTTTTTTTATGGATGATACAATTAGTGTGAAATACAATGATTGACTTTTATGAATGCTAAGTCTAAAGAAGCCTAATGAAATTAATAAGAGGTATGTATCATCACTATAATGATTTTTGTCTAAAGTATTCATTGATTTCAATGATATCTTATCATTATAGAATACCTTTGTCAATTAAATATAAATACTAGGCCTAGTTCAAAAAATTTGTGTCAAAAGACTTGTATTATTGATTTCTTTGAAGCCATTTTTGTCTAGTAATGCCTTGAAAGAATGAAATTCATTAAAGGATTGTGTTTGGAAATATTTGCCTTACAAATTGTATTTGGATAATTAAAAATATGTTAAGGAAAATCATTGATATGTAACATAAACCATATTGATGTATTCATCAAATATAAATGAATAATTTGTGTGAGTGAAAAAGTAATGACCAAAGAAAGCGGGGATATGATAGTAATTCAAGAAGAGTGCTTGACATCCACGATCGATATTTGTGTTGCGAGTATTTGAGAAGCTTTAGTGCATAAGGAAACTCATTTGTTCTTCCTGATGCCCTTAGGCCTAGGGGTTTGCTCTCTAATCCTATCCTTTTCCTCAACTTTACATTTTAAATCAGATCTGAAGGCATCTCATAAAGCAGGTGGTAAAATCTCTCGAATACACATCCCTAAAACTCACTAACAAATGCTCATAATCATCACACACATTTAATCTCAGAAGTAATAAGAAAAGATTTATGTCATTGCATTTATGGTGTTACTATGTGATTTTGGAGGAAATTTTGTCATATTGTTTATAAGGTGCAGATACACGCTTTTATAATTCTGCACCTGATATAAAGTCCATAAGTCATAAGTGAGTACGAAGGACATAATAGAAACCTCTAAATTGATAAGAACTCATCTTGCTGGCTTTGTGGTGCATCATCTCTCTTACTTTCAGAGTTATTGGAAAAGTAATTTTGTGGTTGGTGCATAACACTAATATATTTATCTAATCTCCCACATGTAATAACCACTTTCATCTATGCATCAAATTGTGACCCTAGCTCTCTCATCTCTCCATTTTTCATGCACTTGCACTACTTGGATCTATTGTCTCCTCGACCCTCCAGCCACCTCGAGTGCTCCTGTAACTAATGAGTCCCACTTATTTGACTATACCCAGAGAATTACTCATATAAAAAATCAACCTCAAAACCCTATGGTTCATATCAAGATCTACTCTCCAATCTCAAATTACCTACTAGCCTTCCTCCATTGCCCAAGTTTTCTTGATACCTTTCAAAACAAGCTAGTGACCTAGCTCTCTCATCTCCACTTTTCACGCACTTGCATACTTGGATCTATGTCTCCCTCGACCCTCCAGCCACCTCGAGTCTTCCTCAACAAGACGGTCTCTCCTTTTGGCTTGTTTAGACACTCTAGGGTGTCTTCAGACTCCCATGTTCATATAGAACATCTTGGTCTCCGAGAGCAAAATTCAGGAAGGTTCCAACAAAACATTGGATGGAGAATGTACCTTCTCATTGAAGGGACAAAGGATTTTCATACTTTCATGATTAATTAACTCTACAATGTATGTTTGATTGTTTGGGTGTGTTTCCACTATTGCATATTATAGAACATAAATGATGAACTATGTTTTGCAAGGGATCCTTGGTAAGTTGCAAGTATATTGACACTTAGGATCCTAAGCCCTTCTGATGCTTGCTTGGTATTTGTCTTGGATCTCAATGCAAGCACTTCCTTTCTCACTCTTTCTCTTGCTTTTTCAATCTCACATATAGCTTAATGGCTTTGCCCCAACATAGGGAATCGATAAAACCATATAGGTTATTCTTCCAGTTTGCTTGCACGTCAAAGTGAGGGAAAAATCCTAATGCTTCTTTCATTGTAATGCGCATTTGGATTGAAAAGTTAGCTCAATTGCATTTTCCTACATTTCAAGTTCTCCTTTCTTTCCTTTCCAAGTAAATCATTTGACCAAAGGACTCAAAAAAATAAACCCTAGTTTATTTTCTTTCCTTTATTAATGTGTTGTTATACATCTACTTGTTGGCACATATAGAGAAATACTCATATAAAATCAACCTCAAACCCTATGGTTCATATCAAGATCTACTCTCAATCTCAAATAACCTATTAAGCCTTCCTCCATTGCCCAAGTTTTACTGATACCTTTCAAAACAGAGCTAGTGACTCCATCTCACTTCCAAGCCATGGGAAATTGGGCTTTCCTCATTGTGGTAGCATGGTACCTCCCTCTATCCACCATGCTACATCAAAAATTCATGGGGGTGAGCATATTCATATACAGCCAAAAATTATTATAGAAATCAACCTCCCTCACAGAACTGTTGTGTCATTTGATAGGACATACATTCTGTGATTTTCTCTTTTATTTCGGGTTAGGGCACATGTTTTTCTCATCCACACATTTTGTCTTAAACCCTGATAATTCCCTACAACATGTGATTTTCTACAAAAGCGCTCACATCCCGTTCCTGTATTTTTAGCTACTATATGTACGCATGGACAGGTCTATGTGCTACTTTAGCTCTCATGCACTGTGAATCACTCTACTATTTTTATTGTGTCATCTGTCAGTGCTCTGCTAAAGGGATTCTCTAGAATTTACCTTTTTTCTCATGTATAGGTTCAACGCAGTTCAGCTCTCATTGTCGACACAACACTCTCTGCATGACACACACACGCACACTCTGTATTTTTAGAGATCTAGTATTACTACATTGATATCTATATACTTACTTTTGGCTCTCATGCCTTTGTGTATAGGTTTACATCATTGTGGTTCAATTTTCCTTTCATAATACCTCGTTCGACTATTTTTTTGATTCTTGAGTAATTTATTATCATATTTTTAATGACTCTAATTATTATTTTAAAAACCAGTAATGATGTAAGTTGAAAGGTGGTGCTCTCATTCGAGTTCGTTTGATCAAATAATTCCTTCCATTTGTACGTTGAAATCGAGGTAATACTATTGGTGCTGACAATCCCTCTAGTCTAGCTTATTAATATACAAAGATTGGTTCTTGATGAAGAAGATATTCTCGACTTGCCGGCCATATTAGTCCTTTGTGTGGTTTTCTTAGCTAATTTATTTAATTAAGCTATGGTTTTGGAGCTCACTTTCTTTCTTTCTAGTAAATTCTTGTCTTTTATTTTTATTTTGTTGGGATCACCATTTTAACTAAATTAGATTTTCCTACATCCTATGTATATTCATTTCGAAAGGTGAATCCTTTTGAGAAAAAAAATTACAGAAGTTTCCCATTTCAAAGCGGTACATTAATTTCTCAAGGACCTAGAAGCACCGTTAGCTATCACGCATGGAAAAAGGGCCACATTATATGTCATTACATTAGTTAAAGCAGTGGCTTTCAAAGTCATTTTTGGATGAAGCTATTGCACTTGTAAATTCGCCTTCCAGATTCAGTCTGCGATGATAGGGAGCACATATGTAGAGGAAAAGAGGTTGGAAATGAAGAAATTAAATCCAAAGCGAGAGGAAATCACAAGAGCGAGTTAACATCGGTTTAAATTTTTTCTTTGAAAATTTCATTCTGAAATTAGCACAGATACTAAAGGTCCCTGGTATGACGAGATCAAAATTAAGAGCTAGTGAGTGCCTTTGTAGTTGATTACAATATTGGTTTACGTGTGATCATTCGTGTTTGGGGACCATAGAGGGCCTTCAAATATCAAGGTTGGTGTGTAGATACGATGACATTTATTGCATTTGTTTTTTTCCACTTGTTAGGTTTAAACAGTAACATTGTCATGTGTATTATGAAATTTCCAGGAAGAAGCATGGTAAGAGTATAAAAGTTAATGTTGGTAATAAAGGTTGGTTGTGTTTCAGACATGAATTCCACAACTTTTCATGTTTGTGATTGATAGGTATCCCGATATACGCATGGTAAAGCAAGTATAAATAAAATTTATATAACTATGTTGAGGAGAAATGGTCTTTGAGATGTGACATCTGCTCAACACCACAATGCGGGGGATCTCCTTGTTTGGTGCTATCAAAGAAACCCTTGGAATGTTATTGTTTAGATCTAGTAACTAAACCGAATTTCTCATAGTCTATGTTTTAACGTCCTTGACTTACTTTTTCAATGAGGCCACTTGTATCTTCAAGCATAATAAACTTGTGAAGAATGGCTTGGTTGGACCCACCACATATATGTTAAACAAATATGGATGGACCCTTTTTCTATGAAGAGTTTCAAATGTGAGAACTCAAATATGGCTTGTTTCTTCTCTAGTATTAACTTCTTGGAGGGAGTTTTGTTTTTGCTCTGTAATACTAAAATGGCAAGTTATGAGGATGGAAAGGCATAAAATTCTCATATATATACCCTTTTGGTGTTTTAATTCACATTACAGGGTCTTAATTGATACGGAAGAGTGTAACTGAACAGGAATAGATGACATGATTGAATTTGTGATATTGTATCTAGTCCTTAAGGCTCGACAAGATCTGAGAAAAGAACGGTACTATGTATATTCTAATTTCAACCTTTTAAGTATCAAACTAAAGTATTTTTATGGAGAAAAAAATGTCTCATTATTTTCCATATCATAACACATGTACCCAAATAATTTGCTTAAGAATTAATATTTGGAAAATACAAAAGGAATCATGTTGGAGATTCCCTTGCCCTTGGCCAACTAAGGTAAGGGCAAAAGCGATTGAAAGCGGTTCTAGACATAGATAACCATAAGAAGCAGCATCGCACCATTTTAATTTTGTACAAACGAAAAAAATGGGGACTTCTCACATGAATATCATCTAGGATGTCCTTGAGAAAATTATAACAATGAGGTGATCAAATGATAAATGAAGTTCACCATAGCTAAATGAATGTTGAGGATTTTAAAATAACTTCATGAATTTCAAAATCTAAAACATTCCTTAACCATGCGAAAATAAGAACTCTACATCATTGGTTGAATAATTTCTTATCTGCATAAATATTCCTTAGAAAATCATAAGCAGAGGGCTACTCAGGGAAGAAGTCTCACGGATTCTAGAACATGACAATGACATGAGCAGAACTATAACACCACAGGCTCCACTATTCTCTTCAGCACTGTCATTCAGCCCAGAGAAATGAGGGATTCGAAGGCAACCTTGCAAACCTAGCCCTGTTGCCTTCTAAACAACACCCATTTGTTAGTGACAAAGGTGATAGTCGCTGCTAGTGACAACACCCGAGTGTGTAACTTTTGGAGATTATATATCCCAAAGCATTAGAGTGCAATTATATCGTGTAAATAATATATTAAAAAAGTTTGATAACAATATTTGGAGGTTGATTGCCAAGGGTAATATATGGATCCATAACTATAATCATTATACTCTATCTAGTCAATTCAATATTTGCTTAGTGTCAATGTCATCATGATGGTGACCAGCATCAATTCTAAGCTTTTCCTTTCTTGGTTGAGATTTATTTAAAATAAATGTGAAACTAGATCTAAAGATTCCTCTCTTTTAATAGTAGATTTCAATATCTTGAAAGTTTTTGCTAAATAGAACACTACGATTATGTATCACTGAATTTATTCCCGAATAAGTTTGCAAGTGCAACAATACGAAAGAAAAAACAAGATGAGACTAGACGGTTGTTTTTGGAAAGGATAACGATTAATGATCGCGGAAAAATCATTTACATCTTCATCTGCTAGTATTACTATGGCATTGTAGGTGTGTGGGAGTTTAGTCTCTCACAAGCAAATTAGAAAGCAAAGAAATACATACAAGATAAGACCATAGATACTTAGGGAATTTAAAGCAATCAAAGAGATGAAAGTTTGCTTTTTACCCAAAATATCTCTCAACCAAGACTAGAATAATAATTCCTTTGGACTTTTCAAAGAGGCAGAGAAAACAAAGATATTATTAATATAAAATCTATCTCAATTAATCTTTGATTCTTTACACTATTATGGGGATATTTAAGAATGCTTTTGAAACAATGGCCATGTAAAATTTTACAACTAAAATGTTACATCGGATAAGAGGGATACCCACTTTTAAAATTTTCTACTTAGGAGAAACGTTTGATTCAATCATGCTAGATGTCGATTGAATTAACATTTTTCAAGCTTGCTTGAACTATATTGTAACGGCAAACATTGTTAAAAAAATGAGAAACTTTGTGTAATTACGATTGAATGTGGCATAAATTTGTGGATAATGCAAACACATTCACTATAATTGTGTCTGCACCAAAACTCTATTATTAAAATCAAACAAGCAAAGAACTTCCCACTGTACACCCATGATGCAGCTGATCTAAATTTGACACAGTAAGATAACCTATAAACTACATGTTCTCGATTTGGTGTGGGATTTTTGCTAAAATATCAAAGTCTCTTCTCATCATCTATGGTACTCATCTTGAATATAATTTTAATGCCAAGAATAAGAGGTCGACTTTCTCCATCTTGAATTTGGCTACTACTATTCGAGGCTTACGTACATTTCTAGTTGCTTCATTCCTTATTGTTGTCATGATGCCTTATTTTATGACTTTGTTGGTCCATTTGTAAATCATGTAGGATCAACAACAATCTTGCTATGGCTAAAGTATTTTCTTGAATTGACGCAAGGTGGATTTTGGTTCCATTTTTTCAAATATGATTTGAAATCCCAGTGGATCGTTTCATTGATGATGGAATTGATGATGATTGATTAAAGTGTTTGAAATGCACATGGTACATTGCTTCTTTCTAGTATATAGAGGACAGTAAGCCTTTGGAACAATCTCATCTAAAACTAGAGACATAAAATGAACACCTAGTTGGGTATAGGAAGACCCCCCTTATACTATTGTCACCTTTATAAGAGTGACCATACGGCGTGTGGACATATTGAAAGTCATGATCTTCTTTTTTTGCATAAGGTTAGCTTCTAGACCAAGGCTATAACAGAATATCCTCAAAATGTGAAGATTACGGCTCATGTTTAGCTTCAATAAATTGAGATTGATGTCATTTGAACTTTGCACCAATATAAATGTTTGGATGCTGTGTGGGAAACACAAGTACATGGATTTGGTACCATCACCAAAAAACATAGTGAAATGTGGAAACACATATGATATGGCACAGAAACATGTTCTCTAAATTTGGAAAGTTGTTTCTTATTTTGGAAATGTGAGATGAAATGCCATGTTATGATAGTGTTTTTCATCTTATATTTTACTTTAGAATTTTCTTTGATTTTATTGGGAATTCAGTGGGTAATGCAAATGCTAATTCAAGGTGAAATTAGATGACGGTGGAGCATATTAAAGAATACTCACCACCATCGGATAAGCAAGCTAAGAGTTTTATGACATACAAATAGGTGTAGTGATAGATGGGTATAGGAGGGAAAAGTTTGCCTAGAGAACTTGTCCCACTTTCAAAGTGAACTTTTTCCCTTGTGTACCCATCTGTCATTGGCTTGTTGTCTATCATAAACCTCTGTCTTTATTGTGCGTTCTCGGGCCAATAAAACCGTTTTATTGCCTTCTTCTAACCAACTTGGGACATGTGTTAAGAGTCTCTTTCATCCCATATCAACTCCTGCTTTAGATTTTCAATGAAAATCCATGCATCTTCACTACAAGAAAGCACATTGCCTTCAAATATTGGCACAAATTTGTAAAAAGAATTATACTCGATTTCAACACGGTAGAAAATCATAATAAACAGAAAAAACATATATTTTAGTCACCTTATTTGTGATACTCAACACTTGTCATAAATTAAAATGGATAATAATAAATATTAATATGAGGCTCATCACTACACACACATATTTTTCAATGCGAATAAAAGAAATCCATATTGTCTTTGCCCCGGAAACTCGATTTCCAAAATATATGTCAATATTTTCGGTCATGTTCTGCCAATTTCTAAACGATCACAGTTACGAGAGATGGCGAAACTCTGAGAGCTATTTATTAGGCTTATAGCCCCGATCTTAAATCTCACTAATTACGAAGCCATAAAGCTACGAACATATTCCTCTTATTTGATCTCATTAGGCTTATAGCCAATTTTAAAATCTCACTAATTTGTTCACCTAAACCTTCATTTGTACAAATTTGGGAACCTTGATAAATCTTTCCCGATTTGTATCATATTGTCATTGCAAACTGATCACATTTAACTCTGTTTTCAATTTCTTAACCTACTCAAACTGTCTCTCAGCTTCCTCTCTTTCTTTGCATAAGGATTTTTCATTTATTCGATATAGACTTCAAACTCAGTTTTCCTTGCTACAGTGTGGCCTTGTGATCATCAATGAGCTTTTGGATCTCTCACGTACTTATGAATTCTCTTATGGAATCCCCATCAAAAATTAAAATAGCAGATGTCTGAAATCAAAAGATAATTACAATAAAGAGCATGATACTAAAGTAAGAATAAGGAACTGAAGCTGTTTGGATCCTGGACAAAGTGCTTGTGTTGATTAACAGGTAAGCAAGGTAAAGTATTCTCTATTAATCTTATTTCACATTATATGCCAATAAATATGACTATCAAATCTTCAATAAATCTGTTCCAATTTAATAAATCATCCATAGATCATTTTTAGAAAATCACATTACTCCCATCTTGACAAGTTCTTCTTGTAAGGCATACAGTTTTCTTATTTCTGCTCACTCTTCGTTTCTCCTTCTTTTATCCCCTCTTGCCTGTTGAGGAGGAAAAAGTCACCATTGACATAGTGAGTTGTGTCAGAATTCGGCCTGTGCAAATTTAAATAAGAGTTGTGTCAAATTCGACATCATCGGTCAAGTTAATGTTGAATAGTCATGTACCTCACGTTTAAACCATTTTCTTTGATAAGAGTCGATTGACTTTAAGTACAATCCCAACTTTGAAAACTCTCCTATCTATATACTCCTATATATATAGTGTTGTAATTGTAATTTTGTGATCAAGATAGGGTTTTTGATGCTTGTCATTAAGTATTAGTCTGTTGCATCCTTGAGTTATGTAATAGAGTTCAATGGTCAGCTTTGACTTCTTCTAGTGATTATTGTCACGGGGGAGGTCACGGTCTTTAGATACACAAAATTTCTTCCTTAATGATTCTCACCACTTGTTGTTAGTAAGAATTGATTCTTCTGTTGAACAAGGATCGATAAGCACGATGCTAAGAAGATCAAATTGTGTGCATATATATAGATACGAGACACTATTGAAGGAACGTGATTATGAAAGAAAATCATACGACCCAAAATGATCAAGATCATTGATATTTTTAGATGGAGGATATTGCAGCTACTCCTTGCAGCATCATTCCTGAATAGGATTTGACACCATATATAGGGAATATTATTGTTTTGTATACGATGCAAAACTAAATGAATATAGAAAATATGAATAAATGAGAGAAGCCATATCGAACTGATGGATGCCTTGATATATTCATGTAATACTATCAGATCATATGCAAATGTGAAATTAGGTCAATCTTATACTATTATAACAGAAGCCTGCATATTAATTTTGTTGCACGGTAAATCCATACACAAATTTGAGAGTATATAGGAATGGGTTATACCATTATTTCCAATATGGAAACTCCACAAATAGGTATCTGAAAACACATATATGACTAAAGCAAGAAAAAATGTCATAATGAAAAAAATCATACTAAAGCATATGCCATATGACATTATAGGCAAATCATACAAAGACTATAGCTATTTAATGAACATCCAGTAATTATTTAGAGTCACAAATTATCAAGAGTGAAGATCCCGAGGAGACTTCCTTGAAAAATTAAGATTTTTTAACCACAGCTGATCAACTTTTGTGAGTTTATGACCAACTATACCCACCTTTATTTTGTTCAACTAGAAATTCAAGCATGGTGGAAGGGCTTAAGGCTCCTCCCTCGACCTCCTACAATTCACGTGTTTGTGTCAGTGTCTTCATATATAACACAATATGTACTTGATCTTACTTTGCACTATACCTTAGGATGACTTTAGCCCTAAGCTACATAAAGCGGACTTTATGAGTTGCTGTAGAGGCAATCCCTTCTATGTGGCCTAAATGAGGAATAAACAGCTCTCCTTCTAGGATAATCTCACACATATAAGCAGACCTAGAAATATACCCTAAAGCAGAGAAAACTCCTTCCTCTATTTATCATGAAAATAAGTTATTATATGAATGTTCTATAAATTAAATAGATGTCTTAGGTATCAATGGAATGGGATGGAAATCCTTGGCACTCAAAAAATACATTAAAATATTAAATTCTAGTGAATGTGGTATTCATTAATTTTTATTAATAGGACAAAAAATCCATGGACATTATTCAAATGAATTCAATAGCACACAAGAATACATATTGGAAAATCTTCACATGAATCCCTATGGGTTCATATGTAAACTATAAAGATTGGATAACCTTGAATTCAGAGCAAGACACTCCTTAATACTAAATAGGTTGGTAATAAATTTCCAAAGCATCTAAAAGTAAATACCTTACTCAATCTTGATGATAAACCAATGCGGGAAATATAAAAATAGAAATTATTTGAAATCAGTCACTGCCTTGCATTGTATTCAAATATAATCAAAGAAACAATGTTGACTATAAACCTTGAAAATTGATCTTGATAATTGAATAAAGTTATCCATAACTTCATAGACAATTGGGAAAATGTTCTTGATTGAATAAGAAAAGATACAAAAACTAGGATACAAATTCTACAAAAAGGGCAGGTGAATCTCTTCGTACACTCTCAGATATTTTTTGAATACCATAGCAACGAAGAAAGGGTAAGAGGTTACCATGGTTTAATGTAGAGTATCTAACCCAGAGACTACAGGATCTCCTTGAGGCTCAGTCTGCATCATGTCAATATCCTCTGTACCCTGAAAGGTAGAAACCAAAGTTAACAGTCAAGTTTACGAAAAGAAATATAATAAATACTATAAATATGCTTAATGGAAAGTATCAATACCTGTGTCACGACTGGAACCTCAGAAGGAATAATCTCTTCAGGAAGCCCTTCATGTGTAGCGCTAACCTGAAAATTCCATAATGTTAAGACTCATACCAATAAATTTGTGACACAAATTCAATTTCAATTTGACATACAAAAATATAGATAGATAGCAATGAGTAATGGCTCTGGCACCTATACATGATCGTGTCCACAATCTACAGAATGAGCACGAGGGGAAAGGCAATGTTGTTCTAGGAATGTTGTAAACTGCATAAGTTAAATAAATATATTGGCGTCAGTTTTTTGAGACTAAATGTATATATACACCAAAAAAACATGTTAGATCAAAACCTGTTTGTACATACCTCACCCATGGTGTGCATTTTTATTGTCCTGGATTGCTCATAGAGGTCTCTACATGAGGTTGCATACTCAATAAGCTCATCTCGCTCCATCTCCCTCAACACATCATCTGGGATACTCACAAATGGACGCCCTCCTGCACTAGATGAAGGTTGGCTCGTCCCTAAGCTGACTTCCACCCCTCCTAAAGCAGCTGCAATATGTTCTTGTATCTTATCCATCATTTTTGATGCAGCACTGGAGATAAGGGCTAACTCCTCTGGAAGTGTAACTACCCTAGGTGGTCGAGCTGTTAAACGAGGTGTTGGAGGCCTAAAACCAACATCTCACATAGCATCAGGTCGTTCATATGTAAGACCTTTTCCAGCTCCATAGAATTTGGACCCAATATTTGTATAGTTAGGGTCCATGTGCTCTCAGAATTGAGCAAACAACATTCTAACAAAATATTGCGGCACCTCATCATTATTTGGGAACTTCCCGTATGCATACATGAACTTCTTATAAATATGGGGTGCAATAATAGGATCATTTAATCTTGCAATCTTCAGATGTTTTTTGTCTTCGGGCCACAAGTCAAATAGTGACAAGGCCATTTATTTAGTGACCTTACTTTTGACTTCATTGTAGGAGTGGATACCAATCACTGATGCTCTCCTCCTACGCATCATGTCAAAAAAAACTTGGGTTGATGGTCCAACCCCACGATAAGTCTCTATCAAACTCTCCAAATTGTGCAAAACAATTTGGAGACAATTTCGACTAGGGGCAGAGAGATTGCAACTTTGCAATTCATTGCGCAATCTCGTGGAATGCTCCCTCATCCCATCAACAATAAGTAAGGAGACGGTATCTTCCTAAGGCATCTGCTCAGGAATATCACCAGGATGGGTGTAAAGGGGATCATAGCTCGTATTTCGAGCAAACTCATGAACCCTACGACCTCTACCCCTAGGAGGGCGACCACCACCACCTGTAACATGTTAAATTATTGCACATATTAAAAATTGAATAATTTATAAGGAAAATTTGTATTTAAAAAACTTTTTTGGTAAATTGAAAATACCTGTTGGAAAAACTATCTCTTCCTCTTCATTCATACTATGGTCCCCTGATGAGGAATGAACGTGTCTATGACCCATTGTACAAAACATTAAATTGTTAGAATTTGGGTACATGAGTACCACAATAAGTTTGAAATTAAACATACTTCAAACAATAAATTTTCATTTAGATTTTACTTGGAGAAGTATCTAATTGTGGGGTGAATCCCACAGGCTGAGACATTGTTCTCCTTTGACCCTCACCAGCAATAAGGCCAACCCAAACTCCAACATTTTCACCTATGGAGCATAATTTTTTCACATTAAACACATGTCATTTGGAAAAAAAAATCACTTGTTCAACATTGAATATAACGTAAAATTGGACATTTTAACTAGCAATTGATCTAATGTGTACCTATGCTGTGTATAAGACCCTCGTTCATACCATGGTCCCTTGGCGAGGAATGAATGTGTCTATGACCCAATATATAAAACATTAAATTTTTAGAATTTGGGTACATGAGTACCACAATAAGTTTGAAATTAAACATACATCAAACAATAAATTTTCATTTAGATTTTACCTGGAGAAGTATCCAATTGTGGGATGAATCCCACAGGCTGAGACATTATTCTCCTTTGCCCCTCACCAGCAACAGGGTGAATGGGAACATGTCCTTGGGGCGCCTCTTGTTCGATTCCTTGACTGGGTGAACGAGTCGGACGAGTGCGTCCACCTGTGCAGGACAAAAAAAATTCACATTAATCAATTTTTCACAACCAACAATAAATATAACCTACTTGAAAACATGAGATAACTAAACAACCAATGTACCTGATAATACTCCTCTCATGGAGGCGTCTCTGTAGGGCTCTCCTAATGCCATGGAGGGGTCTCTGTAGGGCTCGCCTGCCCCTCATAAAAAAATTAAAAAACAAATTATCAATCGACAGTTGAATGTCATCAACCAATGGATAACAAGTACTATATAGGTACTATGTGTGAATGAATAGGCATGTTGAAAAGTATAACTAGATCGGTCTTCATGTTGACTATGTAATTATATTCTTATGTAAAGAAGAAGTCAAAGTAATGTTATCTAAAGACTAGGAACCAAGCTTTCCAAGGACTAGTACAGAAGAGTGCAAAAAAGAAGGCTTTATCATCATTACAACCAAGATCTAATCCTTACCCTTGAAGAAGATCATTCAAAGAGAAATCACCAACACATCTTTTCTCCACCATCGAAGAAATCAAGATGAAGACTTTATCTTCACTTATCAATTAAATATTTTCATTCTATAATCAAATTTGTTTAAATGACTTTGTTTTGGCAGGGAGATCTATAAGCTGGTTGGGTTACCAATATTCCTTACATGAGGAGAATAGTCACAGTCCTCGAAGAAAGTAAGGTTAAATGTCACTTGGACCAGATTTATACAAAATTGAGGTATTAAAGAATGAAGGGATATCTTCATAAGATATTAACTATGAGATATGCAAATGATGATAAGGTGGACAACGTAACAAGGAGAGAGATTCTATAGAAATGTAGCCATAATTTTCAAGGTTCCTCCTCTAACTCTATAATTGTTATGGAACACTTTAGACATGTTTCTCCCATTCATGAAAATTATCCCACAACTTCACTTTCAATTCCACAAACAAGAGAGTATTGTTGGTTTTATTCCACCTTCCTCCACCACTGCTAGTTGCACTCAACACACCATTGAAACCATTTGAATAAGTACAAGGAATATGCTTATGAGTACATGGCACCACATGGCACCATTTTATTGAAATTCATGAGGGTTGCAAGAAGATGACTCATACTTCAAGCACCAAGCTTCAGATTTATAGCTGATTTATTTTCCAAACCTTATATTCATCATTGCAGTGTGATTATACTTCAATTCTGTGACTTATCTTTTGACACATGACATTAGATTAGATTCTACTTTTGAGTAAATGCCTTTCCTAATGATTAAAGTGATAGATTTCATGAAATAAGGTCTCCAAGGTAACAAGAAAAACATCTAGCAAATCTCTCTCAGAATTCCCATTGTATCACAAAGATATACCATGACTGGGGCTTCACTACTTCAACTCAAAAGTTGTAACAAAGACAAAATAAAATAAAACCGACTTGTTCAATCTCCTGAGATTACTTGGTATCCGAGCTAGATTATGGTGAAAGAGCAACCTTGAAGTCAAAATCATTTGGCATAGTTCAAGAACACTTTTCATATGAAGGGTGAAATCATCTATTGTTACAGTCACTACCAGTGACAACACCCAGTGTGTAACTTTTGGAGATTATATAACCCAAAGCATTAAGAGTGCAATTATATTGTGTAAATAATATATTAAAAAGTTTGATAATATTTGGAGGTTGATTTCCAAAGAATAATCTATGGATCCATAACTATAATCCTTCTACTCTATCTAGTCAATATGATGTTGCTTGAAGTGTCAATGTCATGATGGTGACCAAAAAACTGTCAATTCTTAGCTTCTTTACTAGTTCAGATTTGAATTTAAAATAAATGTGAAACTAGATCTAAAAGAGTCCTCTCTTTTAGCCAAATCGATTTCAATATCTTGAAATTTTTGCTAAAATAGAACACTATAGTTATGTATCACTGAATTTATTCCCCAATAAGTTTGCAAGTGCAACAATACCAAAGAAAGAAAACAAGATGAGACTAGACAGTTGTTTTGGAAAGGATAACAGTGTAATAGTCGTGGAAAAAATCATTTACATCTTCATCATGCTAGTACTACTATGGCAATGTAGAGTGTGGGAGTTTAGTCTCTCACAAGAAAATTAGAAGCAATAAATACATACAAGATAAGACCATAGATGCTTAGGGAATTTAAAGCAATCAAAGATGAAAGTTTATTTTGCTTTTGCAAGAATATCTCTCAACCAAGACTAGAACAATAAAATTCCTTTGGACTTTGTCAACAGCCAGAAAACAAAGATATTATTAATATAAAATCTATCTCAATTAATCTTTGATTCTTTACACTAAAACAAAATGATGGGGATATTTAAGAATGCTTTTGAAACAATGGCCATGTAAAATTTTACAACTAAAATGTTACATCAGATGGGAAACACCCACTTTAAAATGTTCTACTTAGGAGAACGTTTGATTCAATCTTGTGTGCTAGATGTCAATTGAATTAACATTTTTCAACTGCTTTAACTATATTGTAACCACAACTGTTGTTAAAAAAATGAGAAACTTTGTGTAATTACAGTGAATGTGGCATAAATTTGTGAATGTGAAAACACATTCACTATAATTGTGTCCTGCACTAGAACTCTATTATTAAAATCAAACAAGCAAAGAACTTCCCACCTATACCACAGTACATTGATCACAAATTTGACATGACTAAGATAACCTTTAACAACTACATGTTCTACTTGATTTGGTGTGGGATTTTTCTCTACAAGCCTCAAAGTCTCATCTCATCATCTAGTGATCATCTTGAATATAATTTAATGCCGAGGACTAAGGAAATTGGAATTTTCTCCATCTTGAATTTGGCTACTACTATTCTAGGCTTTTGTACATTTCTAGTTGTTTCCATTCGAACTGTTAGGGGTAGAGACTCATTATTTTAAGGGGATGGAAAATTACAGCAACACCCTCTTAGATACACCCCACATAATATCTAACATGTATATATGAAATTTGAAGAATACCATGCACTAGAGACAAGGATTGGACACAACACACATACCCTCAATTTCCATGTTAAAATGTAGGATTAAAATGTAGGAGTAAGAAACATACCATACCCCATAAAGCAAGATAGGACAACAAAATGATATATTTGGAGTGTTGAGGAAGGTATAACCATGACCAATTAGAAGACGAGCCCTCTAACAGTATTTCTTAGGAATAAGATAAAATAACAATGACCTCCTTAAAAAATCCAAATAATTGTGAAAATTTTGTGGGAAAAAACCAACTTAATGTGAGAAAATTGTTGACTCCTCAATTTACATACAGATGATTAAAAAAACCCAACTCACAATGTATACCATGTAAGAGGAATATAATAGTCAAGGTGGGTAGCTCTTCTCTCCACCACCACTAATTACAAATACCTTGGCCACCATGAGGTAGATCCTATGATTTTATAACGATTTGACAATAGAGAATGAAGCTAGGTGGGAAAACCTTTTAGAAAGTAGAGTAGGACTAGGAAATTACAAGTTTTGGTGTTGACATACTTGTTGCAAACAAATATAAATACTAAATGAATTTACATGAACTATCTCTTAAGTACCAAAAGAAATAAATTATCGCAAACAAATACAAATACTTGTGTAAAAATGAGTTTACTCAAGTTAAAATGAAAGTTGTTAACTATTATGTGGAATACAAATACCTAATGAGTTCACCAAAAAAGAATTGCCAAATAAATGAGAAAATGCACTATGTATGTATTACATCAATATCAAGACAATGAAACATAAACAACTAAAAATAATTCATGATTTCCACAAAGGCTGAAGACAGTGAGGCACAAAAAACTGAGCTATTGGAGCTTGACCCCCTAATTTTGTTTTACTCCATACAAACAATCCAATAGAGAGAGATGCTATGTCATGTCTGCCTCTTTCATGATCTCAAATTCCTTTTTCTTCAACTGCACTTCCATGAGTTCGAATTCAAGTTTATTATTTACTTACTCCTACAAATTACCAGCCCCTTAAACCCATCCTTCTCAAGCTCAAGTTGTTGTGCCTGAACCTCCACTTTCAGCGTTTTCACATCAAGAAGTTGTCTTTGCATCCATGCTATTCTTGTACTATCTTCTTCAACATCTTCTCCATTTTCATCATTAGTTTTCCCATTTGCCTCATGATTCTCTCTCCCCTTAGGAGAAGATGACTGCATACCATAATCTGCCAAGATATGTAGCTTGGAATAAGAACACATTTCTTCCTAGAATAAGTGATTGGAATCTATAATTTTCATCAGACCCTTTTTTGTCCCCTCAGAAATATGATCCATAGAATAAATGAGATGATGATTCTCAATAACCTTTGATGTGTCTCTTCCAAGCACATCATTTAGTGCCTTAAAATTCTTGTTCATGTCATTGAATTTA
Organism: Pinus albicaulis; assembly: GCA_034641835.2. NCBI lineage: Eukaryota > Viridiplantae > Streptophyta > Pinopsida > Pinales > Pinaceae > Pinus > Pinus albicaulis. The sequence goes on from CM076577.1 coordinate 308,083,721, forward strand.
TCTTTGCACTGCTGACAATAAATATGAAATCCTTTCTCCTTCAATATTTTGGAAATAGATTTCCACTTTCCCTTCATCACGTGAACACTAGACTTGTTCCTATTACATTCCTCAATAAAAAAAACAAACCAATTGAATAATAAGATTCACCATGTCCCCTCTCCATTTCATAAGTTTCTAATGGTCATCAATGTGAGGTCTAGATTTCATAAGTGGATGATGTTCATCACTTCCATATTTATCTATTCAAATGAGACTATGATGTTGATGGTGATATTGGTGTTGTTGGTTCAGTTGTTGTGAATGATGGTCATCACTTTCATCTTAATCTCTGCAATTGAGACTATGATGTTTATGGGGATCTTGATATTGTTGGTTCTATTGTTGTGAATGATGGTCATTGAGGACATCTCCAACCTCGTAGTAGACCTACTTGGCAAAGTGAAAATTGAAAACCTTTCCATCTTGGTTCTCAATAACCATTTTTTTTTAACTTCGTTAAAACCGTAGACATTCCAAATGAAACAACTGTTTTTTTGGTGTTTCCTTTAAGTCTATTTCTAGTCTGAGCGACCAATGGTCTGACCCTGGACAAGGCAAGATGGTTTCCTCTATGAAAATATCCCTTTGTAAGAATTCTTAGGTTATGAGTAAATGAACTAAACGACTGGGTATTTAATGTCTTTCACTCCTTTTGTTATTCCAAGAAAAATTACCATTAACCCTAGGTGTATCTACTAACTTCAACTTTTTTATAAGGTTATTAAAATTGTTAGAAACTGGTTCAAGCCTTCATAGGCCTCCAAGTTTTTTCTCTCACAAGGACCGAATGAGATTTAAATCTCGCCCTAAACCCATAATAGAAATGGGAAACACCTTTTATGAAACAAAATTTAACTTAAAAGTTGTGGCATCTCTGTTAGCACTAGGGGTCCATATACTGTTGTTAAAGCAACTAGGTCTTTTGTGGCCAAATATCATAATCATCCATTTATTATGTGTGTGCTTGCAACCAGTCTTTAAAGACAACCTCCTAGGGATTCCCCAAGACATCCAACCTGCAAGAACTACCTTGTGCATCTACTAACATGAATTGACAACCCTTCCAACAAAAATAAAAATCTTTGTCAATTTATCCCCTACTAGTTAGGTTTCTTTTAGAATAACCACTGTCAATGTTTATTATTTTAATTGATCCCATAAATATCTTTGTTTTTTTTGCTACTAGGTCCTCTAATATTCCATGTGAGGATTTTCATTGAGAAGGTTTTGAAATTGGGGAAAAATGGTTGGGAGCTCCATAGCTTAACCAGAGTTCACTAGCTCCTCTCCTGCATCTTGTATTGATTCTCGTTGAGATTTATGTCCTTTTCATTTCACTTCTTTATCCATGTCCTTAAGTAAAATGATCCACAATCCCAAAAATTGCAACAGGCAGATGCACAGTTCAAGGTAGACAAAGGCTTACCTGGATCCTGGCGACAAATAAAATAGCTCTTAAAAACGACAGCTACAGTCCAAAAATTCGCGAAAACGACAGCTACAGTCCAAGAATTCACGAAAATGACAGCTACAGTCCAAGAATTCAACAACGACAGTGAATGAATTCGCGAAAACAACAGTGCAGAATGAATTCGCGAAAACGACAGTGCAGAATGCCGGGCGAATGAAGAATTTTGGATTTTTGTTATAAAAATAAAACTCTCGGACGAGAGTTTAAAAACATTTCGGACGAGAATTGAAAAATCTCTCCGATGAGTGTTGAAAAACTTTCGGACGAGAGTTAAAAAAACTCTCGGACGAGAGTTAAAAAAAAACAAAAAAATAAATTAAAATTAAAAGTAGTAAAAAGGAGAAAATAAATAAATTAAACATCTATCTTAATAGATGACGAGGCCATGTCAACACAATTCTTAAAGCTCCCACTTAAAGGTTATTGAAATAGGATGTCCTAGCTCCAAAAAATCTAGACATGGAAATAATGAAATACCTATTGTTTAATGGATTATTTCCAAAATGATCAGGGTTAAAATCACATAATGGAATTAGAATATAACACAATTTATACCTATATAGAAAGGATTCAATAAATTTTATAACAAATTGAGGTATTTATTGCAAGCAAACCTAGAGAGATGATTATTGGAGATGACTTTGACCAAAGAGAATTTGTCTTAAAATTTCACTCCAACATTCCACTTATTGATCTAAACAATTGAAGAAGATGATCAAAAGTAAAATTTATTTGAAAATAAATTCCTAACTACCCAAATTAATTAGAATTATATGGTTAGTATCTAGCAACTAAATATAATGAAACATAAGTGAAGGGAAATATGTGAGTTGTATATTTTGGTTCAAAAAAAAGTTTATAAAAGTAAAGATCTTACTAGTTCCAATTGTCAATGACTCTAAGAACCATTTCCTGAATTCCTCCTCTTAGACCATAGGAGTGTTCCTCACTATCCTCACCTTGCACATGAATAATAGAAAGAGAAGGAGCATCTTTCCTCTATTCTATATTAAAATTTGAAGCTGAATCAGGAAAAAATAGCTTCCTATTGAGGGACTATCCTTAAAATCTCAAGAATAAACCCTTTTTCGGTCTCTAGTATCAATTTTCCAACATAAGGTTCCTTCCTCATATTCTCCACCTTAGGCTTGATTTTACACTCTTAGAAGGAAAATGGGGTAGTTGTACATAGGAAATAGGAGGTGAAAAAATAGATAAAGCAAGTGTATGTATACATGTTTCTAGATCAATATTAGCGCATGCAATCCAGAAAAATATTTTCAAAATAATTCTAAGGAGAAGTGAGGTATAGAAATGTAATCGATAAATGGTTTGAGGCCATGGAGTGTATGTTTACGATACAAAAAAAAATTATGCTATAGTAGATGCCCCTTAATATGCGAGGTTACAAAGGAATATGTCTATGGAAATACATTATGAAATCCAGGAGGAAGTTGTCAAGTGGGTCCAAAATGAGTTCAGTAAACAAAAAACCAAAATTATAGTTGCAAAAATAAACTGATTAAAATATAAGTCACCTATTGAGGTGGAAATGCTTGTGATTGGGTGTGTAAAATCATGGCCACCAAGTCAAGAGAAATGCAAACCCATGAAGTATATAACAAGTGATCATGGAAATGATAATAAGTACATAGTGGATCGATGCATATATAAGAGTATAAAACATGACCACATATAGATACATAATGGACCTATGTCTCAATACATAGGAGGATAACCAAAGTGAATGAGGTAAAAAACTAATCCTCCACAAGTACCAATGTGAAATATGTGTGTGGTATTATGGATACAACTTGGGTAGAAACATATAAGAGATGATGTTGCTATAGCCTCAGGGTATTCAAACCAAATATTCGAATTTATCTACACCATCTGCATAGATAATTTGAAGTTTAACATTGGCAACACCATTTTATTATTGGTCATTGGCGCATATTGTTAACAAATGTGATAAAATCCATTGATGATGAAAATGGGTATCAAGATATCTAGTACAATCTAGCAAGTGTGAGTGAATGAGGTGACATTCAACACTTGTAGAACATATTATTCATGGTACATTTATGTATTACCAATATTAATTGCAAGTGATACTATCACTAATGTCCAAATTCCCCAAGGCACTACAAATACTTTAGATATTGATCCTATAGAAAATGAGCAGAAGTTGATGGGAGGAGATTGATTGAAAGGAGGGAATTAAGGCATACCCCATTGATCTGGATTTATGCAGGAACGCAACAGAATACATAAATAACCATGAACATAGAGATGCAGCGGAAATAATGCTTCATTTCATTAATATCAAATAACAGAACTATGCTTACAGGCATAATGGAAATAAAATAGCTAGGGTGCTGGTAGCGAATATCTGAGAAGAGATGTGATGGCTACAGACCTCTGAACTATGTTACAATGAGGCTCGAGGGCCTATTTATTATTGAGAAACAATGGAGAGCCCTCAACATCCCAAAAACCTAACCCTAGGAGATGAAGCGCCAAAACTATGGGCCCCATTTGGGTAAATTGGTGTTTCAACTTCCCAGGGACGTAACTTTGGCATACTATCTCCGTTTGACGCACATGATACATCATTAGAAAGCTCCATCCGAGGACTACAAGGGCCTCAAAACGGCTCCGGAAGTTCAGGACCCGAAAAACTGCTAAAAATAGTAAGTTATGCCAAAACTGAAAAACTGAAAGAGACAATGGTGGGGGCCCAAGTGGAATAGGCGGGTGGCCACCAATATCCACCTGGATCACCCATAATCCAACATGACGAAATTGAAGGTAAAATGATTTGGAGGGAATTAGATAAAAATTTTAAAAGGAAATACCCCTACGTATGTATCTCGCATACACCAAATGGAATATCATGCATCCGTGACCCTATGAGTGATGACCAATAATAAAATACATTGACATAGTTGAGTAATTCTAGTGATGATGAAAATGGAATCTAAGGTATGGCATGAAAATCAAAGTGTGAATAAAGGTATTTAATTTGAAGACTTGGGAACCACTTAGTGAACAACTAGTGTGGAAATATCAATTGTTGAGAGTAAGATCACCTATCAATGATGAAAATAGACCTTGGGTACTTCTCTAGGTAAAATTCTGAGAGCAATTTGTTATAGTATATAAGAGTTTACTCACTAGTAAGAAAAATGTAGACCTTTAGATTAAAAGATATAGGTTATTGTAGATACTGAAATTGATTTAACAACTGGAAAGGATAACATGATAAGTCAAGGAGATATGAGAAAGGGACAACACAAGCTAGAAATCCCTTAAACATAAGCATGACAAAAAAGTGACTTGGGAAGCATTGACTCAATAATGACCAATGATAGAAGTTTGTGATGTAGGTGGAATCCACTAACTCTCCATAATTATTGGAAGATTAACCATATAGGGGAGTAAATACTTAATAAAAATGGCTCAAGTTCCTAGATTCATACTAAAAATCCAAGTTGTCGAGACAAATACTGAAAACTAGTCATTTTTTTAAGCATGACATTACTCATGATTATTTCCAAATCAATTAGATAATGCAATTCTTTCCTTTCCCTATTTCTCAATATATTTGATTTTTTTTTCATATCCTAAGGCTTGAAAAAGAATAAAATAATGTTATTATACAATGGATGAAACAAGTGTCATGGGAAAGAAAACTAGTTCCTAGTGTAGGGAACATACCTATTTTCAATTCAAGGGATGTGTGTAGGATAAGGACACTATTAGGAGTGTTTCATCAAGGATAAATGTGTAAATATGCAAAAGAAATAGATACAAGGCTATTAATTGAAGAGAATGCATAAGTGATAGGTTATGAAACATCAAATTGAAGTTGACATCAGGCTCAAGAACACAAGCAGTACAATACAATGTAGTGTTACAACGCAACAATGGGAACCCCATCTAGAAAGGCCAAAAAAAAAGATTAAGAGAAATTTATGAGGTTTCATTAAACGGTCATTTCAAGGGTAAATGGGGCTCCAAATCCTATGAAAATATTACAACATTGATGCTAAATCGATATCAAGGTACTAATTAGTCCCATAGAAGGTAGGCTCTATGATGAAATTAAAACACTTTTAAAAGCAAGAAAGGTGTGTGTCTGAAATTAGTGGGGTATATTCTATGGTAGCAATGATATTGAATTGATTAATACAGAATGAACTATGGGAAACTATTCCTTGTATTCCAATTTTTGAATAAATTACCTACCACATAATATCTAAAATGGAAAAAAGTGATGTAAAAAATCACAGAAAATCAACTTAGTTTGTCATATCACCTAAAAAACTAAAAACACCACTTAGAAAGCACTTGATTATAATTAATAAAATTAATAAAAACATAATAAAGTTTTTTAAACATTATAAAAGGGGTAAAATCAACCTAATATAAGTGAATATGATAAGTTTTACCACTTCATTTTCACTTTTACTCCAAATTTGTACATTTTGGTCAAATATTCTCAAACTTTGAAAAAGGATTTTCAGAGCTATAACCATTGGGTTTAAAAAAATTTCGGATGAGAGTTGAAAAAACTCTCGGATGAGAGTTGGAAAAACTCTCGGACGAGAGTTTAAAAACTTTCGGACGAGAGTTTAAAAACTCTCGTCCGAAAGTCTTCCCGAGAGTTTATGTGACCACAACTCTCGGACGAGAAAATGCATAACTCTCGTCCGAGAGAATTTTAACTCATGTTAAACCCAACCAAACTCTCGTCCGAAATATTTAAAATCTCTTGGACAAGAGTTTTGAAAACTCTCGGCCGAGAAATTTGGTTGATTATTTTCTAGGCCGAGAAATTAAAAATTTCTCCCGAATTCTAACCATTCGCCAAAAAGTGTTTCCCAACTTCGGGATTTCACCCTTTAGCTATCCTATGGTTGTGTGGAGAGTGAAAGTACCTCCCTAAATTTCCAACCACTTTAACACGTGCACATAAATATACATGGTTATGCATATTAGACTACATGCAATGATATTCCTCATTGTTCTTATGATGAATGTTTAATATTGTATGTTCATGAGTGAATTCTTGAGACTTACTATTATGCAGCATATGACTAGTTATCTTATATGTTTATGAAGATAGAGTGTATGCATGAACTAAATTTATGATTATGTTGAATGCTAGAGTCATGAAGATTTCTCCCATGCTTTTGAATCATAATCATCTTGTCTATTTATAATGTAAATGAAGTTATGGGATTTGTTGGCTATTGTTATGTCCAAGATGAAAGTGACAAACCATGTATCTATACTTCCTTCTCTTACACAACAATTTTATTTGTAAATGGTGGATTATCCTAGTTACTATCCTATATGAAATATGCTTTATAACTTCCCTAGAGGGAATTTTTTTAATTAATACAACTAAATCAAGACTGTGGATCGATGAATCAAATGTACACAACTCAATTGGTACTTTCCCAACTCTCCAAAATCCACCACCAAGGCCAAGTTCACCAACACCTAGTGCTAAGTAGGATGGTCCATAAAACTACCCCATAAACTAATCCGAAACTAAAATGAACTAACCTCGAAATGGTGATCAATATGTCAACAGTGATGGAAGTATACAAAACCATAGTTGTTGTGAAAAGATCCACTTATTGGGTCTATTAACTGATAAGACTTCCCACTATTGATCTTTGTGATTTTTTTTCCTAACTAGTTGGTAGGAAACATGAAGTAAGCATTGGAAAATCCATGCCCTAGTGGAAGTGGGCTACGCCAACTGCTACCCATCAATCTAATCTACTCATCTATGGAAAAAAATGCACTTGAATATAATGGAACTCATTTTCCTCCTTTTGGTTTGGTTATATCATAACATGATAGCCTACTATTGGTTAATTTTGACCCCTTCAACTCTTACATAGAGTTAAAATATTGAATCTTCTAGAGTATTGTTCATCATGACCATGTGTTTATCCATTTTTCCATGAATGATTGAAGCTCACATGGAATTCTCTTGAATCACAATGGTCAAAATTGGAAGGTCAACTTCCAAGTGGCATAAATTTTTCATATGGGCTCTGTTTGAGGTTGTTCCCATTGGAAAGATATCTACGTGTAGAATATTGCTAAGACTTTTATTCTGAAGTGGCAAATATGATCTCCCAAAAAATATTTTTTTATGCCTCAAACTCCTTCTAGAAAGTTTCAAACCCTAATTTTCCAAACTAGGACCTACCAATAAAAGTGGTCTTGTGAGTTGATTCCTCCAAATTTTCCACTAGAAAACCATCAATATGGATGAAAAATAATATAACGATCTAATATGGATTAGAATCTCTATCCAATCCCATTGTTGATCAATATTTTGGATCAACAATAAACCATTTTAAATGGATACTAAAAAAAGAAGAAAATATGTTGTAATCATTTTTTCATTAGATATCCCCATGTATAGCTTCATCCAACACTTTCCAAAATAAAAATGGATTCCATATGCCAAATATATTTAAAATTTGGTGTAATAACCCATGGAGCTAACTTACCCACTGTTGGGTAAATTTATTGGGTTAACTAACACAAGTATTTAATTATCAATCTGGGTTTGTAAACATGGAAGCATGTCCAAAATATATGGATTTCAGATGTAGTCAATTTTAGAAGAAAAAATGTAGAAACTGAAAGAAATTCATATTACAAATATATTCTAGATTTTAATGTTTAAGGAAATTCATATTACAAATATAAAATTTAACTAAGTAATTTTTTATTCAATATGTAATAAGTGAGGGAAGAGGCTCCTAACTTAGGATATCTTCATTTTCCTTCCCCACGGTACTACTTTCATGAAGAGAAAACAAATAATTGATTGACAATAGTTTATGATGTATAAAAAGTAGGAGAAGAGGCTCCTAACTGAGGAGGTCTAGGTTGTCCTTATTTACAATTTTATTCATCATTGTTACCATTTCATTAAAACTATAAATTCAAGAAATAAATCAAGCAAAGAAAAGAAGATGAATTTTAGTTCTTGTTATTTGATCAGATAGAAGGAGAATTTAACTTAAAATATTATTTTCCCCTTCATATGAAGATTATATTTAATCCAAGAATCATCAAAAAACGTACGAAATCTTCACATATCTAAATGATTTAATACATCTGAAGCAAAAATAGTTCATGAAAATTATGCTAAATTAACCAAAAAGTGTACTTAGCTTGGTGTGGGGGCCCTCCACCCTTGCCTTGCACACTTGAAGAAATTATCAGCTACATAAAATTCAGTCAATCATCCACAACATGTATAGAAAATAGAAGGTGGAACTAGTTCTTCAGATTATCTCAAAATATTCAGAAGTCTCAATATGAAATTATACATATTCACCATGCTTGAATGGTTCATATGCTTGGTTTGAATAGAAAAATGATAAAAAAACTAAGATACAATGTATCTAACATCATTATCCATCCCGATCCCATCCATATAGGTCGAACTCATCCATTCAGTTACACAAAATCTAGAAAAATCCCAAAAAATACTAATTTTTCCCTTTTTCCTAGGGATTTCTGAAAAACAGGTCATGTTTGGGTAGTGTTGACCAGGCCTGTTTTAGCTTAGTTTGACCGAACCAATAGATGATTTTCCTTACATGGTTCCCAATCTTTCCAAATAAATTCTCATATCATGCCCAAGTGTCCTGTACATATGACTTCCTTGAAGCTATTACGGGAATTTTCAATTCTGTCCAAAAATACTCTTTAAAACCAATTTTTACAAAAATATCTAAAAATTGAAAAACATAATTTATTTACCTAAATATGCATAATGAGGTAAAAATAAAGCATATTTGGATTATATAAGGTGGAAAATTATGGAAATTAGGTGGATTTTTAATAAGAAAAATTGAAAATTGAGGGCCAACATCTCCCCCTTGCTGATCTTCAAGCATGTCCTCATGCTTGCTTTCTCCTCTTTGATCTTCTAAGTGCTGATGTGCCCACTATCCCTAATCCTATAGTCTCTTATTGTGAATCCTAAAGAAGACAATCAATTCCCTCATACCTTCCTTCCTTGTATATGGTGGCCTTTACCTTCTGTCTCTCATTTTTATATTTCCATGTTTTCTTCTCTTTGAGTCATCTATAAGCTTGTTTGGAAATGAGAGTGTTCTTTGTTTCAATATTACCAAGATTTTTGGTCAATTTCTCATTTTATTGGATTAGATTTTTATTGTTTTCTTTGTACATCTTGTTTTCTTTCTTCACGTGGTTTTCCAAAATCTTGTTGACCTCCAACTCCCTTGTCAACTCTTATATATTCTTGATGTGTTCTTCTTGATGCAACTCTCTCTTCTCTCATACAGTTTACTTAGCAAATGAATGTGATGAAGTGGCTCCTACCCATGCATGCTCATAGTAAGAATATTTCTCTAAAGTCTCTTCTTGGGAATCTCTCTCCATTATTTACAATATCTCATTAATTTGCTTTGATTTTGTTGGAGGTTCAACAATTTTTGCCTCTGGGTCTTTTTCGTTTTCACTTTGCTCCTCATGTGTTTTATTCATAGGATTTATAGGAATATATAGGAAGGGTATTTCTTTCTCAATCATGACACTATATTTTTTCTTCTTGGATATATTCCTAGGATACATTGGAGAATTCATAATGCTCCTAGTCACATGCATTTGCTCAATTTTTTCCTTTGTAGTTTGCTGAACAAAAAATTCTCTCCAAATCAATCCCTTGCTTCTCACAAGGATATTCATTTCTCAATCATGACACTATCTTTCTTCTTATTGGATATATTCCTAGGATACATTGGAGAATTCATAATGCTCTTATTCACATGCATTAGCTCAAATTTTTCCTCTGTAGTTTTCTAAACAAAAAATTCTCTCCAAATCAATCCCTTGCTTCTCACATGATATTCTACAAGTATTTTTATGAGCCCTTGATGATAAATATGTGCTTCTTTTGCTTCAGTTTTAGTTTTAACACCTGCTATCATTTTGATCAAGCTCCTTAAGAAGAAATAGGGTAGATTAATCTTCGATTCTCCTTTCATGTGTTGAAGTAGCCTAATGTGATAAAGATAGACTACACTGAACCGATTGTCACATGTAAAATATATTTGGATGATAAATACTAGTTGATACCATGGTTCACTCAACCAGTCCCTTGGGATTCCTTTTTCTCTGCCAAAATATCATTTTCTTTGTTTTTCTAAAAATAATGTCCAACCTTTCTCTTTGAAATGTAAACCTTTGTGGTATTCTTCTCATGCTAAGGGAATACCTAAAGCTTGGGAAAGGAATTATGGGTTTAGTGGTATTGAGAGGTCACCCACTGTTGTTTGTCCCTGTTCATAATTATCTACGAATTCTTGTCTAATATTGTCATTATGCCCATTAAGTTTATGAAGAAACCCTATCAATCATGCTTGATACAATTTCTCTATGGTTTCCTTTCCCTAGTTATCTATCTTGATTTCCTTTGGCTCAATTTTGTTTTCCATGTGCTTTGTATACCAATTAATGTACCCTTGGAAAGTTAGCATCCTCGTCATAAAAACAAATACATGTATATATATACCTCTGCCTTTTTATTCATGCAATTTTCTTTCATGGATAATTATCATGGAAAATAATATTACCTAATCTTTGAAGTTCCTTAAAAAAATGAAATTATTGCCTTGCTTAAGTCTTCTTCAATCTCCTTTGTTCTACTGCAAAAAGGAGTCCACTACTCTTCAAAACCGATAAAAAAAATTCTCACTGTGTAAAATACCATAAAAACACCTTAACAATGTTTTACTGCTCCATAAACTCGTGCTTCAATATCTGTTTTTCCAAAAAAATTCACGAAAATCCCTTCTCTTTTTAAAAAATTCTCACTGTGTATGGAAATAGGAAAATTTTCTCATTGTGTATGAAAAATAGGAATTTTCATTTTTCTTATGTAACAATTTCACAACTATGCATGAAGTAATTCTTGATTCGAGCTTGAATACCTAATCTATAAGCAAACTTGTAGATGTCTCTGAGTTAATAACTTGTGTTCCTGTGTTTAAACAATGTCATTTTAATTAGAACTCCTCTTTAACATCTCTGAGGATTCATTCATTACACAAGCGTCTGTTGGGCCGTTAATATGCCATTATTATTATCACTTTTGAATGCTTATTCCACCCATTTCTACCATTATTCATCACGTCATTTATTATAATTTATTATTTAAATCCATTTTATGATGATTTATGCTTCTATGAATGAATGTTATTTATTCTCCTTTATTTCTAATAAATTGATGATTATGAATTATTTTATCAATGATAGTTTTAATAAATTGGTTATAACATTATTCACCATTTTTATCCTCCAAGGTAATTTCCAGATTGAAGATTTGATCATTCAAAGTGCCAACTCAGAAATGCGCTGGAATAAGGAGTGACAATTTTGCGGTTGAGATTCTGAGAAAATGAAGACGAATCTGGAAAATCCGAAACATGGGTTTTGTCCAGAACAGACCCAATTAACTTTAGCAAAGAACGGTTTGCCCAAATTCGGCCTGTGTTGAGAGATTCGTAGAGTTCTTTAAGCACGATTTTCTCAGTTCTGTTGTTGCGGCCGTCCTCCAAATCTCAGCTAAAAAGCCAAATTCGACTTGCTGTTGTGGAAATATGGATGTAAATCTATTTTCTTGTTGATCAATTGGTTGGAAGAAATCCAATATTGTTATGGGAAGATTGTATTTACTATTCAATTTCTCCTCCTTCTGATTATAAAAGGAGAAGCACGTATTGTGTAGGAGGAGGATTTTGGAAGACGTTTTATGTAATTTTCTGTTAAAAATCAACTCTGATCATGGAGTCTCATTGAGAACTGGTTCATTGTATTTCTGTCCGATGCATTAATATAAGCTTGGTGGTTCTCTCATCTCGGCGTTTGGATTAACTTAAGGCAGTGTCCCCTTGGAGGCTAAGGGCCCGGCCGATAGACACTGTCAGATTACTACGATTTGATTTCTCATGGTTTGCTTTACCGCCTTTATTTGCAATCCTGGTATGTTCTATTATTTTACATCACAAATTTCCGTCACGTAATCTCATTTTCTCGAGACGGAAATATCACATCGATTTTGCAACGCATCGTCGTTTCTTGCGTCGATATAAATGGTTTTACAGATACCGTTGCCTTTCAATTATGGAATGTCTCTGTGTTGTAACATCTCGACCATTGGTATTATTAACCATCTAGAAATTATATTTCCTTGCGATTGTTGGAATTTGTGAACGTTGTCAAGCCCATTCTAAAAGAGAGTCGTATTATTTATAACTAAGACTGACAAGTGGATTACCAAGAGCAGATTACTATTAAGGTGTGCCGTGTGTTAAGTCATTGTGTATTTATATTTGACTTTCCAACGTTGTTTCCTATTCCATCATTAATCAATGCTGTTCTATTTCCGTGTGCTGTCCGATTTATTTTTAGAGTAAAGATTGCTATTAATTTGGCTTTGCTATTGATTTCCATTAATTAGAGTTTGTTGTTCAGATTCCTTTAATCACAGTTTGCTGCCCATTTACTTTGTTGTTCTATTTTGCTATCTGCCGTTCCATTTACTCGCATTTGTTGTTTTGGTGTGAGAGACGATCTAAGGCTGTAGTGAGCTTCGGCATGCACTGTCTAGCTCCCAGACCGGTGGTCTATGCTCTAATTTCCTTTCCATCAGTTTCCAAAGGGATGGGCCATTGTTGTCGAACCCTTGACTGATACATTGCTTATTTTTCTGAATGAATGATTTAATTTAGAACATTTCAGTTTCTTGTTGTTCCAATTAGATTTTATTTCCAGCTTTCATTTACTTTTGGATTTTAAGCACTATACTGCAAAACATTACTCTTGAGTAAATAGCCGCCTCAGACTGAGTACACTCTTGGAATAAAAAGTCGTCCCTGGGTTGACAATTAATGTGAGGTAATTAGGAGTTACAAAGACACATTTTTATCGCTCCACATTTTGGCGCCGTTGCCGGGGAGAGTGTAGCCATTTCTAAAGAGTAGTGTGAATCTGATGAGTGCCTGCTAGGGAAGAGTTGGATCTTAAAAACGGAAGGTAAGAACCTACGTGCGGAGCATGTAAATGCCCTGCTCCACTATCCGCTTTCCTAACAGATTTGTTGTTGCTTTGTTGGGTAGAAATAGATGTTTGAATTTTTGTGTGAATGATTAGGAAAAAGATAGAAATTTTTAAAAAATGGATCACATGATCTCATGCAAGTGGTGATGTAAGCACCACCCATTTCACTAACTAATTGACAGGAACATTGGAAGAAGGAGCTTTGAAGGAACACATGAAGGACATCTTCTGTTATGGTAAGAAACTGTCCAACATTTTTACTTTTGAATTTCCTGCTCAACTAATTCCACACCCTCACCGCAATAAACCAGTACAACATACTTACAGTGTTGAACTGCCAAATTTACCCACCCTTCCCACCCATTCTATCTCACATACGCCATTAGAGAAAACTTACAATGAGATTCAGAATGTTTTAAATTCAAAAATTGTAGAAGTTATGGAGGAAAATGAGCTTACTTCTAGTTTGTATCAACAAACCATTTTAAAAGCTCAAGAACCTCATGATATGATGGGAAATCAAGAAAATAAAGGATATATTGAAGATTGGTTTCACTCCATCACTTGTTTGCAACATTGCTCCACACTTCAACAATTTTTGACTCCATCTTTTCAAGGGAAGTTGGCTTCTCATACCCTAATTTTTATCAATATGTATTTTTCAAATTTGGGTATGTGCATACTAGAGGCCTTATTTCTAAAATGGTTCCACTGGAAATACTCTTATACATAAACACATTCGATTCTCAAAGAAGAGTAGGATAGTAGAGAAAATAAAATAAAATAAAATAAGGACATAAATAAATGCATTTTGTTTTTTTTTGTAAAACTAGTTGTTTTTTTTTGTTGCAACATGCTATGTAAATCAATATTGGTGATAATTTTTTTAATTCATTTGTGTATGTAGATGACTTATAATGGAAATAATATCTCTACAAACACTCATATTCATTTTTTATCACCAATTTGAAAAAATGCTTGAATATCATTTTTTTGGCTTGCGGGCTTGATAAACTTTCTGGAAAAACTGTCGGGACAGTCATGTTTTGAGGGACCAAAAATGAATATTTTTAAAACCTGTTTCTACCCTAGGTAGCCCTTGATGTCTACTTTCTAACCCAATTTGAATCAGTCAATTTGGATTTGAAACGAAAAAGTCAGAACCAAAACATTGACTGGATGTCTAATGGGCAGCTCAGGAACAGAGTTGGGACAGTCAGTTTTTGGAGGCCTAAATGAATGAAATTTTAAAACCTGTTTCTATGGTAGATTCCCCTATGAATCTAGTTTACAATGCAATTGGAATCACTCATTTTTGATATCGTATGGGGAATTTATGATCAAAATACTGACTGTCTATCGTAAATCAGCACCCTTAAAGCTATGTCTTTCCGGCTGTTCCTTATAGTATTTGACCTATCAATTCTTCTTGTCTTCAAAACTTGTTTCTATTGGAAATAAATAAATGAATCTACTTTCATTTCCAATTTGAATCATTCGAATCCAACATCAAACGAAAAACCTATGCTTAAAACATTCACTGTTGATCTCAGCTAGGTAATTGAAAATGACTATGTTATGCAGGTTGTTCTAACTAAAATTGACATATCATATCATTGAATTTCTAAAACCTGTTGCTACTGGAGATAAACCTTTGAATTAACTCTCATTTAGCTTCGGAATCACTCAATTTCGATGAAAAACAAAGAAGTTGTGATTAAAACACTGCTGGATAGTATGGTCGACCACTGCTCTCCCGCAGGTGACAAATGAATTTTACTTTGTTATTTTCTCCGTGGATTTGTTCTACAGAGTAACTACTTGTTAGTTTTTTTGCATAATTCTTGGATTAGGAGAGCCCGCGCACCTCTCTTTCTCCATGGTTTAATGTTTTATTGCAGGTAGATACTCGTTTTTTGCAGGTCCTAGGAGAAAAAGAAGGTCAATTTATGGACGAGTGATTCTTGAAACAAACTTTAATAAAACAAAGGAATTTCATCCAACTCATTACACAACGGATTCATAATAGAACAAATGAAGAATTGATTTCAATTTGAAGATTCATGTCTTATCACTGCTGCCAAAACATTTTTCAAAGAGATCATTTTTTTGACATAACATCACAGCTGTTGTAACTTAATTTAGTTATTTACATATTGTTTTTAAATAAAACGTTGTTTCTTTTCTGATATTTTTTATATTTTGTGTTTCAGGTGTTGCTTCATTCAAACTGTGACCCATCTTCAACATCAATACAGTGAACAGCTAATTCATTCTTTGCGTGCTTGCGTTTCATGCTTGTGCATTTTTGCTGTTCTTTTTCTGCAGGGACATCGTTTGTGTGCACTTTTGTCGTTTTTGCTGTTCCTTTTTCAAAAAGGACATCAATTTCGTTTTATTATTCATTTTCCAAAGGAACAACACCTTTTTGGTCAGCAATTCATTTGTCACGGGTCATTTTGCCATTCCTTTTCCACGACTCTTTTTGCTGTTCCTTTTTCACGTTTTGCTGTTCCTTTTCGAAATGGAACAACACTTCTGCACTTTCACGTTTGTTGTTCCTTTTCGAATGGAACAACACTTCTGCATTTTCCATTTTTGTTGTTCCTTTTCCAAAGGAACGTCACTTGCATTTTTGCTGTTCCTTTTCGAATGGAACGGCATTTGCGTTTTTGCTGTTCCTTTTCGAATGGAACGGCACTTGCGTTTTTGCTGTTCCTTTTCTAAAGGAACGGCACTTGCGTTTTTGCTGTTCCTTTTCTAAAGGAACGGCACTTTTAGTTTTTGTTGTTCCTTTCTTCAAAGGAACGACATTTGCATTTTCACACTTTTTTGTGTGTATTTTTGCTTTTTGTGTGCATTTCCTTTGTTGTTCCCTACAAGGAACAACACTTTTTTTGCGTGTTTTTGCTGTTCATTCAAAAAAGCAACACTTTGGGAGTATTTTCGAGAGCAACCCTTCCTTCCTCTTGTGGAATTGTTCTTAGTTCATCTCAACCACATTTTACTGATTCCCCTTCATGGCATGAAGTATACTATTTTTATGAGGACAAGAATTATGGATTCTATTGAAGCGAGTTAATATCATTCACGTTATGATCTTTAATAGGACAGCTCCTTGATGATAGAATATTTTCAAAAGAGACACAATTATTTATATACTACTTTACTGCATTGTTTTCTATTGAACATGATGTTGATTGATCATCTTAATACCATGCTGGTTCCACCCTTCTGGATTATAATCTTCTCTGTCTGTAATAAATGAGATTATGAGTATCTTTTTCTATTGACATGTTCAACTTCTTCCACCATCCCTGCTTTTAAGGAGTACTGAGTCTCCCTCTTTTTATCATAAAAATGTGTAATAATAACAAAATTTTGTTCGCAAATGGAGGATAGGGGGTCTCAGTACGAGCCAGCCTACCATGTTCATAAGGCTGTAACAAAGTGACATTCCCATTATGGCCACCACACCAGGGTTATGATCCATTGGATAGTCAAATTATCCTTGGAACAGGAGGTCTCATCACGAGTCGGCCTGATCACTTTTGCTACATCCCAGTGAATGGCAGTGTGGTTATCTGGTTACCACGCCAGCACACTGATCTCTTCTGTAGAACAGCATTGTAACTCTCCATTTATAAATTGAGGATCCTGGCTCATATGGGTTCAAAAGCAACCCTGCCGAGGCTATGGACGCCTGCTGGCAGCAGCGGCTCTGCTTATGGTATTGAAGTTATATCTTATCGTCAATTATTATTATAATACCCTTTTCTTATTTTTTTTCTTTTTATCAGAAAAGTTATTTCCTTAGCTTTTTCCCTGTTTTGAACCTTTATGCATGAGAAATTGTTTTATGATCAATCACATCATTTTCAGCTAGAATGCTGTCAGTTAAGCATCTTTTTAGCATATTGTTGTCCTTTTTCGTTTTTCATAAACTATCATCAATCCAAAGCGTCCTATCTCTTATTCATAATTATCCTTACACACTCTGCTTTCATTATAACCATAACTCTCGCTGTCCTATCATTGATTTGTGTACTCTACTGCTGTATTGTTCATTCCCTTGCCTTGCCATCAGCACAACACCTTTCATATGATTTATGGTCATGGAATTCCTTTTCCAATTGGAGGGGGGAATGTATGCATTATGGGATTGCATGCGATATGATTACTGCACTCTGCCATAACTTGTTGATTTGACAAAAGTTTTTTTGATTGAAAGTTTTGCATGCATCTTATCTGTTGCTATTCAAACCTAACAGAACATTGTATGCCAAATAGTGCTTTGTTTGCAGGAAAACAACAAGTATGGGCAGAATTCTATTCATAGCATGACCACACTATTGCAACTTACAGAAGAGGCTCGAGCAACTCGCGAACGTGAACAATTCTTCGGACATGATGTGCTTACCTAGATTCCACCTTTTGCATCACTTTCAGCACCAACTCTGCCTACATCAGCTTCAACAACTGCCAGTCCATATATGTCATTCCACATTTTTGGAGGTAAAACTTGAGGTAAAATAGCATAATTTTCTGATTTATTACGAATTTAGGAGAATTTCATGAAAATCCATTTTGAGCATTATTTATCATCCTTCATTCCACATCTTTACCACTTTCCCTTTTTCAGCAGCATATCATTCTCGAGTATGGGGGAGTGTTCCTTTCATTCATTTCTTTCTTATAACCATGTCATTCATATTCTTTATCATCCATTGCTATTCTTATTCCTTCTCAACACCTCCCTTATTCCATGTTGTTTTACACCAAGCATAGAATTCAACAGCTGGTAGCAACCACCTCAATTTTTTTCTAGCATCGCATGAGGGCATGCTAATTTTTCAGAGAGAGGGAGGAATTGCTACGCATGATGGATGTTTTCAATTTTCTTTCTCATTTAAGGCATACAATTTCATTTTTACACAATGCATAAATTGATTTCCATAATATTTTTAAAAAAACCATGAACTCAATTCTTGTGATTTCTGGAAAACACAGACGTATCATTAATACAAACCCAGATAATTTCAAGATAAATTGGAAATCATGCACTCTCACCTACAGCCATTTTGTTTATATCTCATGATCCATGCATCAAAACAGTCTGATTTTTGGATCATAAAGGCATTCATATATTATAAATTTACTTGCCAAATTTCAACAAAAGCTGGTTTGTAGTTTTTGAGAAAATGGTTAATGAGGTTTGTTGTTACTTATATCATATTTTGTTGCAACTTCATACATATAGTTGAATGTCAATGTAAAAATTGTTATGCCTTCATCAAGATTGCTAAAATTGAATATTCATTAATTAAGGAAGAATTCATTTGTTCTCAAGTTTATTGCTTGGTTAACACATGGGGTTTTGTCTTGGGGTTGCATGAAGACATGCAATATATTCAGGTTTTCGTTGCATGAGGACATGCAACATATTGAGTGTGGGGGTATGTTGGGCCGTTAATATGCCATTATTATTATCACTTTTGAATGCTTATTCCACCCATTTCTACCATTCTTCATCACGTCATTTATTATAATTTATTATTTAAATCCATTTTATGATGATTTATGCTTCTATGAATGGATGTTATTTATTCTCCTTTATTTCTAATAAATTGATGATTATGAATTATTTTATCAATGATAGTTTTAATAAGTTGGTTATAACATTATTCACCATTTTTAGCCTCCAAGATAATTTCCGGATTGAAGATTTGATCATTAAAAGTGCCAACTCAGAAATGCGCTGGAATAAGGAGTGACAGTTTTGCGGTTGAGATTCTGAGCAAATGAGGACGAATCTGGAAAATCCGGAACATGGGTTTTGTCCAGAACGGACCCAATTAGCTTTATTAAAGAACGGTTTGCCCAAATTCGGCCTGTGTTGAGAGATTCGCAGAGTTCTTTAAGCACGATTTTCTCAGTTCTGTTGTTGCGGCCGTCCTCCAAATCTCAGCTAAAAAGCCAAATTCGACTTGCTGTTGTTGAAATATGGATGTAAATATATTTTATTGTTGATCAATTGGTTGGAAGAAATCCAATATTGTTATGGGAAGATTGTATTTACTATTCAATTTCTCCTCCTTCTGATTATAAAAGGAGAAGCACGTATTGTGTAGGGGGATGATTTGGAGATACATTTTTTATGTAATTTTCTGTTAAACATCAGTTCTGATTATTGAGTCTCGTGAGAACTGGTTCAGTGTACTTTTGTCCGATGCATTAATATAAGCTTGGTGGTTCTCTCATCTCTGCGTCTGGATTAACTTAAGGCGGTGTCCCCTTGGAGGCTAAGGGCCCGGCCCCGGAGGACACTTGCTTCTGTATCACTACGATTTGATTTCTGCGTGGTTTGCTTATCAGTTTTATTTGGTAATCTGGTATGTTCTATTATTTTACATCACAGCTCTGTTACGTAATCTCATTTTCTGAGACGGAAATATCACATCGATTTTTGCAACGCATTGCTGTTTCTTTAAGTGCTGATATAAATGGTTTTTACATGATACCGTTGCTATTCAATTATGGAATGTCTGTGTTGTAACATCTGACCATTGGTATTATTGAATTCATCTTAGAAATTATATTTCCTTGCGATTGTTGAATTTATGAACGTTGCTGCTCCATTCTAAAAGACAGTCGTATTATTTATAACTAAGACTGACAAGTGGATTACCAAGATCAGATTGCTATTAATGTGTGCCGTGTGTTAAGTCATTGTGTATTTGTATTTGGATTTCCAGCGTTGTTTCATATTCCATCATTAATCAATGCTGTTCTATTTTCGTGTGTTGTCCGATTTATTCTTAGAGTAAAGATTGCTATTAATTTGGCTTTGCTATTGTTCATTTCCATTAATTAGATTTTGCTGTCCAGATTCTTTTAATTACAGTTTGCTGCCCATTTACTTTGTTGTTCTATTTTGCTATCTGTCGTTCCATTTACTCGCATTTTTTGTTTTGGTGTGAGAGACGATCTAAGGCTGTAGTGAGCCTCGGCATTCACTGTCTAGCTCCCAGACCCGTGGTCTATGCTCTAATTTCCTTTCCATCAGTTTCCAAAGGGATGGGCTATTGTTGTCAAACCCTTGACTGATACATTGCTTATTTTTCTGAATGAATGATTTAGTTTAGAACATTTCAGTTTCTTGCTGTTCCAATTAGATTTTGTTTCTAGCTTTCATTTACTTTTGGATTTTAAGCACTATACTGCAAAACATTACTCTTTAGTAAATAGCCGCCTCAGACTGAGTACACTCTTGAAATAAGAAGTCATCCCTGGGTTGATAATTAATGTGAAGGTAATTAGGAGTTAAAAATACCCTTTTTATCGCTCCACAGCGTCAAGGTGTGTTTAATGGTGGCAAGGCTTTCAAATTCATAACTGAAGTTTAACTCCTCATAAAATGACACATCTCAACCAAAATCTCGAGATTAACTACCCTTGGAATTCATTCATCTGTTGATAGAAATCCAGGAGTGATTTCTTACCTCTTCTCTTTGCAGAACCTTTGGAGTTTGTAGGGAAGCACGATCAACTTTTGCGCAGAGGATATCACGACCTTAAATATCCTCATTAAACTGATGTATTCCTTTGTTATTTCTCCAAAAACGTATTTAATCTCCTCTCCTATTTCTTATGCAACTACTTCTCTGTTCAGGGCTTCTCTGATTTACACAAACCTCTCTTTAGTTCTTGTGTTTTCCTGCTTGTTTCCTCCTTCCACGAGGGTGTTGTATGATTGCATGTGAGTGTAGAAAATTACTCTGTCCTTCTAAGCTTAATTCTTGTTGTGATGGTGGAATAAACTCTTAACAAAGAGCTTGGTTTGCGCTATAATGGTGAAAGACACCATTACACGAGTTTGGTGTGTTTGTTTGAAGGCGTTTAGACCATTTTACTACTCCAGCTCATACTCTGACTTGCATACCTGTGGCAGCCTATGTGTCTCAATTTTGACTATGTTCTTCTGATTCATGTACATTCTTCCTTCCATGGTTTTATATGCCTGTCTTATCACCGTAATTTTGCATTACCCACGTTCTATGATGTTCATCCTTTGTTCATGGCTTTGTTCATTTCGTTGCATGCCCACTTTTGTTTGTATTTGCAATGATACATTTTTCTTTTCATTCCTCTTCACATGTTTTCATGTTGTATATTTCATATACTTTTACTTTCAACTCTTATGTCGCACTAATACATTTTTCTTTGTCATTTTATATACTCATCATTAATTTATTTTTGAAATGACCATATGATAGGTCATTTCAAAATCAAACTTTTCTTATAATGACACTAAATCTTGTGGTTTTGTAGGGAAGAAAAATTTTGAGCCTCAATTTTTGATAAAAAATGCTTATGTTTATGTTGGAGGATAATCTAGGGGTATGTGGAATTAATGTAGGAAATTTATATGGGGTTAATGTAAGACTATGATGAAATTTTTAATGTAAAATGTAGGGTAGGGTAATGGATATAATAGGATTATGATGACGGTAGGATAATGAATGTAATATAATCATGATGAGGGTAGGATGAGGTTAGTGGAATATAGGTAAGATAAATGTAGGAAGTAGGATGCATATCCAAGTTAAATTAGTTTTTAAAATTCTAGAAAAAAAATCAAAATCAAAGGTTCTAAAAACATTTTTTTTTACACTTATAGTACTTCTCCTTCCGCATAATAGCTCAATGTCAATTCTCGTTGATGATTACCTTATCTAATTCGTGCACACTTGACTCTTTTTAATGATGATGGTTCTTCAGAGATGAATTCTGATGGAATGTAGATGCTTGTATCTTCTTATTTGAACCTCTTGATGTAGATTATGCTATTTCATGTTATTTTTGCATCTGATATTGATTCAGGTTCCTTCTAATGAATATTGATGTTGTTCAAGTCCCTTCTACAATGATATTTTGAATGATGTTTTTCAGGTCCCTTCTGCAATGATATTTTGAATGATTTTTTTTAGGTCCCTTCTGCAATACAACCACTCAAACTATTTGCATAGTTTTATTATGAATCTTCCCCCTTTCTTATGTTAAGACTTGTCCTCAAGTCTTGGAATTCTAGAGTATTATTTCTGAAAATTCAAACTGAAGTAAAATTAAAACAAAATAGAGAATTCATATTGGCCAAAAAAGTTGGTTTTCCAATATGAATTCGAGTTTATATTGTGCCAGTTTCCTGGAATTTCCACAACCAAACTCCTTTATTATTTTTTATTCTGAAAGTAAGGAAAGCATATCACTAAGTTGTTCCATTATTTCCATATTATTTTATGTTGAGACTCTTTTCAAAAAGTCCTTTATATTGATAGGCTTATTATATACCTTAATCCTATGTCCATTGAAAACAAATGAAATTGCTGCTTCATCAATTTTTTTATTTTAACTGCTCCATTATCAAAAAATTATTCTATCTCATATGGCCCAAGCCAATGATTTGTAAACTTTTCTTTGAAATATTTGGACTCGGAGTCAAAAAATAATGCCTATTCCCCTTTATGAAAAAAATTATTTTTTATAAATATGTCATGCCATTTGATTCTCTACAATTGCACTAGTAATGTATGTTCCACGTCTTGCTGTCTGATTTCATCTAGTTCATTTAATTGCATGACTCTCTGTTGGTGTGCTTCAGATAGTTCCAATCCCAATTTTGTTGCAAGTTTATATGTATGAATTTTAAATTCAATGGGTATCATAACTTCCTTACCGTATACCAATTGATATGGAATGAATCTAGTTGTATTCTTCCATGTAATTTTGTATGCCCATAATGCATCTCTTAACTTTTCTAACCAATCCTTTCTGTTCATTTGCACTGTTTTTGTCATGTATTTCCCAGGACTTTATTAGTGGATTCTACTTGTCTATTTTCTTAGGGATGGTACGGAGTATATTTTCTGTGTTTGATTTTATACTTTTCTGTAAAATCCCAGATAAGTTTGGAGGTGAACTATGCTCCCTATTCTGTAACAATCTATCTGAGAATTCCAAATCTGACAAAGATTTCCTCAAAAAGAAATGAAACCATTGTTTCTTTTGTTGCACATGCCACTTCCTTTGTTTCAACCCACTTTATAACATAATCTATGCACACTAGAATTCACTTATTTCCATTTGAAGGTGGTTTAATTGGTCCCACAAAGTCAAGAGCCCATTGTTCAAATGGCGCTATGAGTACTTATGGTTTTAATGGTATTTCATATGATATTACAGGTCTTCCAGTTCTTTGGAAGTTGTCACATCTTTTAACATAGGCTTTTGGGTCCTTGAAGATTGTTGGCCAATAGTAGCCTAGTTTGAGCACCTTATATGATGTCTGCTTGTCTGCAAAATGTCCACCACATGGCTCATCATGACATGCTTTAAAAATATCTAAAATTTAATCTTCTCTAACACATTTTATTATTAATAGATTAGAACTAGTATAAAAGAGGTCACCATTGACCCAACTATATCTATCACTTTCTCTGATTATTTTTATTGTCTGTTTATTGGTGAAATGGGATGGTAATATTACAAATGATAAATATTTGGATACATCTGCAAACCATGGCATTTTAGCTGTTATATAAAGTAAATGTTCATCTGGAAAATTCTCTGAAACAGGAATTAGATCACTAGGTGAATGAAGTCTTGATAGAAAATCTGCTACTTTATTATCTTTACGCGGTTGATATTGAACAGTGATATTAAATTCTTGCATTAATAACAACCATATAGTAATTCCACGATTCGTAATTGCTTTTTTCATTAAGTATTTAATGATTGAATGATCTGTATGAATGAACACTTGATAAACTGTTATATAATCCCTAAACTTATTAACTGCATGCACAACAACTAACATTTCTTTTTCTGTGACTATATAGCTCAATTTTTCCAGAGTTAAATTTTTTCTTATGAAGTATATGGCATAATTAAATTGATTTTTTTTTTCTATCCAAGTGATGCTCCTATAGTTGTATCAAATGCATCAGTAGATATGTGAAATGGAAATGACCAGTTTGTTCCTCAAAGAATGGGTGCTACTGACAATTTTTCTTTCAATATTTCAAATGTATTTTGACATTTTTTTTGTCCATTAAAAATCAACATCTTTTGCAAGTAACTTGAATAGAGGTAGAGCTAATTTACTAAAATTTTCAATGAATTTTCTGTAATAGCCTGCATATCCCAAGAAAATTCTTACTTATTTCTGTGTTGTTGGTGGTATTAAGTTCACAATAACTTGTATTTTTGTTGGCTCCACCTTGATTCATGAAGAAGAAATGTGGTGTCCCAACACTATCCCTTCAGTTAACATCATAAAGAATTTTTCATTGTCAAGGGATAGGTTTTTCTTTATGTATATTTTTAAAAAAAATTCAAGATTATTCAACAATCATAAAATTTTCCTCCATATACAGAGAAATCATCCATTTATACCTCTACACACTCATGAATTAGATCAGCAAAGATTGCAAGGACTACTCTTTGAAAAGTAGCAAGTGCATTACATAACCCAAAGGGAAAAACATTATATGCATGTGTTTCCCATGGAAAATTAAATGTGGTTTTATCCTGGTCCTCCAATGCTATCTTAAAATGGTGGTATCCACTAAATTCATCAAGAAAAGTAAATAATTTCTTTCTAGCTAATGAATCTAGTACTTGGTCAATAAATGGTAATGGGAAATGATCTTTCAATGTGGCTTTATTCAGTTCCCTATAGTCTACACATATTCTACACTTTCCATTTTTCTTTGGCACCAAAAATAAGGGAGAAACCCATTAAATATCTGAAATAGGATAGATGAATCCAACTTGTAACAATTTTTGTAGTTCCTCTTTCACTCTTTCTTTCATCATAGGATTCATTATTCTTGGTGGTTGTCTCACTGGTTTGGTATGATCATCAGTATAGATGTGGTGAATACATGTCTGTGGATGAATTCCTTGCATGTCTGTATAATCCTAGGAAGAATATTTTGAATATTTATTTAATAATGTAATTCATGTTGTTCTTGTGATGATTGTAGATTATTTCCAATATTTAAACTCTTTCCAGGATTTATTTCAATGATTTTGATTTGCGAATTCATAATTGAGTTAACAGGAAAAATAATTTAAAATGTACTTGCAATGATTGAATAGTACAATTTTCCTAAAAACATTGATCTAAAATATGATTTGTAGCTCCATATTGTGTTATTCTTAACTACTCCGAAATATCAGGTTCTGAGATGAAAAGGTCTAGTAGATCCTCATTTTCTTCATCTTCTCTAAAATTAAAAAATTGATTAATACTTAGAACAGACTGAGTTACTTGTTGTTGTTGTTCATCAAGCCATGATAATAAATAAGGAGATTGTGCTGGAGGATAGAGTGTAACATGTTTCCTTTCATCCACATGTTCTATGATCATACTTCCTGATCTGCATCCAATGAAGGCATCTGTTGTGGCTAACCATGGTCTACCTAGAATTAAAAGATGACCTCCTAGACTTGTTTTTGGTTGCAAGATTATAAATTCTATAGGATATTCCCATTAATCTAAAGAAACAATGATATCTTCTAATATTCCCTATGGTACAACTTTAAATCTATCTGCTAGCTCCAAAATTGTTGTAGGAGGTCAAATATTGGGAAATTTCATAGTTTTTGTTCTCATGAAATTTATAGTTGCTCCCAAATATATTAAAGTATTTGAAATAGACAAATTATTGATTGAAATGGTAACCATAGGTATTCCAGGATCAATATATTTTTCAATTTTTGTTTTTGCAGACATGAGACTAGCTAATTTTCCAATGACCTGTATTGTGGGTGGATCTCTTTTCTTTGTGACAATTTTCTTAATACATAATTCCTTTATTTATTTTTCATAAACTGGAATATTTTTGATAGCTTGAAACAAAGTAATTTTGACATAATAATTATTTAATTCATCCAAAATATCAAATTTGGGAAGAGACATTGGAATTTTCTGCTCTACTACCCTCACTAGATAAGGTGGTGTTTGAGTCATAATAGTTTTTCCTTTCTGAATTTGATTTCCTGGATGAGATTTTTCATATTTTTATCCTTGCTCAGTTTTTAGTTCTATGATGTTGGAGTTAACACAGTGGAATTTAAATCAAATAAGACACATACATGCAGCATTCAACCATGAAAACACAAATTTTAACGTGGTTCACCCAACCAATCTAGGCTACATCCACCTAACAGGGCATCGACTATCTTATTCAACAACTAGAGAAATAAAATAGCAGAGTTTCTCATCTTCTCATCTCTTCCACTCACTTCACACTCCTCATCATGCTCACTTGCCTCTACGGGCTTACATTTTATAGCTGTGAATGAAAACAAACTCATAAATTCTTTCACAACAAATATAGGATGCATTAACTCCTCATCAGAAATTGATGGAGCCAATGTAGCAACAGATCCTATTGTTGTCACCCACATGAGATTTTCTCCATATTTAATTAAAAATAAAAAATAAAATCTCAACAATCTCCACCTTGACAACAATTAGCCTGATACCCTGTTTCATTATTATTTTTATCTTTTCTGCAAGCCAAGAGAAGCCAAACACCATCGTAGCTTCTCTAACAAAACTGGTTTCGTGAACATGTCTGCACAGTTTTCCTTTGTATGCACCTTTTCAAGAGAGACTCCCCTTTCAGTGATAACCTGTCTTACAAAATGACACTTGATAGGTATATGCTTTGATTTACTATGATAGGTCGGATTCTTAGCGAAATGAATTGCACTTTGACTATCACAAAATAACTTGATGTTGTCCTGCAACCTACCAAACTCACCAAACAAACCTTTCAACCAAACTACTTCTTTACAAGCATGTGAAGTAGCTATATATTCTGCTTCAGTAGTGGATAAAGCAAAAATGTTCTATAGCTTTGACATCCAGCTAATAGCTCCACCTGCAAGAGTAAAGACATACCCTGAAGTCGACCTTCCCTTATCCAAATCACCTGCAAAATCGGAGTCAACATATCCACAAACAAATTCACTACTCCTGTTATAAGTGATACAGTAATCACTTGTGCCCCTCAAATACCGAAGCACCCATTTCACTGCTGACCAATGTTCTTTTCCTAGATTTTCCATATACCTGCTAACAACCCCAACTGCATGTGAAATATCTGGTCGAGTACAAACCATCGCATACATAAAACAACCTGCTACATTGGCATATGGAATTCGAGACATATATTCCTTTTCTTCATTAGTGTTAGGACATAAACTTGAAGAAAGCTTAAAATGGGAAGTAAAAGGGACTGAAACAGGCTTCACATTGTTCATACCAAACCTCAAGAGTATTTTCTCAATATACTTCTGTTGTGATATCCATAACTTACCATTGCTCCTGTCTCTGAAAATTTCCATGCCCAAAATCTGTCTTGCTGCTCCTAGATCTTTCATATCAAACGTCCTAGCCATCTGAGCCTTTAACCTATTGATCTCTGTTATGCTTTTGCTTGCTAAAAGCATATCGTCAACATACAACACTAAGATAATGAACATGCCATTACTTAATTTCTAAAAGTAAACACAATGATCATATTCACTTCTTATATAATTTTGACTCATCATGAAAGAATCAAATTTCTTGTACCATTGTCGAGGCGACTGCTTCAGACCA
The DNA here is from genome assembly GCA_034641835.2 of Pinus albicaulis. Classification (NCBI taxonomy): domain Eukaryota; kingdom Viridiplantae; phylum Streptophyta; class Pinopsida; order Pinales; family Pinaceae; genus Pinus; species Pinus albicaulis. The sequence continues at coordinate 308,112,046 of CM076577.1, forward strand.
TACAATGATTTCTTGAGCCTGTAGACAAATTTCTTGTTGCGATTTTGAACAAACCCTTCCAGTTGTTCCATGTAAATCTCCTCATCTAAATATCCATGTAAAAATGCAGTTTTAACATCTAGGTTTTGTAATTCTAAATCAAGTAAATCAACTAATGCTAACACAATCCGAATTGAAACAATTTTTACAACTGGTGAAAATATCTCATGAAATTCAATGTCGGCTTTCTGAGGAAAACCTTTCGCAACCAGCCTCGCTTTGTACCTGTCCTGTTTATCATCAACACCCCTTTTCAAATTGTAAACCCACTTACATCCCACAGTTTTTCTGTCTTTGGGAATTTCAACCAGATCCCATGTGGCATTCTTGTGTAATGCCTTCATCTCGTCCTTCATAGCCTCTTTCCACTTACCACTGTTAGAACCTTCTACAGCTTCTTGATAGCACAAAGGTTCATCATCGTTAGCGGTTAAAGCAACTGAAGTAACATAATCATCATACCTTTTAGGAAAACGTCTGATTCACGTAGACCTCCTTAAAGATGTTTCTGGTACATCCCCAATTTGCTGATTATTATCTATAGGAACTTCTTCATGATCAGTATCTGAAACACGTTCATGATCTGCATCTGAAACTTGTTCATGATCTAAATCTGAAACTTGTTCATGATCTGAATCTGAAACTTGTTCATCTGGACTATCATCAGTATTTGAACTAGTTTCAAACTAAATGTGTTGAAGCTTAGGTACATTATCCTGTTTCAATTCATCATCTACATCTGGATTTTCAAGTGAAGATTCATTAAATTTAACATCTATGTTAATGATGATCTTGTGTGTAGTAGGATCCCACAACCTGTATCCCTTAGTCCCATCACCATATCCAACAAATATATATCTTTTTGATTTAGGATCTAATTTAGAACGTTGATGTTTCGGAACTAGAGCATATGCATCACAACCAAAAACTTTCAATTTAGAATAATCACATGGATAACCTTTCCATACCTCTTGAGGAATTTTGCATCCTATCGCAGTTGATGGTGATCGATTTACCAAGTAACAAGCTGTAGAAATCACTTCTGTCCACAATTCCTTCTACAAATTGGCGTTACTAAGCATACTTCTTTCTCTCTCTAAAAGAGTCTTGTTCATGCGTTCAGCAACTCCGTTTTTCTTAGGAGTATATACAGTGGTTTTATGTCTTTCAATCCCAGCGTCCTTGCAATAATTATCAAATTCCTTTGAAGTAAACTCACCACCATTTTCAGTTCTTAAACATTTAATGGTTATTCGAGTGATGTTTTCAACTAATGCTCTAAACTATTTGAAAACTGTGAATACATCAGACTTCTTCTTTAACATGTAGACCCACACTTTTCTAGAGAAATCATCAATAAAAGATACAAAATATGACGATCCTCCATATGAGGTTGTAGGAGATGGACCCCAAACATCGGAATGGATATAATCAAGGATTCCCTTACTAGTATGTTTTCCAGTTTTAAACTTCTGCTTGCTTTGTTTCCCAAATAGACAATGTTTGCAGAAATCTAACTTAGAAGATTTTAAACTAGGAAGTAACTTACGATCAGATAAAATTTTTAATCCTCTTTCGCTCATATGGCCCAACCTTTGATGCCATAAACGAATAGAATTATTGTCATTTTCAGATACTGTAGAAGCATGATCTGACTCTGTTCTTCCTTCTAACTGATAAAGATTGCCAACCTTCTTTGCTTTCATGACTAGTAAAATTCCTTTATAAACTTTCATTACTCCACCTTGAATACAGGATTTATATCCATTAGTGTCTAGTACTCCTAGTGAAATGAGGTTTTTTCTTAGTTCAGGTACCTGTCTTACATCAGTTAGAATTTTATTTGTCCCATCAAAAATTTTAATCTGGATGCTTCCAATTCCCACAATATTACATGAGGCATCATTTCCCATATAAACAACTCCATCATTGATTGATTTATAAGTTTTAAACCAGTCTCTATGAATGCATATGTGATTTAATGCACTGAATCTAACAGCCAATGTTGATCATGATTAGACAAAATAACTGATAACACTTCATCAATCATACCTGAAATGGATGCCGACCCTGTATCTATCGTGTTTGCTTCTTTCTTTTCTGTCAAAGAGTCTCCTTTGGATGTTTGCTGTCTCTTCCAACAGTCCTTCTTCAAATGTCCTGATTTGCCACAAAACCAACACTTTACCTTACTCTTCTTCCCTTTTGATTTTGAACATGAGTTGTTGTGCTTACTGAAGCGTCTTTCTTTAGAACGACCTCTAACCATAATTGCTTCTGATGTAGAGGTTTCTGAATTTGACCTCTTCATTGTTTCTTCAGACAACAAAGCTCCAACAACATCATCAAATTCAAGGGTTTCTGATGAACTAAGACTTATAGAAGTAACAAAATGATCCAATGACTTGGGCAACAAGCATAATAAAGTTACAGCTTTATCTTCTGATTCAAATTTTACTTCTATACTTTCTAACTGCACCAGGAGAGTATTAAAGGTATTCAGATGATCAGTTATCGTCGTACCTTCCTTCATGCGCAAGCTGTACAATTGTCGCTTTAGAAGAATCCTATTGGTTAAGGATTTTGTCATGTACAGATTTTCAAGCTTTGTCCACAAACCAGCAAGTTTTCTCTGACACGATGTTAAACAAAACATCATCCACCAAACACAGTCGAATGTCGCTCAATGCTCTTTCATCCAAGTCACTCCATTCATCATTTGTCATGGTGTAAGGCTGTTTGGATTTTCCCAACAGTGCCTTCACCACGCCTTGTTGCACAAGTAGATCATACATCTTCACTTTCCAGATCTCGAAGTTTTTTTTGCCATTGAACTTCTCGATCTCAAACCGAGCACTTTGTGTTTTTGCCATGTTCAAAAAACTCCAATTCCAACTTTTAATAAATGAAGATTTTAAATGGATTAACCAAATCTATTTATTTAAAGAACTTCAAATCGATGGCATAAATCTCTCAGATTAGTAAAAATGCCACATTATAAACTTCATATAATTGATTTCTAAGTGCCACCATTTTTAATAAAATCGATTTAATTTTTGGCACCACCACTCAAAATCAATTTATTTCTTTTAGAAAAACCACCTCGTCAAAACACATTTGTTCTTTTTTTTCTTTTTAAATACATTCCACTAAAAATTGTTTTTTTGTAAAATTCCACCTTCAAAAAACTCCAAATCAAATTTTCTAAAGGGTTCAATGGCATTATAGAAATCGATTTCTTTCTTTTAAAATTTCAACAACCCTCATCGATTTAAAAAAAAAAAAAACTGCTTTTAAACTTATATCGGCATTCAATATCTATCTCTGAAGGCATTCCGATACCTGTCTAGCTCACAGCGCAGCGGAATAAGAGTTCAGCAAACGATTTGCGCATGCAATAAATTTTCACACTGACCGTGAACCAGACCTCTGCTCAACGATTCTCAGAATTTGCACAGACCTTTGCTCAGTTATCTACAGCTCCCTTCAAATCATTATTCTACCCCACAACGATTATTGCAAAATCGAGATTTTAAAAAAACATCAACACTAATCGTTTTTAATTAACCCTGCAGCCACGGACCACGAGCTCACTGTGCAGCAATCTCACCTTACTGCTCCGATACCAAATTTTGGAGTTAACACAGTGTAATTTAAATCAAATAAGACACATACATGCAACATTCAACCATGAAAACACAAATTTTAACGTGGTTCACCCAACCAATCTGGGCTACGTCCACCTAACAAGGCATCGACAATCTTATTCAACAACTGGAGAAATACAATAGCAGAGTTTCTCATCTACTCATCTCTTCCACTCACTTCACACTCCTCATCATGCTCACTTGCCTCTACAGGCTTACATTTTATAGTTGTGAATGAAAACAAACTCATAAATTCTCTCACAAAAAATATAGGATGCATTAACTCCTCATCAGAAATTGATGGAGCCAATGTAGCAACAGAACCTATTGTTGTCACCCACATGAGATTTTCTCCAAATTTAATTAAAAATAAAAAATAAAATCTCAACATATGATTGGCGAAGAATTTTTTTGTAATACTTTCCAGACCTTAAGTGGACATCTTGTATAGGAAGAATAGAATATGTAGGAAAATATGTTTCTTCTTCCACATTATATGTTGGTCTCTCCACCTTGTTACTCAGATTTGCTACTGGCTGAGATGGTAATTGAGTTGGTCTAGGTGGGGGTTGGTTAGAAGGCAGCTGAAGCTATTGTGGTTGAGTTAGTAAGGGGGCGGTATTTTGTTGTGGAAATGGCATTGGTTGAGGATGTTTTAGGAATTGTTGATTTTGAAATGGTTGTTGAGCATATGGCTATTGGTATTGATAAATTTTTCGAGGTGGTTGGGTTCTATTAGTGTCATAATATGAATTCTACCATCAGTGATCAAAATTACTCTTTTTTATTCATTTTAGGGATCCGAATCAAAAAAAAATTATCATTCCATTAGGTCATGAAAAAAATTGATTCACTGATGGTAGCCCTAGTCATAAAACCTCACTCTCCCTCAAAATTTCACATTTGTTGGCCCACCTTCATGTCTTGTTGAGCATTAAAACACTTTTAAAAAGCTCATTTCACTATGTATTATGTCAATCAAAGTCAACCATGGAGTCAGTTCATTCAAGGTCCCATTAGGTCATTAGGTTTCACTATTCAAGGTCCAAAATGCACCATTTCATCTCAATAAGTTCAAAAAAAGGTGTGAGAGTGACTCAATTAACATTTCATTATCATATGCAGAGGATTATAAGCATGTAAATATAATTTTTAAAGTTGTAATTTTTGGTTTTAAAGTATGATTTTCATACTCAAATGTAATTTTATTAAAAAAACAAAGTTTTAATTATTTCATTTTTTATGTAATTTTATGCTTCCTATATGTAATAAGTTTTGTCCCTAGCTGCCAACTGAAATCACATATGCCAAAATGAAATTGAAAAGTTTCAAACACCAACAACATCATCCTGCAAGGAAGAATAAATCAGATGAAAGGATAACCAACAAAAGTTTTCAAAAAAGTGAAATGAGACATTAGAAAAGTGGGTTTTTCAATTCAAATTCAAATTCACTTAGCTATTTATGACTCATTGACATCAATTCAAATTCATTTGCCTCTTCCAAACATCAAGCAAGCACTCTAAGAGACCAAATTTTTAAATTTCTGAGCGAAATTGGCAAAAGAGTTGAGTTCAGGTGCAAATGCTGAACGCAGTGCACAAATGCTAAAGGCATGGTGAAAATGCTAAAGGAAGGGTGCAAATGCTGAAATGAGGCCACAAATACTCAGCAGAGGGTGAAAATACTCAGCAGAGGACACAAATGTGTAGTCGAGGGCACAAATGTGTAGGCAATGGCGCAAATGCATTGTTCATGGTGCAAATGACCAAAAAGCCCTAGAAAGTGTTCAAGTGGTGAGAAATTGTCTTCAAAGCTACAACAGCTCACTCATTGACCTCCAACAAACCAGTAAGATGCTCATGCCATTAAAAATCCATTTTCATAAGTTTATGTGTTGAAATCTTGTAAACTAAGGTTCTAATTTGGTGTTTGAATTAAGGAAAAAACCTAGTATCCCATTACACTTGTGAAAACTCTCAAAATTCACTCCCTTTCCCTTTGCATCCTTTCCACACTTATAAAACCCCATTCCAAAAATCCTCATTTGAAAATTTTCCTTTTCTTATAACTTTCTCCCAAAATCCTAAGCTCTAGGTTTTACATCTGCCTAGGCTCCCAATCCCTAAAATCCCTATCCTAAATCTCTCATATTACTACCCCTATCCCCTCCCCATTTCACACATCCTAGAAAATATCTCCCTCATTTTCCCTTTCCTAATCCCTATGGTTTTGAAAAAAAAACCATGGAAATAAAGTAATAAAACACATCATTCAGTGAAGGAGAGGAAATAGAGGTGAGGAGGCCACATAAAGGGGGAAGAGTGCTCAGACTAGAACCTACCAAAACTGGGGAACTCTTGGCGTCTCCATTGACTGTGACATAGCTTCAAACATGTTGGTTGTTATGATTTTTGTGAGAAAATTCAGAGGGTCCAACACCATCCCATGTTGACTAGACTTTTCATATCTGGACTCCATGACAACCAAGTTACATTAGCTGGTGTCACTTTTACTCTATCCATTGCCACTATTTCAGTTGTCAGGGATCCCAAATGTTGGGGAGAAGTGGTTCAAGAAAGGTAATTTGAAGAAACGAGATTTTGACTTATTCTTAAAACTAAGACACCAAAATCAAACAAATAGGTTCTTTCCTTTTTCTCACCTCCTAGACAGATATGCCCAAATGAGGAAGATAATCATGAAATACTTTTCATGTGACGGTAGATTTTCAAGGCTCTATTCCTATCACATCCGGCTCTTAATGAATTTCACTAGGGTAAGGATGCTTAACATACCCTATTATCTTTTCTTGAGTATAGAGAAGATGGCATACATGGCCCAAAAAAATGAGTATGAACAACAAATGAGAAGTCTATTTCGTCATTCCCTCATAAAAATCATAGTCCTCGACCATCTCAATAAACTAAACATTGCATGGAGCACCTTCATAGCTAATGATATTTTCAATGAGCCATCCACTTAGCATGAACAAAATTTCCCTTCATCATCTCAGCCATCCACTTCCATCCCTCCATCTCAACCCATAGCACATTCATCATCATCAGATCAATCCCCTTCACCTCCTTCATCTCCATCTCATCATGATTTTGGGTCACCTAGCAGGATTGATGATATTGAGCCTAAATGGGCTAGTATGGTTGAGGTTGAGCCATTGCCAAAAACCTACCAAAGAGGCCACATGCATGTGTTTTCTCCACTCATAGTGGAAGGGGCTATATCTTCTGATGAGCTCCATAATTAGACATATTTGGAGGGGTTAATGGTCACATTTTTTCCTTCTTAGATCTCTTTTTCTTGCATTTTTATTATTATTTGGTTTTATGATGCTAGTATAGGTGGTGATTAAATATAACATACTATGAGTGCCTAATATGAGGTTGAGTGCAGAGAATCATGAATTATTAGCATTTTTATAAGGATTTTATCATAAAGACTTGGAGGAGACAACAAAGAGAAATTATAGGAGGATTCTCCACCCTCCTTAACTCTCAAAGGCAGCTGAAGGATCCCAAATATTATCTGTAGCAATTCGAATTTCAAAGGCAGCCAAAGGATCCCCAAGGGTTCTCTCCAGCAATTCAATTCCAAAGGTACCCAAGCAACTCAAAGAGGAGTGCACCCAATATTTGTTTACTGGGATTCAAGTGGACTCAATCACCATTTTCTAGGGAGTTGTAGGTAGCCACCCTGTAGAATAAATAGAGTAGAGCTAGAGATAGGAAGAGTTAGTCAGTTAGTCGATTCTAGTTGAAATTTTTTTGCAATTTATTGAGTTTTTTGTTATTTTACTCAGTAATCAAATTTTCATAGATGTATTAGGTTATTATTTTATGAAATGAGCAGACTAATTTCATTTGACTAATTTAAGTTTCAGGGAGATAGGCTCATGTGTTAAGGCCCAATCTATGTGCCTCAACCTCTTTTTTGTTACTATCTTTTCTTTTTTCCAATAAGCTATTTTTCTTTCTGTCATTCAATTAGATCTGCTTCTGATAGTTTCATTGCTACTTATTCTTCGCTTTTAGTTTGCTGTTGTAGTTTTTCATTTTATTGTGAGTAGCAGAATGGGGGATAAAACTCTAAAAGATGTGGATCTATACTTCCATTCTCATCTCTGTCGATAGAGCTCGAGGAGGGTAAGCCTTCCCACATGCCAAAAAAATTGATTTATGTTCACTATTTTATCTCTATGTTACACCTCTAAACCTTTCTTTTACACCTCCATCCCCTCCTGTTTTTTTCTTATTTTAATTGTTGCACCCACCTTTTTCCCCTAACAGCACTTATAACCTTCAGCCACCTTATTCCTTCTTTTCTACCAGTTACGATCGCCTACTCGTTTTAATGCAAAAATGATAGAAAACCCATTGAAGTTGGCCTCCGCCTTTCCTCCTCGAAATCCCCACTACTATACTTATCTCATCGTCGATCACTATTTTAATTTGGTTCTTATTAAGACTTACCACTCTTTCGTCGATTGAGATATTGCGATATTGCATATCGCAGATCTCAAACTTTTCATACGTCGCATCGTTTCCCTCTTTCCTTCAAGACTTATCACTCACAGTTTCCTTACCCTTTCTAATGCAAAACACTTGAAAACCATTAGGATTAGACCTCTTCCCCTTTCTCCTTGAAACTCCCTCTCGCAGTACCTCCCTCCATTGCAAATCGCAAATTACTGGTGATCTTTGTTAACGCTCTCTCATTCCAAGCCCGAATGTGATATCCCTTTCTACGTCCCTTCACTGATCTTTTATTAAAAACAGTAAAAAATATTAGCAACCACATTTTTTTTCCCTTTTGACTTACCATCTCTCCTCATCGTAGATCAAATCATTTTCTCGTTTCCTTTAAGACTTACCGCTTCCACGTGTTGATTTCGATATTGTGATCACGCTCCGCCACCTATCCCACCGCCATGTCACCCATCCTAACCACACTTCATACCTTTTCCTTGTTTCGTTAATACTTACCACTCTTTTCCTTATAATTTCAATATTTTCATCACACTCTGCCATCGGTCCTCCCACTAGGTCACGCATCGCAATCACAAACCGCAGTTCTTTCCCTTTTCATTAATACTTATCGCTATTTTCTTGCCGATTGAAATATTGTTATCGCAACTTTTGCTTCCATTGCACTTTTCAATTCATTCTTCTCCAAAGCCATTTTCATGCTATAATAAAGTTCCAAACCCCTATTTCCACTTCTAAGACCCATTTCATGTATTAAGCTCTCCATTAGCACATTTTACCCCTTTTCTTCTCCAACTAAAAATCCACATTTTCTCGATCAGAATTAAGCCATGGATAGTTTAGATGCATGGATAGAAGCTTGGTAGAGAAATCATAGGATAAATAGAGTTCATTTAGCTGTTTTTCCAAGTTAAGTGTGTTTTAGAATTCGTTTCCTTTCTGTCATTCATTTTCAGCAAGTTAAATTAGTTTCCTTTCTGTCATTTCTTTTCTGCAAATTAAATTATTTTCATTCTTATCATTTTTTTTCAGAAATTTAGTTATTTTCCTTTCTCTTATTTCCTTCTAGCAATTTAATTTCCAATTCTTATCATAGTTTAGAAAATAACACCCTTTTGTAAAGCAGAAGAGGATGACATGAACAAATTGCATCTGCTGTGTGTATAGCACTGTCACCTCCAAGTTTGTACGAAAATCGGGTTGATAAAGTAAAGTAGGGTAGCCCCTGGGAGTTGTAGCACTCTTGGTGCAATACCAGAGCTCACCACTTTTTGGCGTCGTTTACGGGGAGGTGTCTAGTAGATGTTTTGATTTTTTTTTTAGCACTCTTTTCTGCTTTCCTTTATTTTCATGCCATTTCAGAAATATTGAAAAAATACAAAAATATTTGATTTTCATGCCTCGTAGGACTAGGAATACTCAAAGACAAACCTTACCTAAAACCCCCACATCACCTCCTAGCCACCCTTCACTCTTCTTCAGTGGCAGTGAGATTGAACCCCCTATAGGAGAGCCTTCTGAATACTTTGAGGATCCTATTGGAGAAGAAGAAGAAGACCTTGTTTCAACTGAGGGACCTACTTCACCTATCTTAACCATGGCTAGGACCCAAATAAAATTTCCCATAAGAGAGGCATATGGGGAAACTACGATGAAAAAAATTAGCCCCTCAGCTCTCCCACACTTTGATGGACTCACCTCTGAGGACCCTGACACATTCATGTTTGAATTTGTTTTTGTTTGAAGGACTTATGACTACACCTCTGATGATCAAAAGTTGAAGCTATTCCCAACCACTCTTAAGGATGCAGCCTTGCGCTGGTTCATGGGTCTGCCTGGGGATAGCATCACTACCTGGGCACAGATGGAAGATACCTTCAACATCAAATAAAAATACTACAGTAGGTCCAAGGAAAATAAGGATGAAATATTTAGGATGACTCTAGGACCTGATGAATCCCTAGAGGACTATGAAGAGAGGTTTCAATTAAACTATAAGATAGCCAACTACAATCTTGATCCTGAATCACTTAAACTTGTACTTCTTTGAGGGATCAGTGAAGAGATGATAGAAACCTTGAATATGTTATCAGGAGGAGATATCTACCAACAACCCTATGAAGCAATCAAAACTGTCTTTCAGAACCATATAGGGAATTTAGGAAGAAGGGAAGAGCTAGCAAAAGTACATCCAATACCCCTCCCTCTTCCACCTTCATAAAAAATGAGATTGGAAACATGCTTGAGGACTTCAAGAGTGACATGTTGCACACCTTTTATTTGCAAATGAACACAATGTAGGTCAAAAGGAAGAAAGTGGAAGCAAAGAGAGCCCTAGCCATATTTTGTCCTATATGTACTAAGAAGCACCCAAAAAATGAATGTACACTTAATGTCATAGAGGTTTGCTTAGTCTTTGAGGAGAATCATGCCACTAAAAAGTGTCCCTCCTTTCCTGGACTTAAGGTTGTATATCAAGGTGGGGATGCAATGCCAAAGCAACTTTGTTTCATCAACTAGAGAAGGCCTCAAGGCCCTCGGCCATATAAAAAATGTATGCAAGGTGCACCTTTCTCTTACTATCACAACAATCAGAGTTCACCCATGCAACCTTCGTACACCCCCACTCCTCCATCTTGTTCTACACCTCCTATTTGGCCTTACAGCCCTTCATATCATCCTCAACCAGTAAACCAACCATTCCAACAATATGTTCCCCAAAAACCTCAATGGAACAATCCATCCCAAGGGTGGGGGCCTCAACAAAATCAACCACTTACTCTAATGCCTCCACCCTAACCTCAACCTTATCTTACTCATGCTACTCCACCTAGGCTACCTATACCTTCACAGCCCAATCCGAACGTGAACAAAAGACATGCACAAAAGGATCCCAATGGAGAAACATCCTATCTAGCTTATGTTGTGGAGATACAGGAGGTTAATCTCAAGTCGGGAATATTACTCCCAGACAACCATCCTCCATCTCCACATGTAGAGGTTGAGGAGGAAAAGGAAGAAGGTAACACTCAGATCCAACAACCTCCTTTTCCTGAGCGCTTGATCCACCCTAGTTAGCACACCCCGGAGGAGACTAAACTCCTGGGAGAATTAGAAATTTTTTTTGTAAAGGTACCAATTCTTTAGGCCATTAAGGATGTCCCTATCTACAATAGGCTCATCAAATAAAAGTGCTTCAAGAAAACTAGAAGAAGGAAGAGAGATAGCCCCACCATCAATGTGGTAGGAAAAATGTCTAACCTAATGTTGGGGAAGGTGATATTTCCAAATTACCTGGACCTTGGTAGTCCAGTTGTTGATGTGCATATAGATGATGTCATAGTCCCCAACACTCTAATTGATATAAGGTCTGCCATCAATATCATGACCGAGGAAAATATGTTGAAACTTAATCTCCAAGTGACTTTGAGGAAAACCACAATAGTTCTCCAACTTACAGATTGGTCCACAGTAAATTTAGAAGGAATTTTTGAGGATGTTATGGTTACCATTGACTCTTGGGAGTATCCTACAAATTTCCTAGTCCTACAACCAAAAACCAAGTTTAATGGTTATCCCGTCATCTTAGGGAGACCTTTGTTAGCAACTGCAGATGCCTATATTAGTTGTCGGGCCAGAAACATGACTATAAAAAATGGGCCTTTGTCTAAACAGCTAGTGTTATATCCTCTAGCCCAACCTTCCATTGATCATGATCTCCCTATATGGTTAGAGGATGAAGAAGATGAGTTATATAACACTACCCCTATGTGTACCGTAGATGTTATTCTTAGAGGGGGGCATATTGATGAGGATGAACTCATCGACCATGCCATTCAAAACCAGTCCTCCACCAACATTCCTCTTGAAAACTTAGACAAGGAGTCTGAGAGCCAACCTTGGATGGAAGTGCACTCAGTTGATTCGACCTCTGAAACCACCAAGGCTATTGAGTTTGGTCCATCCAGGTCTCTAAAAATCAACTCAAACCTCTTGAATGAAGAAGATAAGAAGTTGTGTCAGCTTTTGAAAGAGAATCTAGATGCATTTTATTGGGATTAAAAAGACATGAAAGGGGTGAATCCTTTAGTGTGCAAACATCATATTTACATCAAAGAAGGATGAAATCCTATGAGACAGCCCCAAAGAAGGATGAACCCGACTTTGAAGGAAATATTCAAAGAAGAGTTGCAAAAACTATTATATGAAAGTTTCGTATATCCTATATCTGACAGTGAATGGGTATCTCCTCTTGTCCTAGTCCTGAAGAAAAATGGGAAGTGGCTAATTTGTGTTGATTATTGAGAACTTAACAAAGCCACCAAGAAAAACCATTTCCCTTTGCCCTTTATAGACCGATTCCCGGATGGCCTTGCGGGGAAGAAGTTATTTTACTTCTTAGATGGGTTCAGTGGGTACAATCAGATTCAAATCAGCCCTGAAGACCAGGATAAGACTACTTTCACCTGCCCTTGGGGTACCTTTTCTTATAGATTCCTACCCTTTGGGTTGTGCAATGCCCCAGCTACCTTCCAAAGAGTTGTCCTGAGCATCTTTTCTGAGTTATTCCATGACTCCGTCGAAATATACATGGATGATTTCACACCATATGGGGATGAATTCCAGGAAGCTCTCTCCAATTTGGGTAAATTACGAAGAAGGTGCATTGAGATTCATCTCTCCTTGAGCCCAGAAAAGTGTGAATTCCTGAAGAAAGCGGGGTTTGAGTTAGGAAACTCCATATCCCAAGTAGGAATACAGATAGACCTAAACAAAATCACCATCATCAAAAGGGTACCTGATCCTCAAAAGTAGAAATATGTCAGGAGTTTCTTAGGCTTAGCTGGTTACTATAGAAGGTTCATCAAAGATTTCAGCAAGATAGCTTCACCATTATTTGGGTTATTGGCCAAATATTCTGAGTTTATTTGGTCCAGTCCTTGTCAAGAGGCTTTCGATCTCATTAAGGAAAATTTGACTACTTCCCCCATCCTCTGAGGTCAAAATTGGATGCTGCCTTTCCACATCCACACTAATGCATCCAACAAAGCTGTAGGGGCAGCATTAGGACAATTACAGGAAAAAATTCCTTATGCCATTTATTTTATTAGCAAGAACTTTTCCAAGGCCAAGTTGAATTGTACTGTTACTAAGAAGGCAATGTTAGCCATTTTCCATGCTTTGAACAAGTTCAGGAATTATGTAACTGCATACCAAACCTGTGTTCACACTGACCATGCAACCATCAAGTATTTAATGAACAAATCAGATGTTAATGCTAGGATAATTAGATGGTTGTTACTTTTGCAGCAATTTTATTTGACTATTATTGATAAACCTGGAAAGGATAATGTTGTGTTGAGATTCAACAAGATGATGAGCTTAGTGAAAATTAAGCACCTTCACTAAGTGGGGCCCGCAGGCTATTTTTAGGTGTATGTCTATTTTTAGACATGGTGAGCATATTCTATAGGTTGCAGGATGATATTTGTAGATGGTTGGTCAAATGTGAAAAATATATGAGATTCTATTTTTAGAATATTGGGTGAATTCTATTTATAGATCGTCAATCTAAAAATAGATGCATGTCGATTATTATTAGCCCTTAATAATAATCTGACTATAAATATCAACTCATTCTCTTGGAGCACTTTATTTTAGTGAAAAGATTTGGAAAATCAGTGGGCTGAAGGAATTACACAATTCCTAGGGTGGTTGGTGACTCATGCATGGAGGACTCAGTTAGAACTAAAGTGACAGAGTTGGAAGAGTAGTTATGGGAGTTGTTATTTACTTTAACTCAATTAAGTGAGTTAAACTCAGTTGTGCTAGTTGTATCTAGTTCTAAATGAAGATACACTAGTGAGAATTTAGTGAATTAATTAGTTAATTAATTCACAACTAATAACTCACTTTCAACTGAACAAATACAACAGTTAACTACTTGCATGCCAGTTCCAGTGGAGACCCACTGGAGAGATATGTGAAAGGGTGAGATGGACTATCTGTTGTGACTATAGTGATGCATTCAATGCATCTGACACACATTGGAGATGCCAATGAGGATTGCACAGTCAATGCAAGGCCAATTCGAATTCATTCACATGTCTTCTTCAGCAAGGATTGCGCAGTGGAGGCAGGTTATCAGGGGACAAGAAATTGGTGCATAGATATGCAAATTTCTGCATGACAGTGTGTAATCATTATCGATTGTATTGATATCTTGATGTACTAAGATTTGTATGAGATTATTACATGATTCCATTGATATACATAATATATGATAGTTGGGGTTTTTAGCTTTAATATTTCCCGTTAAACAACTTTTTTATGTGTGATTTATTTTCTTCATGTGTTTGCAATTGGCGATTTAATTTCTGCAAATAATTCTGTGGAAGGATTATGTATTTAACATAAGGTTAATTTTTTAGATCAGGAGAATCCGATAATACTATCATTATTAAAAAAAATCTACATGTTGTTGCATATTTTTTGTCCAAGTTAGCTCTCCCTGCAGGAGAAGAAGGAATGGTGGATGACCAACGGCCAGCTGAGCACCTCTTTGCTATATCAGCACTCTCACCATGGTTTTTTGATATAGTGAACTACTTGGTTTCTAGGAGACTCCCTCCTAATATTTCATTCAGGGAGAGGAGAAAAATCAACATAAAAAGCACCCCTTTCACATGGATTGGGGGAAACCTTTTCAAGCTAAGCCCTGATCAAATCCTAAGGAGATGTGTGAGGGAGGAATATTTTTTTGATATCCTCTCTGCATGTCATGAAAACCCATTTGGAGGCCACTTTGCTACAAATATAACTTCTTACAAAGCTTTGCATGTAGGATACTTGGCCTACCCTTCACCAAGATTCGAGAAGATACACCAGCAGGTGTGACCAGTGCCAAAATTTGGGGAAAACCACGGAAAGGGATGAGATGCCTTTGCACCCTCAGGTGGCTCTTGAGCCATTTGAAACTTGGAGCTTGGACTTTGTTGGACCTATCGATCCACCATCTGCACAAAAGAAGTATATCATATTTTGCACTGATTATCTAACAAAGTGGGATGAAACGAAAGCAATGATGGTAGCAAAAAGGATAAAGTAGTAGAATTTCGAAGGGAGAACTTTCTTTTACAAGTTTGGATACCCCAGAGAAATATTCACTGATCAGGGAGCACAATTCACCTCTCACCTCATTCAGAATCTTTTGAGGAAGCACAAGATTCAACATAGAACTTCTATTTCCTATCACCCTTAGGCAAATGGCCAAGTATAATTAACTAACATAGCTTTAGAGAGAATCCTCACCAAGGTTTGAGCAGCAATAGAAAATATTGGGCAGATAGATTGGTGGAATCTGTTTGGCCCTACAACACTACTTGGAAGACAACAACAGGATTCACTCCTTATGAACTATTCTATGGTAAGAAGGATCTACTTTCAGTTGAGTTTGAGTTCAATAATTTAAGAAAGGAAACTGAATTAAATATAGATCTATCAAATACCCAAAAATAGAGGTTGTTGCAACTAAATGGATTGGATGAGTTCAGAATGCAAGAACTTCTTCACATGGAGGTAGTTCAGTTGCAAAGGAAGGTCTGGCATGACAAGAAAATCAAATAAAATACCTTCCAAGAGGGAGATTGGGCATTGTTGTATGATTCAACATTTAAATATTCCAAAGGGAAGTTGAAGAAAAGATGGTTGGGACCTTACATAGTGGAATTTTTTTTTGATAATGGTGCAGTTCAAATCAGAACCATATATGAGGAAGGAAACTCCTTTCTTGTCAATGGTCATGGAATTAAAACTTACAAGAAGCCTTTGTCAAAGGAAGAGTTCATAAATTCAATAAGCAGAGAGGCGTATGTGATGGGAAACTCCATATTTTTCCACACCTCCTAAAAACATAGACTGCTACAGACATCATGGAATTCCTATGGTGCAAACATCTATTCTTGAACAACAAGAAAAATAAGGGAGGATCTCATGAAGTAGACACAAGGAAAGACAAGAGTGCCACCCATGGCATATGGAGCACCCCCCATGAAACATCTATAATGGGAAGGAACATCAATGACAGATCAACAACTCACTCATAAACCTGCTCATTCAGCGAGCTGCTCACTAAGAGAATGGAAAATAGTGAAGAACGCAACATCTAAAAGGCTTGTCTCCTAAATATAGCTCCCACAAACACCTTAGAATGATAGGTAAACTTAGGTATAGCTTCTCACCCCTTGCTATGCATCCATACTAGTTAGAAATAATTAAATTTGCAGACTTAGAGTTTAAGAGGCAGAAAGGTGGCCAATTAGCTTGGCCACCAACGTGAAGTATGACTAGGGAGAATAACAAATTCACGCTACCTGGGCATGCAAAAGAAAAGAATTTAAATCAAGTGGAGTAGAAGAGAACGAGGGGAGGAAACACACAGTCCATCATGAATTAACAAGGAGAAGGAAAAAAATTTCTACATCCGAAACTGGAGCTGAGCCGAGTTACATAAGCACTCCAAAATTAGTTGTGCAATATAATAAAAGGAGATCTCATCTCATCCAAAGTAGTAAATTAATAATTTTGGAGGGAAAGAGACCGAAGGAAACCGTAACACAGTAGTACCAAGAGTGGGTTGCATATCTGAACAACATGCAACAAAAACAGCAAAAAAACATCACCCTACTCATGGCCTGTTCCTCTCTCATAAATATGAACAGGGAAGCTTTTATCGCAACCCAAACAAGGCAAGATTCCAATCCTAGCCTTAGAGAAGAAGAAGAAGAAGAAGAGGAAGAGATAGAGGGCCAAGGAAAAATATAAGAGATGGCCACAGAAGTCATAGAGATAGAACAAAGTGGGCAAGAAATGGACTCACAACACAACACCACATCCCCTCAATACAAAGAGGAAGTTGCCACCGTAGCTCCTCTCAGTGCAAAGAGAAAAAGGCAAACCTATATGTATTTCAAAGCTGACAAGAGTCAGAGGATAAGTCACAGAGATCCAAAAACTCCTGCCACGAGCCCGATTATCATTGAATAATCACCAAGGGAGGAGGAAAGAATTGAAGAAATAGTTCTAAAGGAGCATTTGCAGAAGGCACATGCAGAAAATGTAGCACTGAAGGAGAATTTGCAGAAAAAGGGTAGCAAGTAACCACCATGGAAGACTTATGAATAGAATCCCTTTAGCATAGATTCCCTTCTGACTCATATGATGTGTACCTTAGGGAGAAATGGCTTCTATTTCAAATCAAAACTGTAGCCTCCCATGGATCACTACCTTTCCAAGATTGTAGGAAATTCATGAATCTATACAAGCAAGCTAACATGGCTGATCAGGAAAAGATGGCAGAGTTTTATGTGCATAAACTTGTGCTGAAAAATATGGATACTTGGGACCCCAATCCTACAATGGGGGATATGCAGTTGATGGCTCTACTATCTTGGATGGTGAATGAGGACACTAGAGAAAAAGAGATATGGAGGGTCATGGGAAGAAGAAATAAAGAACCCTTATATATCAGACCAAAATTGTTCAGCCAAAGAGGAGTCATCCTTAACCGTCGAGAGATTGAAAGGGACCCTAAACTGGTTGAAAGATACCTTCAGACTCAAACCCATGTGATAGGCCACTTTGATGATGTTTCTAGGAAGATAGAAGATGAGTGCATTATGACCAGCCAGAGGAGATGGAACAACCTCCCTCACAACCTCAAGAATAGGGAATACCATACTCCAGAAATAATGAGGGTTGCATTGGAAGGGACACCATTATACAAGAGGGCCATGAAGTCTGAAAATATCCAATGGTTAGGACTAAATCTTAGCCCACCTTTGCTGCTGGGGCTGACTGATGAAAAGGAAACAAATGCACAAGATAGAAAATAGGAGAATGTAGAAAATAGTAATGGTTTTTACCCCCTTGGGGAAACTCCTACACTTCTTCCTCAGGATATCAAGGGGGCTATCAAAGCCTTAAAGGAAATGCAGAAGGAGGATTAGTTGCTCAGAGGATGAGCAACCATTAAATAGGGGGGCGATGATGAGCTCCATAATTAGACATATTTGGAGGGGTTAATGGTCACCTTTTTTCCTTCTTAGATATATTTTTCTTGAATTTTTATTATTATTTGGTTTTATGATGCTATTATAGGTGGTGAGTAAAGCTAACATACTCTGAGTGCCTAATATGAGGTTGAGTGCAGAAAATCATGAATTATTAGCATTTTTATAAGGATTTTATCATAAATACTTGGAGGAGAAAACAAAGAGAAATTATAGGAGGATTTTCCACCCTCCTTAACTCTCAAAGGAAACCAAAGGATCCCAAATATTCTCTCCAAAAATTCAAATTCCAAAGGCAGCCAAAGGATCCCCGAGGATTCTCTCCAGCAATTATATTCCAGAGGCAGCCAAGTAGCCCAAAGAGGAGTGCACCCAATCTTTGTTTACTGGGAGTCAAGTGGACCTAATCACCATTTTATAGGGAGTTGTTGGTAGTTGCCTTATAGAATAAATAGAGCAGAGATAGAGTTAGGAAGAGTTGGTGAGTTAGTCGATTCTAGTTGAAACTTTGTTCCAAGCTATTGAGATTTCTATTATTTTACTTAGTAATCAAACTTTCAGAGATGTATGAGGTTATTCTTTTATGAAATGAGCAGACTGATTTCAATTAACTAATTTAAGTTTCAGAAAGCTAGGCTCATGGATTAGGGCTCAATCGATGTGCCTCAACCTCTCTACTGATACTATGTTCCCTTTCTGCCATTAAGCTAGTTTTATTTTTGTCATTCAGTTAGATCTTCTTCTGATAGTTTCATTGCTGCTTAGTCTTTGTTTTCAGTTTTTTTTTGTATTTTTTCATTTGCTTGTGAGTAGAAGAATAGAGGATAAAACTATAAAATGTTTGGATCTAGACTTCCCTTCTCATCTCTGCTGATACAGCTCAAAGAGGGTAAGCCTTCCAACACACCAAAAACATTGATTTCTATTCACTATTTCCATCTCTGCGTTACGCCTCTAAAACTTTCTTTTACGCCTCCATTCCCTCCTGTTTTTCACTTATTTTAACTGTTGCACCCACCTTTTTCCCTTAAAAACACTTAGAACCTTTAGCTTCCTTATTCCTTCATTTCTATTTGTTACATTCGCCTACTCGTTTTAACGCAAAAATGCTGGAAAAACCATCAAAGTTGGCCTCCGCCTTTCCTCCTTGAAATCCCCGCTACCATACTTCACTCATTGCTGATCGCAATTTTCATTTTGTTCTTTCTAAGACTTACCGATCATTCGCCGATTGCCATATTGCAATATCGCATATCGCAGATCTCAACCTTTTTGTACGTCACACCATTTCCCTCTTCCCTTCAAGACTTATCACTGACGGTTGCCTTACCATTTCTTACGCAAAACACTTGAAAACCATTAGAATTAGACCTCCTCCCCTTTCTCCTCGAAACTCCCACTCGCCATACTTTTCTCCATCGCAAATCACAAATCACTGGTGATCTTTATTAATGCTCTCTCATTCCAAGCCCGAATATGATATCCCTTTCTACTTCCCTTTGCTGCTCCTTTATAATAAAAAAATCAAAAACATTAGAAACCACATTTTTTTTCCCTGTGGACTCACCATCGCTTGTCATCACACATCGCATCATTTTCCCATTTCCTTTAAGAGTTACTGCTTCTACATGTCAATTGCAATATTGCAATCACGCTCCACCATTGGTCCCATTGCCACATCACCCATCGCAACATCACTTCACAGCTTTTCATTTTTATTCATTAATACTTACCACTCTTTTCCTTCTAATTGCAATATTTTTATCGCACTCTATTGTTGGTCCTCACGCCATGTCACGCATCTGAATCGAAAACTGCAATTCTTTCCCTTTTCGTTAATACTTACCGCTCTTTTCCCACCGATTTCGATATTATTATCGTAGCTTTTGCTTCCATCGCATCTCTGCCATCACACTTCTTAATTCATTCTGCTCCAAATCCATTTTTTCACTATAATAAATTTCAAACCCCCTGTTTCCACTTCTAAGCCCCATTTCATGTGTTAAGCCCTCCATTAGCACCTTTTACCCATTTTCTTCTCCAACTGCAAATCCACTTTTTCTCAATCAGAATTAAGTCATGGATAGTTTAGCTGCATGGATAGAAGAATGGTAGATAGATTATAGTATAAATAGAGTGCATTTAGTCGTTTGGCCAATTCAAGTGTGGTTTAGAATTAGTTTCCTTTCAGCCATTCATTTTCAGCAAGTTAAATTAGTTTTCTTTCTGTCATTCCTTTTCTGCAAATTAAATTAGTTTCATTTTTTTCATTTCTTTTCAGAAATTTTGTTTAGTTTCCTTTCTATCATTTCCTTCTAGCAATTTACTTTCCAGTTCTTATCATAATTTAGAAAATAGCACCCTTTCGTAAAGCAGAAGAGGATGACATGAAAAGATTTCATCTTCCGTGTATATAGCACTGTCACCTCCAAGTTTGTATGAACCCCGGTTTGATAAAGTAAAGTAGGGCAGCCCCTGGGAGTTGCAACACTCTTGGTGCAATACCATGGCTCACCACTTTTTGGTGTCATTGCCGGGGAGGTGTCTAGCATATGTTTTGATTTCCTTTTTAACACTCTTTTCTAATTTCATTTCTTTTCATGTCATTTCAGATATATTGAGAAAATAAAAATATTTTATTTTCATGCCTTGTAGGACTAGGAATACTCAAATACAAACCTTACCTAAAACCCCCACATCACCTCCTAGCCACCCTTCACTCTTCTTAAGTGGCAGTGAGATTGAACCCCCTGGTTACCTTTGTTGGGAGTGAGGAGTGAAAGGAAAAATTTTCCCTGCATGATGACAAATATTTATCGAAATCTTATCCTTTGGATGATAGGATCGAGTTTCATAAAGTTGATTTCATAATTGTAGTGCCTCATAGCAGATTTGTCTTCTACAAGATATACTAGAGTGAATCCAAACCCTGATCTAGTTGATTCGATTGATGATCTAGAGAATTTATTTTGAAAACATCGATATCAAACTAAAAACATTCAATCAGGACCAATTCCATTGGTAAGATCAGTTTATCTACCTGCTAGGTTACTTTCTCTAGAAGGTAGTATTGCCTTTATTTAAATCCAAATATGAAACTTCTTTGTTTGATATAGTATTTGATCCTTTAAGATTATCTGAGGTAAAATCTTTGTCTGAATTAGACTTAATTCCTTTGAAAGATTGGTTTTTTGAAGAAATTAAGTCGATTTTGACCTTGATATTAAGGAGTGGATCCAATTCTACTGCCCGGAAGAATTTTTTGTTTCATCTGAACCTCAAACTCAGTCAATTATAGTATATTCATCTACACCATTGACTTCATCATACATACCTACTACTTCAATACCAACAACTTCAGCTCCTTTACCTATTCAGCCCAGCCCTCCTGTAATCAATCCAGTATTCCATTTAGCAGGAATTATGGATCGTTTTGGACCTTTATTTCTCCCTGGTAAGCTTGTCGATCTTCCACAAGGATATTGCCAAAGACTTCCCCTCTTCGACAAAAAATCTGAAATCACTACCCATCAGCATATGGCCAAAAATCACAACCTTTATAGACCTTGACGAGTTATATGCAAATGATGCCAAGATGTGAATCATCGCACACAATTTTTCAGGTGAAGTTAAAGTTTGGTTTTGTGCCCTAGAAACTAATTTTATAAGGACTCCTATTGAACTAATTGATGCTTTCTTATTCATGTGGGATGAGAAGAAGAAACCTTTACAAATCCTTGTTGAGTATGATTCCCTGAAGCGTAATCCTAATGAATCAGTGCCTAATTATAATTCCTGATACCTCATAATTTATAACTCCATCCCAAATGAAATTACACTACCTCTTGGTTTTTCCGTTCTATGTTATCCCGATGCTTTTGACCCTGATATGGCCTACTCATTGAGAGAAAGAAATTCCACTATGCTAGAAGAAATTATCAGAAACTAAGTAAGTGTTGAGGCCAACCTCTTGATTAAAAAGTCAAAACTCAAAAATGAACGTAAAGTGACCATTAAAGAGGAACCTTCCACTTCATATGATACTAAATTTGATGCTTTTATTAGAACCATGGAAAGAATGGTCGATAAAATGTCGATTTCAGATAGACAGACGGAGCCACAAATCAGAAATTTGAACTTTCGAGGATATCAGCAGAAGCCTCAGTTCCAAATAAAGCAAAGAGAGCAAAGAGCTCCTGAAACACAGCAACAACAACAAATTAGGACATAAATACAAAAAAACTATAATTAGAGTGATGAAGAATAAGAACCAATAGTAGATGAGAACCTTATTTTCACAGTCGATGGCCAGCCTATCTTTCTTACCGAAGATGAAGAATATGTGGAAAAAACAATTTCACCTAGTGATAAAGACTTCATATTGGAAAATTATCATGAGTTGGAAGTAGAATCTGATGATTATCAGAGAGTATACCTGAATGCATTGAGTTCTCAGCAAAGGCAGTACTCCATGAGGACCCATGATATTCCAACCAATCCATCTCCAAAGAATATCGTTCAACAAAAAGAAGTACCATTAAAAAAAAAAAAATCTCAAGCCAATCAAAATAATGGTAAAGTGATTGCAGCTCCAAATCAGAATAGAATAAATCAGCCTTCTACAAGTGCATCTATCAAAGAAAGAGATATTCAGAGGAAATAATCTTCACCGAGAGATCGTGTTGAGAAAAGGGATATTTTCATAAAATAGGTAGACATAACTATACCTTTCAATTTAGAGTTAGAAATTTAAAAATTAAAGGTGTCTATTCTTCTTACTGAATTGGTCAAATTTTATAAATATAAATCTCATGTAGTCAAAACCTTGAAATTTGGCTCTTTATCTAACATGGTTAATATAGAGGATGATCAGCCTGAGTTAATATTTGGTCCCGCAATCGATGGTCAGTCTAAATATAGTGAGGTCCCACCATTTTACTTGAGTCTCAAAGTCCATCAATTTATCCTTCATAACACTATGTTATACTCCGGGTCCTCCCACAACCTCATGTCGAAAGCCATCATGGAGAAGCTTGGCTTTGACATAACCCACCCATATCATGATTTATATTCTTTCAATTCTTGTCTTGTCCGTTGTTTGAGTTTAACAAAAGATCTAGTTGTCAGCCTAGAGCAGATCCCAGCCAAAAATGTCCTAATGGATGTGGTAGTTGCTAACATCCCTCCCCATTTCGGTAAGTTGTTATCAAGATCCTAGGGGACTAAATTGAGAGGTACACTGCAATTGGACTTTTCCTATGCAAAAATTCATGTCTTTGGTCAAATGAGAAAACTATATCGTGAGACTAAAATGAAATACATGATCACAAACAAGGAAAGGTCTAATAATCATCCTATAAATGTTGTACATACAAACTTAGATTCTTTCATATTGTACAATGATTCTAGATTAAATAATGTAGATTGTCAATTAGTAGAAATAGAGGATATTCCCTAAGTTTTAGATTGCATTAGAAAAATGTTAGAAAAAGAGAAAGAAAATATGCTTACTATATCTGAACAACCATCAGACAAATCAAATTAAAGTTCAAAACATCATAAAGAATCAAATCAAAAAATTGTATCAAAACAGAGTTAAGAGTTTCAATACCTTGAAGAAGAAGATGGTATTTGGAGTATGGACTTTGATGGTTCCATTGGCAAAGACAGGGCTGACATTGGTTTATGGATCCATAGCCCATTTCAACAGAAAAATAAAGTCCCTAAAAATGTTAGATTTTGTTCCTACAAATTATCATTTGATTGTACAAATAATGACGTCGAATATGAGGCACTCATTACTGGTCTAAAAATTTTGAAAAAATTGGGAGCTAGAAGAATTGTAGTATACGTTGATTCAGAGCTCGTAATTAAACAAATCAAAGGTGAGTATCAAGCTAATCATCCAAGGATGAGGAAATATAGGAATGAAACACTTGAAATTTTGAGAATGTTTTCATAATATGTACTTAAAGTACTGCCAAGGTTGAAAAACTTGATGGTTGATTCATTAGACACTGCTGCAAGTAATTTCAGACTACAATGTTTTCAAATAAAAAATTTGAGATTCATATAAAGCACAGGCCCACCATTCCTGATAACTTGAAATTTTGGCAAGTATTTTGGGATGATAGGAAAGTGAACAATTTCCTTCAAGTGAAGGTGAGTTTAAGAACTATTCTATGGACGAAGTCTACGAAAATCATTACCAAGTCATTGAGGCGAATCAGATTGACATACTTCATCTCAAAGAAAATAATATTCCAAAAGGTCTTATACCTTTGGAAGACTTATTTTATCAAGATGACGTGGCAAGAAAACCTAATTTGTTTCCCATAGAAATAGGCGTAGAAGATGTTAATATTGGAACAACGCAGCAGCCAAAGTTTATCAAGCTTTCAAAGTCTTTGCCTCCAGAGGTAAAGCCTAAATATGTTGATTTTTTTACTGAGTTTTCTGATGTGTTTGCTTGGGATTAATCAGATATAAAGGTGTACGAACACACTATCTCGACAAATCCATACCAAAATCCTTTTAGGCAGAAGCTCAGGAGAAAAAACCCAACGTTGTTTCCATATATTTAGAAGGAGGTAAACAAGTTGTATAAGGCAAGAATTATTGTTCCAGCCATATTTCTGATTGGACCTCTAATTTGGTTCCAGTGTGAAAGAAGACTAATGAAATCTGACAATGTATAAATTTCAGAAATATAAATAAAGTGTCACTGAAAGATAATTAACCACTGCCCAAAATGGACCACATACTTTAGTGATTTGTAGGATCTAGCAGGATGTCATCATTGGATGGTTACTCAGGGTACAATAAGATCCTTGTGCATGAATATGATCAGGATAAGACAACGTTCACTACACCGTGGGGTACCTTTAAATATGCCAAGATGTTGTTTAGTTTGAAGAATGTCGGGGCCACTTTCCAGCGTGCCATGGAAATAGATTTTGGTAACGATAAAGATGTCTTCCTTATTGTTTATTTAGATGATCTGACTGTTTATTCAAGTTCAAATGATAAGCATTTACACCATTTGAGAGTTGTGTTCCAGCGATGTAGAAAATTTGGGATATCCCTAAATCCTAAAAAGTGCCTATTTTCTATGGAAGAAGGAAAAATGTTGGGTCATATCATCTCAAAAGATGGGATCCTGATAGATCCTTCTAGAGTTGAAGCAATACAACAAATTTATTTTCCTTGTAAAACGAAGGAATTCCAAGCATTCAACAGTAGGATGAATTTCCTACATAGGTTCATTCCAAACTTAGCAGAACATCTTAGAGAGTTAACTAACATGCTGAAGAAGGAGAATGATGTAAAATGGCTTGAAAATGCTCGTAAGTCATTCATCTCGGTGAAATTTTCTTTGACCACTGCTCTAGTTTGACAAGTCCCATTTGTTCTCTAGATTTCATTATATTTTCTTTTGCTTCTGAGCATACTTTGGTAGCGGTGTTAATGCAAAAAAAATATGGGACAGAGCCACCAATAGCATTCTTCAGTCACACAATAAGGGATTCAGCCCTCCGATACAACATAATTGAGAAACAGGCCTTGGCTTTGGTTAAAGCATTCAAGGACTTCCATGTTTATATTCTACTCTCACATATTTTGGCATATGTTCCAAATGCAGCGATTAAATAAGTACTCATGCAAACATATCCAAAAGGAAGAAGAGGTAGGTGGATAACAATGCTCTTAGATTATGACCTTAAAATCAAGCCGGCCAAGCTGATAAAAGGGCAAGGCTTATCCAAGCTCATGCCTAAGTAAAATCTACATGCACTTGACATCAATCTCATATCAGCATTGTCTGATGGCGAAGAAGGTGTAAGTCTTATTCAGGTATCATATCTCTTTTCATCATCTCGAAGTTATGTTGATATAATTTATGTTTTGAAACATTTGAACCCTCCTTCTCGCATGTCAAAGAGTAAGAGAAGGTCCTTGAAGCTTAAGGCTTCAAAATATTGCATACTAGATAGTGCACTCTACTAGAAGGATCCTGGAGGTGTGTTACTCAATTGCTTGGTTGAAGAGGAGTCCAAAGAAGTGATGAAGGAGTTCCACAAAAGAGATTGTGGAGATCATGTTGGATCGAGGGGTCCTGACCCAGGTTTGAAGGTTAAATTTTTCCAAAAAACCCCTATACTGGCCCTTTCGGAAGTGACCTGCTTGCGCAGGCCAAAGTCTCACCCGAAGCAGTATGGGATGGTGTTGGAACTAGGTTTTTGCACCCTGGGAGAGAGCAAGTAAGTCAAGCTGGTCCGTAATTATCAGATCTATACGGCCCAAGTTTGTTCGCAAGAGTTCCAATAAATAAATAGAATACAATTATCAAATCTAATTAACAGGCTCGCATCCACTTCCGTACTATCAGCTATGATTAGAGGACATTATATTCGCAACAGATTAAAAAATCACAGATGTATTTTCCATAAACATAGACAGTTTGCAGCTTACAAAAAGATCATATAACACAAGTCTGCATCAACCATAACAGATAACATCAAATATCTACAATACTTTCGTACATCTATATTATTTCCCAAAAATCATCTTACATTCCCAAGTTACCACCTGCGCACACAGCCAACAGGGTCCGCACACAGCAAGACAGAGGATCTTCGTGCACACAGCCAGCAAGATTCCTAACCCAAACAACCCTACCACAGATCTAACAGTTCGTACTTTGCATCAATATCTATTCATTTCCTACCTATGATTCAAAAAAGGTTCATCTATTTATAGCGATTTATCCTATGCATCCAATGGTCCGCAAACCATGGTTTGCAGACTCTTGGTCTACCCTTGACCCATTTACAATGCGTTAGGGCTTTTATCCACCCCAAAACCCTTGCTTTAGACTAAACAATACAAAACTATACAAAAATGGACAAAATTCATAGCCTTTGGGAGACCCTACTCCAACAGTCCCCCAACACAATCTTCTGACTCGTCTCGAGTCACTATGCCGATGGGGCTTCAACCTGTGCTTGCAATAGTCTGATCGCCTCGGCTAATGGAGGCAGCACGTATTTACTTTAGACAGCTTCATTTTGTGCAATGTCGACCAATTTTTCTGATAGTGGTCCCTTATTCATGGTGGTAACACTTTCCAAAGTCTGGCTCAGTTGCTTAATAGCAACATCAGCATCCTGTGACAGTTTGAGGGCTTCAGTCACCCACGACTTTACTCAGTCACCCAGGGTCTTCTTCTTTTTCTGCAAGTCCTCGATATTTAATTGGCTAGTGTGCAGTCGTTGTAAGTATTGGGTAGGCACCAAAGTGGACAAGGTGGCTTCGATTATCTCGAAATCCTCTTCTTTTTGCCGCAGGTCCTGGTTGATCCCTCGAAAGATTGGATCACGCTGGACCTGAGTCCATAGCTGCATGGAAGTCTCTAGTAACTGGGCTCCCTTCACGATCTTCCCCGTGATAACATTCGTGGAAGTGGTGACCAGCGCAATTTGCTGGGCCCGGACCTCTAGGGGTGTTTTGGGCTGTAACTTAGCCTGCAGATCTATGATTTGCTGCTCCATGCGTGTCTTAACCACCTAAACTTTGTCCCGGGAAGCTTTGAGAGATGCGACCAGTCTTTCTAATTTTTCCTGAGGGGTGGCTGAGGCCAGGATCTCTGCAGGAACATCCGCACAAAGTCAGTGAATTGTGTTCTCGAGCTCTGTGTGCTTTGCGGTGGTGAGACAAACCTCTGCCTCCTTTGCAATGATGGTTTTCTCGGCTATGCCGAGCTGTTGGTGCACCTGTTGGTCTCGATGGTGGATTTCCTGAAAGACAGTAGTGTGGAGGCCCTGCAAGACCTCACGGGGATAGCCGAGCTAAGTTCATCTAGACTTCTACACTGGTCTGGACTTAGGGTCCTAGGTTGGATGGACTGAGGACCAGAGCTGCGCTAGGGAGAGAACAGAGGCGACTGTAATCGATAACCATTGCTACGCTACTAGCGACAGAGGGTGGGCGTATTGGGGTCACACTGATCTGGAATGTGTCTGATTTTAATTGGAGCGCTCGCAGCTCATCCTGAATTGTGTCAAACACGGCCCGCTATTGTTCTTCTAAGGAAGCCCACCTGTCCTCTGGGGCTAGAGTGACTGCATCGATGATTATTCCAGGTCTCTGTCAATCAGTTTGATTGTTTCGTTGCGTTCTGCTCACTTAGATTACATCTTTTTGTGGGGTGTTCTGACCGGCTCAGTTGTGCGCTTCGTGCCACAGGGGCAGGCAGCTCCACCAGTCTCCAAACCTTCTGTACCCAAACTGTTTTGTGGGTCTGTTCGGGTTTCTGCCTCGACATCCTTTTGTTGTTGCAAATCCTTTTGAGTGGTTGCATCAGTGTCTTGTTGAGTATTATTAACGACAGGGGGTTTAACTTGGGATGTGCTAGTGCTTCCAACGCCCTTTGCGATAATTTTGAAGCCAAGTTTCTAGTTAGGGGGCCAGAGCACAATGATGTTGTCGATTTCTTCGTCCATCTCCATGTAGGGAAGTGAATTCCATGCTTTTTCTTTATTTTCTCAAATATGAACATTATGTAGAGTGACCTAGAATGCGACAATTCCCTTGTATCTGTCGTAACAGGATGCAGACAATTGCGGTCGAGAATTAATAGCTGCAGCTATGTTACACTGAAAGAGGACCCAGAACACTTGGTTGTCCTTGAGCCATTGTAGATCCGTGGAATCCCACAAGTGGGCATAGCAAGCCCCTTCGCACATGTCTGGGGTAATATCAGGGAGGATGGACTCTGTAGGAGCTTCCCAGGCAACCACTGCTATAAGAAACATCAACCAAGAGTAACAAAAGGTGAAGCCCTACTCCTGGGACTCACGAACGTTGGTTAGAAACTCATCGCACAAATACAGTGCCCAGTTAAAACATACCCCTTTCGCACATTATCCGGCTAACCGAATGACATAGGCTGGAACAGAGGTGACCTGACACTTCCTCGTCATTTTACATGCTAACAACATGGTGCCCAACTGCATACCTTGGTCAATGAATATCTTTATGATAAATCCCCAAGTATTACAGTCCACATGATACTTTTGGCGCATGAACTCAACAGTCTCCGCCTCATATTTATTACCCACATGCTCTAGGGGGTTCGAGCCGCTCATGGGAAGACCAGTGATCCAATGCATGAGCACAGCATCAATGGGGATCCTATCCTGGATCCACAGACATCCATCATGAATTAGCGCAAGCAATTTTTGTGCAAGCCGGTCCGTTACATTGTAGTGTCCAAAGTGGGGCATTCGAAGCAGATTTAGGATCCCAGACCCCGCCAAACCATGTACCCAGTGTTGGGGGACAACTTTGACCCCATCATGACCATGAACTCTATCAAGGTATAATTTAGGTGCAAGCTCAGGGAAGGCCTCAAAATTAGCCAAATCATGGTCATCGAACTTAACTTCATGAAGGTGAACAAAAGGTTCATCTATGATAGGGACCTCCCCATGGGTCAGCAACATCTGTCGGTAGGTGATCAAGCCATCGAGGTTCTTTGGAGTGCACGTTGATGCCATGCGTGGTCGCATGAAGGGGTGCAGTCAGTTGATCAGCTCGACGGGATGGGCCTCCACCTGCGCAGCCCTTGGGGATTTCACGTTTTTTGGGGAGGTACAGGGCTTTCTTGCAGCCCATTTCGTAGGCTTCGTGGGCTTTCCTGAGCCCTGAGCTTTTTCTTTTTCTTTCTGGGTGGTAGGGATAGGTGTGGAGACGATTTCTTCAACTTCGGATTCGACCTCCACCACTTCCTCAGTGTCGTGGTCTACTGAGGTTATTGGATCTGAGAGCTCGAAAGGGTTCATGGTCATCATTTTGGCACAAAATATGAACTAAGGGTTGCTACTATCAGAGGGGGCAGGTTGCTCAGACATGACCGAGATGCTAGCGACACAAAATTTCTTACAACACCACTTCATCCAGGACAACCAGGCTAAGTACAAGCTATTTGAGAAATACAAAACCTGTGTTTAATCTATCTCACCTATTTTATAGCCATGAGTACTGCCTAACAGTAGGGTATACTTCATGTGGGACTTACCATCAATTAAATGGTAAAAAATCTTCCAAAATCGTCGCATTAATTGTCGTTCGTCCGCTCCATCCAATGGTAATTTGTTGTTTTTACCCGATTTGATTGTTTCAACAGCTAGTTTTCGCACTCGGGATGTGCTCAGCATACCCCTACGATCCCAACGTACCCCTGTGCCCTGAGAAATCCTCCCGTGATTCCACTGCACCAACTTTATTCTGCTAGGATTCCTTCCAACTAAAATTCTATGTTGTCATAGCCCAGCCTTCCAGACCTCTTGTACTGTCATTGTACTTGTGTAGTGACCCTCTGCTGCATCTTCGTAATTTACATACTTCAAGCCGTCTTTGCGTAGTAATTTATGAGGTGCGATGTTGACGAATACCACCACTCGATGCATCAAATCCTTTCTTTTTCGTACCAAATATTTGGCAGGTACGACGCCTATGGTTTGGAATGGAGACATCTCGGTAAACCATGCATCCACAACCCTACTTGCGAACAACTATGTATTGGGCAATACTTCCTCGCCCATCTCAACTAGGGACACATGATCCCACTCCGAACTTAAATTTCCTGGCTCGACGATGAATTCAACATCATATTCCTAAAGTAGTTGCCACCTGCATACTTCCTCCCCCAACACAGTCACATTTCGTAGGCATTATAAAACCAACTGATTTGCAATCATTTTATGGCGTCCTAATAGAGGGCTCTAATACTCCTGTAGTTCGTAGTTTAGGGCCAACCCTTCCCTCACCGTGGTGGCATAATTTCATTCCGCACCTAAGATCGTCCAATTAGTACATGTGATTGCATGGTCATTGTCCTTCGTGCCAAGCTGCATACTACCTACTTCACGGGTGATTCCTGAAGTAACCGTATGAACTATCATCGCTGGAGCAGGGGAAGCACACATAGGCGCTATGACCATCCTGATTTTGAGTTGTTCGAAGCTCTTTTGGCACACGCCCTACCAACTGAACGAAATATCATGCTTAAGCAGTGTGCGCATAAGTTTAGTGATTAGTGTGTATCTCCAACTGGATTTTCTATAGTAGCCTAGATGTCCTAAGATATCGTGCAGTAGCTTCGGATTCATGGGACTTGTTAGGGTCCTGTGATTTGGCTGATTGGCAAGCCAAATGACAGTGTAACATCAAACCAATCTTTGGAGCCCAAGGACCTAGCCTTCTTGGACTCAGAGAGGGCTCTCTCTATAGGTGTAAGGGATATCTGTGTGTTTTTCTTATTGTGTTATGATTTTAGGCTAGTTATGAAGTAGGTTTTTTGGTTTTGTTTTTTAGGTTGTGAGGGATGAAACTGATCAAAAATATAAGATAGGTAAAAAGATGTCAGATCAACTGGGATATGGGGTCGAAAATGTCTAGAAAGCTATCAGATGGTGATACAAGGCTGTTGAAGGGCCGATTTGATTCGAGGTAGAAAGGATCTTTGGGCAAAATGGAATAAAATGGACATCAAGTTTGGGAACAACAAAGGATTTCAAGCATAACTAGTTTAATACCTGACATAAACATGGTAGGGAAAACCATTAATCATGAGAAATGTAACTATAAGCTAATCAATACATAGAAATAAGCATTCAAGCCATGCATAGAGATATATAACTCTCTAACTTTGGGAAATGACTATCAGACTTTAGGGAAATACACTTAAGAAAGACAAACAACTCAAATCACTATGCTAGAATGCCTAAACACTGTACTTCAAGTTATTGGGCACTTTGAAAATAAGATCGCATAGTCTTAGGCAAAGGGCAAGATTGGAACAAGGCCTCCTTGGTTCAACAAATGACAATCTAATCAGTCAAAGAGAAATTTCATGGATGGAGCTATGGCTAGCCATGAGTAAGCAGGGCATACCGTAAATCATACTTAGCATGCATAAAACCATGAATGAAATAAGCAACAATATCCTTAAGTTATTAAAGAGCAATCAAGAATTCTTTAATGTGACTAAGGAAGAAGAAAACATGGAAGGTATGAAGAAATAGGAAATTTGAGGTGCCTCCAAGGGAATGTCTCAAATTTATTCTCTACTGATCTATAGCAATCAAGAAACATGGATTCATGAATGAAAACTAGAAAACAAAACAAATAAAGAGACACTATACCATTCTACCAAGTCATGGAATCCAACAACAATCCTCTTTCATCATCCAAGAACATCCAAGAGACTATCCAAGAGCATGAGACAAGTATTTCTTCCAAAGCTTATATGACCATATATTGCTTCTATCATCAATTTCAGCCTTGTTTACAATGAAAGCCTTTAGAATATATAGGCTCAAGTGAGGAAAACCTCTTAGTTCAATTTTCACTCTCATTGGTCTATTCAAAATATCTAAACTTGTCCTTGAGGCTTTGCAAAGCCCAAGGCACAAAATATCTCATAAAATATCTAAAAAATTCTAAAAGAGGGAAATAAATTGACTTTTCATAACTTCTCATGTGCAAAAATAGCTAAACGCACATGAGGAAAAAGTAGTTTTTAAAGGTTCAAATTTTACAAAAATACTCAAAAATTACATCAGCAAAAGGTCCCCTGACTTGCCCGCAACTTTTGGCAGCCTTCCCAATGTTGAAACGAGGCTCATGATAGCTCGTTGGAAAGCTCTAAGTGTCTACTTTCTGGAAAAACTAGAATTCTCAATATGATGCCTAGAAGTCCGCCAAAAATAGGCCTGTGTGTAAAAAACCAAAAAATAAGGTTTGCTGATAGACCGGGTAGAGTGTAGAAAAAGCGGGCATTTTTTTCCATTTCAGGGGAGAAAATGATCTTAAAATGTCCTGAAAATCGCCGAGTGTGTGCTCTTAAAATTATGGCATCCAATGATACCATTCTCCTCCTTTGATGATCCCCCAAACTAAAATGGTGAAGCCCATGAGTTTTGGCCAAAAACTCAAAAATGCCAAAAAACCAAAATATGTCGAAAATCGCCCAAAACTGGTGAGCATGACCCTCAAGGGTTCTCAGCAACATGTCGTGAAGCAGAGGCCAAAATATGAAGTCCTGATGTGTCTTTCCTCACTTTCCGTGCTGGGCGCTTCCCTTTAGCCTCCTTGAGCTTGTCTTGAGCAGCCTTCAACTTGCGCCGAGAAAACTGATTTAACTTTTTATAATGCCTTGTCATTCTCCTTTGAAGGTCTAAATCCCTGTTTGCCTTCTCCAACTTCTCTTCCAAGTGGTCATTGACTCTCTCAAGCCATGCCTCCTTATTGTTCTCTATATCTTGTTCAAACAATGCAGTGAGAGGGGTAGATTGGAGAAGGGCATTTTCCTCTTCTTTTTGCTTCTCAAGGGCCTTTTTAAGCCCCATGGTTCTAGGCCTCTTTCGCCTAGGCTGATCTTCGCCTTCACTTTCATCAAAATCGCCCATGAGTTCTTCCAACCTTGCTTGGGATTTGGAGGCCTCCTTCTTGTACTTAGTCGCCCGTGTCTCATAAACATCCATATGGACACTCATTTGCCTGTTTTGGATTTGCAAGAATTGATTGAAATTCCTAGCTCTATGAAGATCATCCTTTAAGGCATGAATTTGGCCTTCCCTATGGATCAAGAGGTTTTCTAGAATCCGGGCCTCATTATCACTATCATTGCTTTGGATAGGGATGATATCGAATGTACTCTCCTGTTCATGACTTCCTTCTACCTTTCCCTTCCCTTTGCTTTGGGTGTCTATTATAGTGCTCTTCCTCCTGGGAAAATCAATGATGGGCTTCTTTGGCAATTTTCCTTTACTTTGGAGAGCCCTTGTCACATTTGGAGTGACCACTCTAGGCACTCTCTTCTTTGCTTTCTGGGGCTTGGCCTTTTTAGGAGAAGAGGGCATGGCCCCTTTGCCTTTGTCACCTTATTCATCTTCCTTTTGAGTTTGCTGTTCTTTTTGAGGAGGCTGTTGTTCTTCTTGAGGAGGTTGTTGTGTATCATCCTTTGGTTTCCCTTCCTCATCATTTTCATGCCCTTGTTTATCATCTTCATGCTGCTGCTCTGTCTCATAGGGCTACTGTGTGTCCTCTTTAGGTTGCCTTTTCTCATCACTATCACGCTGCCCTTGCTGCTCTATCCCACAAGGCTGCCCCTGTTCATCCCTTTCATGTCCTTGTTCATTATCTTCATGCTGCTACCTTGTCTCACCCTCACTGTCATGCTATTGTTCAACACTTTCTTCCTCTTTCCCTTGCTGCTCTTCATGCTGCTACCCTTGTCCCTCTGTTTGTTTTTCTTCATGTTTTTTCCCTTCATCCTCTTCCTCATCATCATGATCATGCTCTTCTCCCTCTTTGGGCTCTTCTGCTTGTTCTGTAGTAAATTTGAGCTTTTTAGGAACAGGTCTGCTAGAGGAGGGTGAGGGATGATGAGTAGGAGATGTAGGGGATGTATGGACTGGAGGGACAGTGGAGAAATCTAGATGAGTGATGAAAACATCCCAAGAGACCTCTCTCTTTTCAAGCTGATGAAGAGTGATGATTTTGATGAGAGAGTGATGGAAGAGACAGGCGATTTGTTGTGATGGAGGCTTTTTTGGATAGTGGAGGCCATTTTCTCAATGCTTTTGTGTAAGAAGAAAGGAATATTTAGCAATCTGGCCCTAGTAAAATGCATGAGCAGTCAAATGTGATATGCATAAATTCGGGAGAATCTCCCCTCACAAGTGAAGTACTTCATGATAATATTCATGAGAGGGGCGTAGCTGGCTAAAAGATATGAAAAAGGGAAAATAGAAGGACATGATTCTCTGTGCTCAGGCTTTAGAAAGGGCTTGTAATCATCTGAGTCCAAATGGCTTTGTTTAAACCATTTCTCGCCAATATAGGGGATTTTAGTGGCCTTGGAGATGGACCTTGGAGAAAATTTGAAGTCAAGGCCTACCAACTGGAAATGCTTATCTTGAAACCTCAAAGTGCAAAGGTGTGTCAAAGGAGAAAAACTCTTCACCTCTTGCACCCTTTGACAAAAATCTAAACATCCCACCTCATGAAAAATTGAATAAGACTGATGGGTGTGCATTCACTTCTTCGGTGTAAATAGGCTCATACCTCTTATGCAATCCACTCCTGCTATCCTGCCTGGGAGGCATCTTGTTATGGATGCTCTCTGCAAAACCAAATTGCCTCCAAGAGGATTTCAAGAATGTCTTTTCAAGCAAACTCTCTCTTCTTTGTAAATCATTGTTTTAATCAAGGCAAATTTGTTTCAAATGCTGTGTGAGATGCTTCTGTGGTATTAGGTCCATTTTCCTCCCAAAACACTGCCCTTTTTTACCCCACAGAGATTACTTTTGAATCAAAAACACTTATACAGTGATCACTGTTCATGA
The DNA here is from genome assembly GCA_034641835.2 of Pinus albicaulis. NCBI lineage: Eukaryota > Viridiplantae > Streptophyta > Pinopsida > Pinales > Pinaceae > Pinus > Pinus albicaulis. The sequence goes on from CM076577.1 coordinate 308,147,718, forward strand.
AATTAGGCCTACTGTTTTACTTTTCCAAATACTGTGTTTCTCCCTTTGGACACTGTCTTACACCTTTCAATACTTTTTTGAGGGCAGTTTATAGGTTTTTAAACATCAATAGGAACCCACCATTTTTGCTATGTTCACCTTGAGTAATCCAAAACCACAACAAATCTTGAGTTTAAACCAAAAAATCAAACATCCCAAGCACTGTTTTCTCCGTCACATATAGTTGACAGAGTTCATGGTTTGTCACTGTTTTTCGAGGGTAGCTCTAGGGTTCTTTTAAAATTGAATAAACCTCCCACCATTTTCCACTGTGACAGACTTTGTCAATAGATTCTAATCGAATCACTTTGAAATTCCTACCAAGACTTTCCCCTTTTCACCAACATTTAGTCTTTTGAAAAAACACAGCTTTTAACACCTTTTAGAAATTTGAAAATACCAAGGAGGCACTTGGAATACCTCGAGACTTTGATGGAAAGCTTTGGTTGAGGGTTTGAGCGGCTTTGAAAACATCTGGAGGTGTTTTAATGGCTTGACGTATGCGCAGCACATTTAGAATGAAAGAGCGTCGCGCAAAAAAATCTGTCTGGTCACTTGTCGGGCCGACGTGACCAACGCCTATAGGTGCGTCGCACGCTGCTACAGGCGCACCGTGCGGCTATGTATTCCTTTGTAAAAAATGTGCCTGAACGCACCGCGCAACTGTACAGGCGTGCCGCGAAATATTTAAGCCCGAAAAACCCTATGAATTCGCTCAAAACTTCCTTCTTAGACCCAGTTGACCAGCAAAGGGGAGTTTGCTTTGTGTATCGAGAAATTTGAAAGAGCTTGCAATGGTCAAACTACCCTTGTATTTGAAAAGAGAATCAAAAACCCTATGAAGTGTTTGATGAAGGTTTTGAAAAAGTTTGAAGAGGCCTTTGGGTTAAAACCAAAACCTGAAGCTCGTACCTTTTCCGAAACAAAAATGAGACTCCCTTTTGTTCAAACAAAACTTATAGTGGAAAATGATCATTTCCTTTATAAGCTTGACCACTTTTGAAGTAAGGCAACCTCTTTTTTTTGTAAAAATTAAAAATTTTCACTGCTTCTTATTGAGGAGCAAAAAAATGGTTTTCCTGTCCTAATTATCTGCACTGTGGAAAAAAAATCATTCTCTGAGCCCTATGAAGGATTGCAGAGATGCATTTTGAGTGTGACTGTCTTTTACTGGGAAAAAGGCTTTAACTGTAATTTCAATATCCCTTTTCCACCTCTTGTCTTTGTATGGCTCATCTGCTACTACTTGTGCTATTTGAGCTTTTCTTTGACTGTGGGTAAAAAACTTGTTGGAAACTGTAAGTGAAAATCCTGTTTACAAAAGGCCCCTAATCCCAAAAACATTAACTTATCTTCAGATTGGCAAAATGATCCATTTTTCATTTTTAAGGAGATAAAACAGGGATGATGTTCTAGATTTGAAAATTGAACAAGGGAGAGCTGCCCTTTAGTTCTTCTGTGAAGGAGGTCTGCAAGAAGCCTGGGTTTTCATTTATTTCACCTCTTTTTGAGAGCAGTCTCTTTAGAGTCTTTGCCATATGCCATGATTTTTTTTTATCTTCGAACAATGGTGAGCCCATTTACCTTGCTTATGAAGGAGGCCTTCTTTGACAAATGCCTGTTTTCCTTTTGAACATGATGGCAGAGGTTACTTTGAGACCAATACCCCTTTGAATCCTTTGGTCATCAGTTTAATAATATTTCTTCACTGATGATGAACCTATTAGCTTCACATTGTAACTCAATAATAGTGAACTCATGCAAATCATTTTTAAAACCCACTGCTTGGCCTCTTCCTTTAATCATCATTTTACTTTAGAAAACCTTATTCACTGTCTCACTATTCATCCAAAAATTTGTCTTACAGTCAGTTGCAACTCTTAAAATCATACTTTGTCCATTTTCCCTCTACTTATAGATGAAGGAGGCGCTCCTAACCCTCTTCTTGTGAAATGAAGGAGGTTCTTCAGTCTTCAAACCCTCTACTTATAGATGAAGGAGGTTTTTTAGTCATGTCATATCATCAATCCTTTGACATTGTTATTTTTCCTTTCACTTTCCTTTCAGGCTTTGACTATGATCGCAAGAGCTTAATGAAAAAATCTCTGCGCTGTGGCTGCATCCCAGGCTCAAGATCACATTAAGAAGCAGTTGTCTTCTCATGTGGAGCCAAATATTGTCTTCTGAGATGCTGGTAGGCCTCTGTCCTTGAAAGATCCATTTAAAACACTGTAAAAACACCTAGAATCAGTTTGGCTTATAGTACATGAATTGATGAGACTTGAGGGTGTATTAGTAGCATGACCTAGGGCTGTAACCAAATTTATTTGTAGAATGGGAAGGTCTGTTATGACTGGTCTATATCAGATGGAGGTTCTTTGGCTTCAGGATAATTCGCCAAGGGAGAAATTCCTAAAGCGCCACTTCCTAACTTAGGGGAGACTTTTTGGACAGATTTGGATTGTTTCGCTAGAGACTATGGTCAGACTAGTATGGCTGAGGCTAGGTAGGATTTGATAATGAGGTTTGATCTCGTCATGGGCGGGCTGAAAGGTAAGAGGGAAAAAAAAATTTATGGGTGTTTTCCAGCTGGAAAACTTGACAATTTTAGATCAGCTGCTAGAAAAATTGGCTGTTACAACTAGTCATCACCAACAAGTGAAAAATATTGATGACTAACAGTGGCTCCATTTGGGGAGGGTAGCTCCTTTCAGGAGGTGTCCAAAAGTTTAGATCTTTGGCTTATGAAAACCAGTGCCTTACCCATTGGCGCAAATTTCATTCTTCCTTGATGCTATTTCTGAAAAATGACAACATGATTAGCATCAATGATATTTCTACCTACCCCACTATCTTTCCTAACATTTTTTCTTCCTTTGGGTGCATTTGGACTAGCAACCCTTTTGACAATATATATTTTTCTTTTTGGAAAAATTAACCTATCTAATTCTACACTTATATTTTCCGAGAGTTCAGATTAAACTAATGAACTCCTTCATTACTCTACCTATGCTAGATCAACTGTCAAGGTTAAGCTGTTTGACAGGATTTTGTTCTCTAATCTAAAACATGAAATTTAAAATGATGAATTCAGGGTTAGACAGTCTGATTTGTCATGTATTTGCGGCATGAAAGACAAACTCCACACAAATATTATTTTTCATAAAATGGAAACTAGGAAAAATAGGGCTAAGATGCACAATTTGTTTTTCATCCCCGCTTCCCCCTTTGGTTCTGTTTTGGGCGTGTGGAACCAGTATCTTTTCCTAATCTACTCTCTTTGATAAGTCAAGCTTACACAATGTTGACCATCTTTTTCACTCACTAACTTATCAGCAAATAAATTTAAAACATGTTCAGCTATGATTAGGCTAGATAACTGAACAAGACATTTGAGTACTAGTAGCGGCATCTAGACTTGCGTGCTTTCTGAATGACTATTTTTTTGGAACATGGGGCCTTGTATATTTTTCAACTGCCCTCTTTTCTATTCTTCTATTGTTTTTGTATTTTCTTCTTTTTCACTTTTTCTTCAAACAATATAAAACTGAAAAGATGCTTACAAGGCTGAGCTTATTTTTCACAGCTATCTATCTATACTAGTCTAAACTATACACAACATACATTCATTTGGTTAACTCTTCTTTCCAATATATCCATTCACGTAGATGATTGCATTGTTCATCTTGGTTTAGTTCTTTCATGATGCTTAAGTAATGAAAAGGCCACTCCCATGTGGCTTGTTTTTGGACATTAGTGCTTAAGTTTTTTCTCATTCTTGGTAGCAACTTGTTCATGATAGAACCCACTACTCCTTCAAATTTCTCAAGGAAAACAAAAATTGGATCTTGGAATAATACCTGATCTAGAGGATTTGATATATAGGCTTTATTCAGGACTACTCTTTCTTCCACTTGGCTATATTTGGGACTTCCTTGGTAAAGCAACTCTTCCCCTTGCTTATGATCACTTGAACTGTCAAACTCATCATATATTGCAGTGTAGCTTTCTTTCCAAGCTGATGTGTTCTGATTAAGTGGACTGAAAACTGTGTGAAGGTCATCAGGTTGATGAGCAGGGATACACTTTGATAGTAAATTATCTTGAAAGTATAGTGCGACAACTCTCATGTGTTTATCAACCTCTATTTCTTCATTTGAAATTTGTAACTCAATGGAACTTGGTGGCTGCAAATCTGGAGTTAAGGAAGATTCCATGTCCAAAATGATTTCCTCAACCATTTCAGGCAAAGGCTTCTCATTTACAACATGCTCGAGAATTTTATCATCCTCCTCAACCTCATCATCAAAGCTGATAAACTGTTGATTTCCAATCATGTGAATGTTATCTCTGACGGACTGAAGTGAAGTAGAGAAAAGAGTCCGAGACTCTTCACTTACTTCTAAACTCTCAAGGCTCTCCTCATCAGTGTCATAGATGACCTGTAATGGCTGCTCACTTTTCTCAAGTTTATGAAACTGAGCTTCCTCCCAAAAATAAAAAACTGAGTATTTTGCAAAGTTAGCTTCTATTTGGAAATCATAATCATCAACATATTGATCAAACCTTGGAGAATTATTAACATAAGTAATGTCACCAGCCATGCATATTGGACTATCAACTTGATTTTCTTCAAATTGATTTACAAATCTATGTTTTGACTTATGATATGCAAGATTAACAGGAGAAAGATCAGAAAATTTTTGGTTATATGAAGTTTCAGAGGTTGTCTGCATGTTTATAAGTTGATCTATTTCCTCTTCAGTTAAATGAGGAGGTGTTTTCTGTTTTCTTTGAATTGGGAAACAATTTCTTTCCATTTTTTGTGGAAGTTGATCTTGTGGCTGAATGTCCTCTTGTATTTTACAAGGAAGGGCAGATGGATTGTTATTTGTTTCAACCTTTTCAAAGAGCTCTTATGGATCCTCTCTTATTTTTTGATGGATTTCATCTAGGATCAACTCTTCTTGGTCATCTTGATGGTTAGTTTGGGTAAGAAAATTATGGATCTCCTCTAAATAATCCTCGGGATGCCAATTTCCTAAGTTTTCATCAATGCTTACAAGGTGTTGTATGAGGTTTTCAGATTGATCACAACAATTTTCAGCCAATGATAGAGATGGAAAATGCCCTATATAGTGTTTACAAAATACTTTGTGGAACTCCTTCAAAGAAAACAAGGTGCCAGGTTCTAGGCCTTCATACCATTTTCTTGCCTTTCCTTCTAATGTACCCATGAACATTTTCATGAGGCAGTCCTCGTGCCATTCAACCTTTAACCTCCATACATGTATATGAAAATTGATGAGGTGTAGCAATGGGTCGTCAACATTTTCATCTCGAAATATAGGTAGGTTTTTTATCCAATTTACGTCTTTAGGCATTTTGTGTGGGAATCCAGGGATATTTTCTTTGCTCATCGGAGCATATCTCCTTTGTGTCCTTGGATCCATCTTTGTTACTCAGAAAGGATCATTGTGTCTTTTCAACCAGTCTAAGGTTCTCTACCAGTGGAGTATTTTAGTCTAATGAAGGTTGTGGAGTCGCCAAGTGGAGGATTTGAACTGTGTTATCCACCATCAGCATGGTTGTGATTGCTTAATGCATTCCCAGAAGATTTTATAAGGACTAGTGGAGTAATAGGCCTACTGGAGGCTAGTGGAGTTGCCAGGTGGAACTTGGTTGTTTTTTAAAAGATGTAGCTATGGTCCACCACCAGTAACTAGGGAAAAGCCAATCTGGGAATGTTTTGGGCTTTTTCTGAGTTTTTATGCACAGCCTATGGTTTATTAAAGTATTCTAAACCTGTTTCTTCACTTTGCTAGGCTGGTGAGAACAAAAAGAGTTTACTCTAAATGGTTTTATGGACTGCTTGCCTGTGAGGTTTGGAAGAGTTTCCTACAGCTAAATCATCATTTTGCTAAGATGGTGAAAGAGCTAGATTCTACTCTTATAAGTTTGACTAAGACTTTGAGAGTTCCTAAGGGATACCTAGGATGTTTTGACTCAAGGTCCCACCATGATCGCCATTATGTTAGTGAGCAGTGGGATAAGTCAGTCAGATAGTATTCTCAAAAGTCTCTAAAGATTAGGGAAACTAAGTTTGTTTATCACTCAGAGTCCCACCGTGATCGCCATTATGTTGGTGTGGCGATGAGGTGGCTCAATCGGATAGTAGCCTAGAGTTTAGTAAAGTAGTAAGGCCTACTAGAGGCTAGTGGAGTCACCAGGTGGAACTTGGTTATTTTTGTAAAGATGTAGCTATGGTCCACCACCAGTAACTAGGGAAAACCAATCTAAGGGAGTTTTTTGGGGTTTTTCTAAGTTTTTTATGTATTCCTAAGGTTTGTAAGAGTGTCCTACAACTGAGTCATCATTTTGCTAGGATGGTGAGACAACCAGATTCTACTCTTCTAAGTTTGACTGAGATTTTGAGAGTTCTTAAGGGATACCTAGGATGTTTTGACTCAAAGTCCCGCCGTGATCACCATTATGTTAGGGAGTGGTGGGATAAGTCAGTCAGATAGTATTCTCAAAAGTCTCTAAAGATTAGGGAAACTAAGTTTGTTTATCACTCAGAGTCCCACCGTGATCACCATTATGTTAGGGTCTTGTGATTTGGCTGATTGGCAAGCCAAATGACAGTGTAACATCAAACCAATATTTAGAGCCCAAGGACCTAGCCTTCCTGGACTCAGAGAGGGCTCTCTCTATAGGTGTAAGGGATATCTGTGTGTTTTTCTTATTGTGTTCTGATTTTAGGCTAGTTATGAAGTAGGTTTTTTGGTTTTGGTTTTTAGGTTGTGAGGGATGAAACTGATCAAAGATATAAGATAGGTAAAAAGATGTCAGATCAACTGGGCTATGGGGTTGAAAAGGTTAAGAAAGCTATCAGACGGTGATACAAGGCTGTTGAAGGGCCGATTTGATTCGAGGTAGAAAGGATCTTTGGGCAAAATAGAATAAAATGGACATCAAGTTTGGGAACAACAAAGGATTTCAAGCATAACTAGTTTAATAGCTGACATAAACATGGTAGGGAAAACCATTAATCATGATAAATGTAACTATAAGCTAATCAATACATAGAAATAACCATTCAAGCCATGCATAGAGATATATAACTCTCTAACTTTGGGAAATGACTATTAGACTTTAGGGAAATACACTTAAGAAAGACAAACAACTCAAATCACTATGCCAGAACGCCTAAACACAGTACTTCAAGTTATTGGGCACTTTCAAAACAAGATCGCATAGTCTTAGGAAAAGGGTAAGATCGGAACAAGACCTCCTTGGTTCAACAAATGACAATCTAATCAGTCAAAGAGAAATTTCATGGATGGAGCTATGGCTAGCCATGAGTAAGCAGTGCGTACCGTAAATCATACTTAGCATGCATAAAACCATGAATGAAATAAGCAACAATATCCTTAAGTTATTAAAGAGCAATCAAGAATTATTTAATGTGACTAAGGAAGAAGAAAACATGGAAGCTATGAAGAAACAGGAAATTTGAGGTACCTCCAAGGGCATGTCTCAATTTTTTTCTCTACTGATCTATAGCAAGCAAGAAACATGGATTCATGAATGAAAACTAGAAAACAAAACAAAGAAAGAGACACTATACCATTCTACCAAGTCATGGAATCCAACAACAATCCTCTTTCATCATCCAAGAACATCCAAGAGACTATCCAAGAGCATGAGACAAGTATTTATTTCAAAGCTTATATGACCATATATTGCTTCTATCACCAAGTTCAACCTTTCTTACAATGAAATCATTTGGAATATATAGGCTCAAGTGAGGAAAACCTTTTAGTTCAATTTGCACTCTCATTGGCCTATTCAAAATATATAAACTTGTCCTTGAGGCTTTGCAAAGCCCAAGCACAAAATATCTCATAAAATATCTAAAAAATGCTAAAAGAGGGAAATAAATTGACTTTTCATAACTTCTCATGTGCAAAAATAGCTAAACGCACATGAGGAAAAAGCAGTTTTTTAAAGGTTCAAATTTTACAAAAAATACTCAAAAACTACATCAGCAAAAGGTCCCCTGACTTGCCCACAACTTTTGGCAACCTTCTCGATGTTGAAACGAGGCTCATGATAGCTCGTTGGAAATCTCTGAGTGTCTAATTTCTAGATAAAATATAACTTTCTGAATCTGATACCTGGAAGTCCTCCAAAAATAGGCCTGTGTGTAAAAAACCAAAAAATAAGGTTTGCTGATAGACTGGGCAGAGTGTAGAAAAAGCGGGCATTTTTCGCCATTTCGGGGGAGCAAATGATCTTCAAATGTCCTGAAAATCACTGAGTGTGTGCTCCTAAAATTATGTCATCCAATGATACCATTATCCTCCTTTGATGATACCCCAAACTGAAATGGCGAAGCCCATGAGTTTTGGCCAAAAACCCAAAAAAACAAAAAAACAAAATATGTCGAAAATCACCCAAAATTGGTGAGCATGACCCTCAAGGGTTCTCAGCAACATTTTGTGAATCAGAGGCCAAAATCTAAATTCCTGATGTGTCTTTCCTCACTTTTCGTGCCAAGCGCTTCCCTTTAGCCTCCTTGAGCTTGTCTTGAGCAGCCTACAACTTGCATCGGGCAAACTGATTTAACTTTTTATAATGCCTTGTCATTCTCCTTTGAAGGTCTAAATCCCTATTTGCCTTCTCCAACTTCCCTTCCAAGTGGTCATTGACTCTCTCAAGCCATGCCTCCTTATTGTTCTTTATCTCCTGTTCAAACAATGTAGTGAGAGGGGTAAATTGGAGAGGGGAATTTTCCTCTTCTTTTTGTTTCTCAAGGGCCTTTTTAAGCCCCATGGTTCTAAGCCTCTTTCACCTAGGCTGATCTTCGCCTTCACTTTCATCAAACTCGCCCATGAGTTCTTCCAACCTTGCTTGGGATTTGGAGGCCTCCTTCTTGTACTTAGTCGCTCGTGTCTCATAAACATCCATGTGGACACTCATTTGCCTTTTTTGGATTTGCAAGAATTGATTGAAATTCCTAGCTCTATGAAGATCCTCCTTTAAGGCATCAATTTGGCCTTCCCTATGGATCAAGAGGTTTTCTAGAATCCGGGCCTCATTATCACTATCATCTATTTGGATATGGATGATATCGAATGCACTCTGTTGTTCATGACTTCCTTCTACCTTGCCCTTCCCTTTGATTTGGGTGGCTATTCTAGTGCTCTTCCTCCTGGGAAAATCAATGATGGGCTTCTTTGGCAATTTTCCTTTACTTCGGAAAGCCCTTGTCACATTTGGAGTGACCACTCTAGGCACTCTCTTCTTTGTTGTTCGGGGCTTGGACTTTTAAGGAGAAGAGGGCATGGCCCCTTTGCCTTTTTCACCTTGTTCCTCTTCCTTTTGAGTTTGTTGTTCTTTTTGAGGAGGCTACTGTTCTTCTTGAGGAGGCTATTGTGTATCATCTTTTGGCTGCCCTTCCTCATCACTGTCATGCCCTTTTTTATCATCTTCATGTTGCTGCTCTGTCTCATAAGGCGGTTTTGTGTCATCTTTAGGCTTCCTTTACTCATCACTATCATGTTGCCCTTGCTGCTCTATCCCACAAGGCTACCCCTGTTCATCCCTTTCCTGCCCTTGTTCATTATCTTCATGTTGATGCCCTATCTAACCCTCACTTTCATGATGTTTTTCATCACTTTCTTCCTCTTTCCCTTGCTGCGCTTCATGTTGCTGCCCTTCTCCCTCTATTTTCTATTCTTCATGCTGCTGCCCTTCATCCTCTTCCTCATCATCATGATCATGATCTTCTCCCTCTTCGGGCTCTTCTGCTTGTTCTGTAGTAAATTTTAGCTTTTTAGGAACATGTCTTCTAGAGGAGGGCGAGGGATGATGAGTAGGAGATGTAGGGGATGTATGGACTGGAGGGACAGTGGAGAAATCCTGATGAGTGATGAAAACATCCCAAGAGACCTCTCTCTTTTCAAGCTGATGAAGAATGATGATTTTAATGAGAGAGTGATGGAAGAGACAGGCGATTTGTTGTGAAGGAGGCTCTTTCTGGACAGTGGAAGCCATTTTCTCAATGCTTTTGTGTAAGAAGAAAGGAAGATTTAGCAATCTGGCCCTAGTAAAATGCATGAGCAGTCGAATGTGATATGCATAAATTCGGGAGAATCTCCCCTCACAAGTGAAGTACTTCATGATAATATTCATGAGAGGGGCGTAGCTAGATAAAAGATATGAAAAAGGGAAAATAGGACATGATTCTCTGTGCTCAGGCTTTAGAAAGGGCTTGTAATCATCTGAGTCCAAATGGCTTTGTTTAAACCATTTCTTGCCAATATAGGGGATTTTAGTGGCCTTGGAGATGGACCTTGGAGAAAATTTGAAGTCAAGGTCTGCCAACTGGAAATGCTTATCTTGAAACCTCAAAGTGCAAAGGTGTGTCAAAGGAGAAAAACTCTTCACCTCTTGCACCCTTTGACAAAAATCTAAACATCCCACCTCATGAAAAATTGAATAAGACTGATGGGTCTGCAATCACTTCTTCGGTGGAAATAGGCTCATACCTCTTATGCAATCCACTCCTGCTATCCTGCCTAGGAGGCATCTTGTTATGGATGCTCTCTGCAAAACCAAACTGCCTCCAAAAGGATTTCAAGAATGTCTTTTCAAACAAACTCTCTCTTCTTTGTAAATCACTATTTTAATCAAGGAAAATTTGTTTCAAATGTTGTGTGAGATGCTTCTATGGTATTAGGTCCCTTTTCCTCCAAAAACATTGCCCTTTTTTACCCCACAGAGATGACTTTTGAATCAAAAACACTTATACAGTGATCAATGTTCATGAAATTAGGCCTATTGTTTTACTTTTCCAAATACTGTGTTTCTCCCTTTGGACACTGCCTTACACCTTTCAATACTGTTTTGAGGGCAGTTTATAGGTTTTTAAACATCAATAGGAACCCACAATTTTTGCTATGTTCACCTTGAGTAATCCAAAACCACAACAAATCTTGAGTTTAAACCAAAAAATCAAACATCCCAAGCACTGTTTTCTCCGTCACATATAGTTGAAAGAGTTCATGGTTTGTCACTGTTTTTTGAGGGTAGCTGTAGGGTTCTTTTAAAATTTAATAAATCTCCCACCATTTTCCACTGTGACAGACTTTGTCAATAGATTCTAATTGAATCACTTTGAAATTCCTACCAAGACTTTCCCCTTTTCACCAAAATTTAGTCTTTTGAAAAAACACAACATTTAACACCTTTTAGAAATTTGAAAATACCAAGGAGGCACTTGGAATACTTCAAGACTTCCATGGAAAGCTTTGGCTGATGGTTTGAGCGGCTTTGAAAACCTCTGGAGGCATTTTAATGGCTTGACATATGCGCGGCACATTTAGAATGAAAGAGCGTCGCGCAAAACAATATGTATGGTCACTTGTCGGGCCAACATGACCAACGCCTACAGGCGCGCCACGCGCTGCTATAGGCACGTCATGCGGCTATGTATTCCTTTGTAAAAAATGAGCCTGAACGCGCCGCGCAATATTTAAGCCCAAAAAACTCTATGAATTTGCTCAAAACTTCCTTCTTCGACCCAGTTGACCAGCAAAGGGGAGTTTTCTTTGTGTATCGAGAAATTTAAAAGAGCTTGCAATGGTCAAACTACCCTTGTATTTGAAAAGAGAATCAAAAACCCTATGAAGTGTTTGATGAAGGTTTTGAAAATGTTTGAAAAGGCCTTTGGGTTAAAACAAAAACCTGAAGCTCGTACCTTTTTCGAAACACAAATGAGACTCCCTTTTGTTCAAACAAAACTTATAGTGGCAAATGATCATTTCCTTTATAAGCCTGACCACTTTTGAAGTAAGGCAACCTCTTTTTTTTGTAAAAATTAAAAATTTTCACTGCTTCTTATTGAGGAGCGAAAAAATGGTTTTCATGTTCTGATTATCTGAACTGTGGAAGGAAAATCATTCTCTAAGCACTATGAAGGATTGCAGAGATGCCTTTTGAGTGTGACTGTCTTTTACTGGGAAAAAGGCTTTAACTGTAATTTCAATATCCCTTTTCCACCTCTTGTCTTTGTATGGATCATCTGCTGCTACTTGTGCTATTTGAGCTTTTCTTTGACTGTGGGTAAAAAACTTGTTGGACACTGTAAGTGCAAATCCTGTTTACAAAAGGCCCCCAATCCCAAAAACATTAACTTATCTTCATATTGACAAAATGATCCAGTTTTCAGTTTTAAGGAGATAAAATAGGGATGATGTTCTAGATTTGAAAATTGAACAAGGGAGAGTTTCCCTTTAGTTCTTCTATGAAGGAGGTCTACAAGAAGCCTGGGTTTTCATTTATTTCACCTCTTTTTGAGAGCAGTCTCTTTAGAGTCTTTGCCATATGCCATGATTGCTTTTTATCTTCAAACAATGGTGAGCCCCTTTACCTTGCTTATGAAGGAGGCCTTCTTTGACAAATGCTTGTTTTCCTTTTGAACATGATGGCAGAGGTTACTTTGAGACCAAGACCCCTTTGAATCCTTTCATCATCAGTTTAATAATATTTCTTCACTGATGATGAACCTATTAGCTTCACATTGTAACTCAATAATAGTGAACTCATGAAAATCATTTTTAAAACCCACTACTTGGCCTCTGACTTTAATCATCATTTTACTTCAGAAAACCTTAGTCACTGTCTCACTGTTCATCAAAAAATTTGTCTTACAGTCAATTGCAACTCTTAAAATCAGACTTTGTCCATTTTCCCTCTGCTTATAGATGAAGGAGGCGCTCCTAACCCTCTGCTTGTGAAATGAAGGAGGTTCTTAAATCTTCAAACCCTCTGCTTATAGATGAAGGAGGTTTTTTAGTCATGTCATATCATCAGTCCTTTTGACAATGTTATTTTTCCTTTCACCGTTCTTTCAGGCTTTGACTGTGATCGCAAGAGCTTAATGAAAAACTCGCTGCTCTGTGGCTGCATCCCAGGCTCAAGATCACATTAAGAAGTAGTTGTCTTCTCATGTGGAGCCAAATATTGTCTTCTGAGATGCTGGTTGGCCTCTGTCCTTGAAATATCCATTTAAAACACCGTAAGAACACCTAGAATCAGTTTGGCTAGATTCACTCCGTCGGGACTAGATTCACAAGGCACCATGGTGTCGAGAGCTTGGATAGCTTCCTCAAGCACCTCCAATCCTCCCATTAACCCAAATGTCCCCAAAAATTCATCTCTTAGGGTTTCCCCCTGGTGGGTGCACTGTCGTAGCTCTGCATCGAGATACCAAGCAGCGAGAATTGGTCCCAAGGCATGAAAAAACAAGTGAACCCATTCTTCTATGATATGATCACACCATTGCTCCATCCAAGCGGACAAGTGTTCGTGTGGGTTTCCTGGGCCCTGGAATCTCTTAACGTGCACATTGGTTGGAGGTTCAAACCGTAGTACCATCATATCCCAAGATTCCTCCCATTCCTGGAATGCCCCCTTATGTGTGTCCCACTAATTCGCAGGTGTTGCACGCATAGCCCGGTTAAGAGCCCATAGCCTTCATTCTCTAGGAACCTTAGCTTCGAAGGTTTGCAAAAATTCCTTTATACTACTAGAGCCATCAAAGCAGGGTAATTCTCTTACCTTGGAAGATAGATATCGGAAGTCTCTGGTAATTCGTAGACAACGCAGCGTGGAGACTTCCTGTAGCCGATTTTTCCAATCTTCTAACTCTTCGTCGGAGTTAGAGACGCATTCATTGTGCTTCTCCCAGGAAGGCATATCATCGGTCATGTACCTTTCTCCTTCTGTAGGGTTGACTGGTATGATCACCCGAGTTCCCTCTCTTTCAAACACCATGCTTCGTTTCTTCAAGTTAATAATTCCACCCATATCAATGGCCCAATCCAATCCCAGGAGCGCTGGGTAAGGGTCCGCATCTTATACAATCTGAATTACTTCAAAGTTAGCTCGTACCTTAGCCCCAATGATATCTACGGCCCTTTTTGACAATCTCCCCAATGGTATGATCTTCTATTGATTAGCCATGCGCAACTTGATAGTAGACCATTCCAATTTAGGTTCTCCCATTCGTTGCCAAGTCTGCGTAGGTAGTACATTCACATCAGATCCTAGGTCTAGAATTACCTGGTCCATATCATAATCACCAATCTGCGCAGTTAATCACATTTCATGCCCAGTGCGCCTCTTCTGCTTGTAAATTTTCTGCACATCCTTAATCTTCATGGCTGGGGCTGATTTTTTTGCGCAACTGTCAAGTAGGGCTTGGAGGATGTCTACTGCTTGCTGGTTTCACAACAGCTTCATGCATGCCTATAAGAACGATTTGACCTCATCTCCAATTCCATTGTTTGGAGCCAATGTCTCACTTCGAGCCCAGTCTTTCCGAGCTGTGATAGATGTATCCTTCCCCTCCTGCGGCCCCACATCTTCTGGTTCAGTAGCTTCTTTAGGGATCAAAGACTTCGTCTCCACTCTTTCCACAGATCCTTCGGTGGCCATACCACTACGTGTTATTACATTAATACTTGGATCCTTCTCATGAGGTTCCACCTTCACTCATTGTACATTTTGTGTAGGATTTTGCTGCTTTTCCTATACCTTAGCCATCATAATCAGGCAATCCTTGATCACATGGTCCAATTTTCTACAATATCTGTAGGATTTCTGAGTTGGGTTCGTGCAGTCCCTTGCAAAGTGACCTATTTCCCCGTAATTATAACAGATTAACTAGCCTCTACCCCTGCATGCACTTCCTCCTCATCCTCCTCCCCTTCCCCTGGCTGGGGACCCTCCTATTCTTGCGGGGGATCTAGGTGATGAGGGGTCTGATTGTAGCCTATATAGGTTTCCTTGGTCGATCATCAGATCATAAGTTCGGCAATTCTGTTCCTCATGTCCTACGGACCTACAAAACCTACACCATTGTTGTTTTACTTAAGGGACATATACGGAAAGGTGGGGGCAGTGGTTTGTATCATGTAGCCCAGTAACACGGCATTTATCGCACCATATCGTCAGCCCACTCAATCCCACAGCTTCCCTAGGGCGCAGCGGGCTAGGTCCCCTAGCCTGGATGTAGTCTGCTAGCAGCGGACAGTTATCTTTGGTGTGGCCATTCACCCTTCATCGTATGCACCATCTTTCGGGGCTGGCCTTCATCCCTCGCTCCTTGCATAGATTCTGAATCTCCATGTGCATTGCTTCTAACTGGACTTGTATCTATTGTACTCCTAACTGGGTATCATCTCTTGGCGCAGCTTCCAGCTTCATGGAAACCTCTAGGGCCTTCTCTTGTGTTTCAATAGCTTGGTGACCCATAGGTACATGCGGTGGGGTAGCAACATAACAATGAACCACTCCGTATGCTGCCTATCATCATAATGGAATCCTCCTTCTCTGATCACTTTCTTTAATCGATGATCAGCTTCCCATATAGACTCAGACAATCCCTGCTTGAAATCCTTCAAGTCATTTACTATCTGAGAGTAGGACTTAGGTTTCTTGAACTGTTGTTTCAATGCATTCTTAATTTCCTCGATAGTTGCAATTGCATGTTGGTCAATGTATCCCATGTACCAATCTAGGGCTCTCCCTTCAAAATTAAGGGATAACTGTGGCCATTTCACTACATTGTTTATTACGTTCTGCGCAGTCCATACCGATCTTGCGACAAACCAAAACCGATCCATGTCCTCATCACCCATGCCTTTTAAGGTAGGTAGCTTTATGTGCGTAGACATATCATCTTCTGGTGGGGGTGGAGGTGAGTTTTTACCCCTATGGGGGTTCGACAGTGGCGTCAACGGAGGGTTATGCGTAGCAAAATTTCTTACTGGACTGTAGATAGATTTATCCCCCTCTTGGTTATTTCTATAGTACTTACCACTGTGCATTGTGCCCTCGCTCTGGTCAGATCTCGTTCACTCCGTATGGCTACACAAAATGCTTTTTTTGCACAACAATATCTTAATTAGTAATGGCAAAGTCTTCAAAAACTTACCCCAGAATCCCTTGAAGAACCTCCGCTCCACTTCCGAGTAGGATAAAAATTGATCGAATGAAAATTCAGTCACAAATCCTCCTATCACATTGTCAACCCAGTGGTCTACCATGCAAGTAATGGTGTTGTTGGTTTCTTCCAGCTGTCGGATCCGTTCTGGGGTCCACTGGGTGACCCGCTCGTCTTTCCAACACTTTTGAAATTTGACTAGCCTTGCGAGCCACTCCTGGAGCTCGATCACAATTGTTACAAAGAATATCTCGTAGATCTCTATGAAAATGTACTTATCCAAAGATATAACAATTCGTACTTCGCATCAATCTCTATTCATTTCCTACCTATGACTCAAAAAAGGTTCATCTATTTATAGTGATTTAGCCTACGCATCCAATGGTCTGCAAACCATGGTTTTCAGACTCTTGGTCTACCATTGACCCATTTAAAATGTGTTAGGGGCTTTGACCCACCCCAAAACCCCTGCGTTAGACTAAAAAATACAAAATTATACAAAAATGGAAAAAATTCATAGCCTTTGGGAGACCCTGCTCCAATAGGTCACTAATATTGGAATACCGCAACCAAAAAAGTACTAAGAGTAGGTTACTATTGGCCGACATTTCTTGCATTTTTGTACAAGAAGGTCATGAGCTGCCATGAATGCCAAATTTTCCAAGGTAAATGTAAGCTTCTTCCTTTACCATTATAGCCCATTTTAGTTGAAGCTCCTTTCCAGTAGTGGGGCTTAGAATTTATTGGTGAGATACATCCACCCTCATCTGCTCAACGCAGATGGATACTTACCACCACGGAATATTTCACAAACTGGATCGAAGTGATCCCAACCAGGCAAGCTACAGAATCAGTTATAATTCACGTTTTATAAGCTCACATTTTTTCCTAGTTTGGTTTTCCTAGAAATATCATCATGGATAATGTCGAAGCCTTCAAATCAAAGAAGATGACAAAACTCTGTGATAGGTTTAACATTAATTTGGGTCTTATACAACATATTATCCACATGGAAATGGATTGGCGAAGTCCTCCAATAAGCCTTTGATCAACATAATCAAAAATATGTTAGAGGTGAATAAGAATAATTGGCACAAGAAGCTAATTAATGCACTATGGGTAGATCAGGTAAGAAACAAGAAATCGATTGGCATGTCTCCATTTCAGGTAGTTTACGATGTGGATACATTTTTTCTTTCTTCATTGGTTGTCCCAATCATGAAACTTTTATAAGAAGTGGGATGTGAAGAAAATGATTTAAAACGCCGCATAAACCAAATGATTCACCTACAACAAACAAGAGAAGAAGTGTTCTGAAACACTTCCAAGCTCCATGAAAATATCAAGAAAATCTATGACAAAAAAACCAAGCAAGATGATTTCAAGATCAGCGATGTAGTACTCCGCTGGGATGCCAAGAATGAAGAAAAGGGTAAGCACAAGAAGTTCAATAATTTATGGAAAGGAAATTTTAAGATTCCAGCTTCCCATGGACAAAATTCATATCTCTTGGAAGAAATGGATGGGCAAAGTTGCTTAGGAGGGCCAGTTAATGGCAGGCTCTTGAAGCACTATCTTTTTTTATGTGAAATTGTGAAAAAAAATTCATCCTCATTGTAAATATTAGTTTGATATTCCTGTAAGTATGAAGTGGAAAAGCATTGGAGATTGGAGCCCGAAGTGAAGGCGATGGATCTTCATTGATTTTCTACTATTTCAAGTTAAGTTTTCAAAAAAGTAAGTTAAGTTTTGAGTCATTGTTCGAGTCAATTTCAGTCAGTTTCAAAGTCAGTTTGTGTCATTGGGTTGTCAGTATTTAGTCATGCATTTCAGTTTGAAGTTTTTTGACCGTATTGGCCCAATGGTTAGGCATTTGGTCTACGGTGTTCTTGACACCTCCAAGGAGTTGCCATCCCCAATAAGGTCAATGTTAGTGTCAGAATATGCATTCTTCCATCAATGATCAAAATTACTCGTTTTATATTCATTTTAGGGGTCTCACTCAGAATTTTTTTATCATTCCATTAGGTCATGCAAAAAATTGATTCACTAATGGTAGCCCTAGTCACAAAACCTCACTCTCCCTCAAAATTTCACATTTGCTAGCCAACCTTTATGTCTTGCTGAGCATTAAAATAGTTTTGAAAAGCTCATTTCACTATGTCTTATGTCATTCAAAATCAGCCATGGAGTCAAGTCATTCAAGGTCCCATTAGGTCATTAGGTTTCTGTTCAAGGTCCAAAATGCACCGTTTAATCTCAATAAGATCAGTAAAAGGTGTGAGAGTGACTCAATACAAATTTCATTATCATCTGCAGAGGATTATCAGCATGTAAATATCATTTTTAATGTTTTAATTTTGGTTTTAAATTATGATTTTCATACTCAAATGTAACTTTATTCAAAAAACAGAGTTTTAATTTATTTCATTTTTTATGTAATTTAATGCTTCCTATATGTAATAAGATCTGTACCTAGCTTCCAACTCAAATCACATATTCCAAACTAAAAGTGAAAAGTGTCAAACACCAGCAACATCATCCTACAAGGAAGAACAATCAGATGAAAGGGTAATCAACAAAAGTTTTCAAAAAAGTGAAATGAGACATTAGAAAAGTGGGTTTTTCAATTCAAATTCAAATTCACTTGGCTATTTATTACTCACAATTCAAATTAATTTGCCTCCAAACATTGAGCAAGCACTCTAAGAGAACAAATTTTCAAATTCTTGAGCGAAATTGTCAAAAGAGCTAAGTTCAGGGCACAAATGCTAAAGGCAAGGCGCAAATGTTGAAGGCGGGGCGCAAACACTAAAACGAGGGTGCAAATACTTAGCAGAGGGCACAAATACTCAGCAAAGGGAAAAAATGTGTAGGCAAGGGTGAAAATGCATTGTTCATGGCACAAATGACCAGCAAGCCCTTGAAAGTGTTCAAGTGGTGAGAAATTGTCTTCAAAGCTCCACCAACTCACTCATCGACCTCCAATAAACCAGTAAGATGCTCATGCCATTAAAAATCCATTTTCATAAGTTTATATGTTGAAATCTTGTAAATTGAGGTTGTAATTTGGTGTTTGAATTGAGGAAAAACCTTAGTATCCCATTAAATTTGTGAAAACTCCCAAAATTCACTCCCTTACCCTTTGCTTCCTTCCCACACTTATAAAACCCCATTCCAAAACTCCTCATCTAAAAAATTCCCTTTTCCTATAACTTTATCCCAAAACCCTAAGCCATAGGTGTTACATCTACCTAGGCTCCCAATCCATAAAATCCCTATCCTAAATATCTCATATTACTACTCCCTATCACCTCCCCATTTCACACATCCTAGAAAATATTTCCCTCATTTTCCCTTTCCCATTTGCTTTTCTAATCCCTATGGTTTTGACAAAAACAACATGGAAACAGAGGAAGAAGACACATCATTCAGTGAAGCAGAGGAAACAGAGGTGATGAGGCCACATAAATGGGGAAGAGTGCTCAGACTGGAACCTACCAACACTAGGGAACTCTTGGCTTCTCCACTGATTGTGACATGCTTCAAGCATGTTGGTTGTTATGATTTTTGTGAGAAAATTCAGAGGGTCCAAAATCCAACACCATCCCATCTTGACTAGACTTTTCATATCTGAACTCCATGAAAACCAAGTTGCATTAGCTTGTGTCACTTTTAATCTATTGACTGCCACTATTTCAACTCCCACAAGGATCCCAAATGTTGAGGAGAAGTGGTTCAAGAAAGGTAATTTGAAGAAATAGGATTATGACTTCTTCTTAAAACCAAGACACCAAAATCAAAAAAAGAGGTTCTTTCCTTTTTCT
The DNA here is from genome assembly GCA_034641835.2 of Pinus albicaulis. Taxonomy (NCBI): domain Eukaryota; kingdom Viridiplantae; phylum Streptophyta; class Pinopsida; order Pinales; family Pinaceae; genus Pinus; species Pinus albicaulis. The sequence goes on from CM076577.1 coordinate 308,167,602, forward strand.
CACCACCTAAACAGATATGCCCCAATGATGAAGATAATCATGAAATACTTTTCATGTGAATGCATATTTTCAAGGCTCTATTCCTATCACATCCGGCTCTTAATGCATTTAACTAGGGTAAGGATGCTTAACACACCCTATTATATTTTCTGGAGTATAGAGAAGCTGGCATACATTGCCCAGAAAAAGGAGTATGAACAGAAAATGAGAAGTCTATTTCATCATTCTCTCATAAAAATCATAGTCCTCCACCATTTCAATCAACTAAACATTGTATGGAGCACCTTCATAGCTAATGAGATTTTCAATGATCCATCCACTCAGCATGCACAAAATTTCCCTTCATCATCTCAACATCCATTTCCATCCCTCCATATCAGCCCATAGCACATTCATCATCATCATATCAATCCCCTTCACCTCGTTCATCTCCATATCATCATGATTTTGGGTCACCTAGTAGGATTGAGGACATTGAGCCTAAATGGGCTAGTATGGTTGAGGATGAGCCATTGCCAAAAACCTGCCAGAGAGGCCACAAGCATGTATTTCCTCCACTCATAGTGGAAGGGGGCCATGCCTTCTACAACAACACAACAGGTGGACACAGGAAAAGAGAAGTTCAATGAGCCATTCATTCATGATGAGGAGGACACCCATGAAACATAACAAGAATTTCAACTTGTCGACCTAGATGAGGAGGAAAATGACAAAATTAATAATGATGCCATCAAAGGTAAGTATGTCAAGATTAAGGATCTTCAAACTAATCTTGTCAGGGCCAGATATGTCATACACTTCCTTGAGCAAGAAAATGAGCAATTGAAGACCAAATAGGTCATTGACAAGGTCAAGTATGTCACTGCTCGAAGGGAGGCAGAAAAAGACAAAGCCATGCTAGATGAAACAATTGGAAGGTATGGTTTAGTTGATGATGAAGAGGAACAAGAACCAAGGAAGAAACCTAGAACTAGAGGACTGAAAAGAGGTCTAGCTTTAGAGAGACAAAGGGAAGTTGAGCTTGTTGATCAGCTAACCCTAAATGAGCAGCGTGATATTGTGATCAGTGAGAACAGGGAGTCATGGCTTGTGTTATCACAAAATTTCACTTGATTGGATGCTAACTAGAAAAATTTATGTAACTGTTTCAAACCAACTTGTGACTGAAGCTTAGCCTCTTCAATCTGAGAGGGATCTCTCAAAAATGGTTAATCATATTTGATAATGATAAACTAGGTGGCTAACTCTACTTGAAAAATGACTTGTTTGTGATAAGCGTAGGTTGAAAATAACATCCGTTTGCAAACATTGGGCTTATGGAGTCAACAAAGCAATAATTCAGTAGTAAGTTCACTTGACATGGAAGCTGAGGCAAGTAATATATTTTAGCAAAGGTAAGCACTCCTGAAACAGGAAATAACACAGTCAATTCATCTATAAATGAAGTCGTAGCATTACATGAATGAATTTTGAGTATTAAAGATGAAAGCCACTATAAATGGTACACATAGAAAATGAAGATCAGATAAACACTAAAAACTCTTACCTACCTCAGATTCCATGTCAAGTGAACTTACTACTGAATTGTTGCTTTGTTGACACCATAAGCCCAATGTTTGCAAACTGGTGTTCTTTTCAACCTACACTTATCACAAACAAGTCATTTTTCAAGTAGAGTTAGCCATCTCGTTTATCATTATCAAATATCATTAAACCTTTTTTAGAGAACCCTCTCAGGCTGAAGAGGCTAAGCTTCAGTCACAAGTTGATTTGAAACAGTTACATAAATTTGTCTAGTTAGTAGCCAATTAGGTGCAATTTTGTGATAAAATTTTGGTGCGTCTACCGGGAGTCTGAAGATATACATCTCCAGAAAATTCTGAAGCTGAACTCTTAAAGGTAGCAGGAGCTCATAATCTATTCGAGGCTGCACCTGCCTTGGCAACTCCATTTTTGAAGAATTCAAAATTTTATAGCTTCATGGTGATTCCACTGAACATATGAAAAAATCAAATGCTGCATTCTTGTTTCAAGGTATGCATGTATAGATTTTTCAAAAATTTATGGCTTCCCAAATCCTTTTCCCAAGGGTGCATATTTTTTAAGGAATGGTGCAAAATTTAATGGAGAATATTTTAGTTTGACTTTGAAGCGTATATCAGATTTATATGACTTTACTGAGCTTCTTAGAGTCAAACATGAAGATGTTTGCATCATATTGTTCTATGATTCATTTCAAGGGAAACATAAATAGTGGATTGAAATATTTCTTGTCATATCTATTAAGCCATTTGTAGATTTTTGGCTTATGTTTTTGGAAGAATGGATAGACAGAATAGAGTTGGTGGCAAACTCTCCTTCAATTCAAGGTTTTAAACAATGGAATTATGATCATACTAATGAGGAAGTAGATGAAAAATTTTCTTTTTCCTTGTCTTCTTATCTAAAATAATATGAGTGCAAGTTAGAAGACAAGATTCAATTTTTGGATGAAGTTGCTAAGAACATTGAGAAAGACATTGAATTTTCATAAGGTCAAATTCAATCTTATAGTCTTCATGATCAAGATCAGTATTTTCAAAAGTTTTTAATTCTAGAACACAAAGAGAGGGTGTTGCTATCTTTCTCTTTTGAGATTAAGGAAGAATACCCTTTTTTTGAAAATCAGTTTGATAGCACACAACTGAAATCTTGTGTTGTTGAACAAAGCATATATGAGTTGTCAAAATCTACAAAATGTCTTGAGAATCATCAAACGGATTATGTCTTCTATGATCCTATTGTTGAATACGTGGAAGAGTTCTACAGTCCAAATTTCTAGTTATATTTTCATTATGAAGATCAGATACTTCTTATGGTGCCTTGGTCATTTTAGTATCTTGTTTACTTTTGGTTCAAGCATATTCAAGAGGTTCAAGTGTCAGATCAGATCAATGATTGGCTTCATTGGAAGTTTCATTTTGCTTGAATCAAACATGAAGATTGCAATTGCGAGGGTAGGTAGGAGTGTGTGTAAATAAGCTCAAGTAGACTGAGCATCTTTTCAGTAGGTACAAATTTGGTTTTTCAACAGTAATCATCAAGCTTGAGCCCGAGGTGAAGGCCATTAGAGTTTGAAGAAAGCTTGGAAATTTTCAAAGTTTTTTGTTTTCAAGAAGATGGATAGCAGCACTGGAACTACAGGTTCTTTGGTGTACCACAGGGGCACACCATCCCAAGTGGATCCACTGTTATCACTCAAAAAAATGAAGCATCATTTGACAAAGTCATATAGGTTCATATGTAAAAGGTAGGGTTGTAGATTTATTTTTATTTACTTGGTCAAGGAAAATTTTTTTTTATTTTTTTTATTTAAGCTTACCCTAAGGTCTAAACCCACTCACTTTCAAATCCCCTCATGTCCCATCACTCATAATTTTTTGACAGTTTTCAATTCCCAAGATTTTAGCACCGAAATGGTCGTTTTAGCCAAGAAACCACAGTTTCGTAGCGAAATACACTGAGAAATGCCACTTTTCGCTATGAAACTGCTAATACTTTCATAGAAAAAACACCCAGATTTACACTAAACACACTATGAAAGTGTGGTTTTCTCTCTGTCATGTCAAATTAGTTGTTAGGTGTGATAAAATAATTGGAAAAGGGTAATTTAAATACCATTCAAGTCATTGAGGGTTAAGAACAAGGTACATGGTAAAGTCTGAAGTCATCATCACTATTTTAGGCATGTATGAGTCATCATTGTGTTATGAGTGAATTTCAAACTTCAAAATCTTTCCTAATTCATTCATTTCTCATTCTTCATTCCTCCTTTGCATGATATTGAGCTTTGGAGAGCTATTGCATTGAGCCAAAGCTATGGCTGGTGTTTTCAAAGGTTTACAAAGATCACTGATCAAACGAGGCAGAAAACTATTAAGCGAGGTAGAGAACTATCAAGCGAGGCAGAGAAGACACTAAAGAAGCGATGGAACCAAAAAGAAAGACAAATAAGGGTGGCCAATGTCTAAGATATGAACCAGCAAATATGGATCTGATCAATGAAGACCCAACAACTATAGAAGTCTTCTGAAGGACAGGATGTTTAAAGTTTTGTGAAATATTACAAGGCTTCCATGTACAGGTTTCCAAATAATTTTCTTTAAACTTCGGTGTAACATCTACCAAAGTGGGGATGCTTAATCTCACCATTACACAAGAGGTCATTATAGTAGCAACAACGATTCCAAGGGGACAAGAGAAATGGTTCAAAGGGTTAAAATTCAACATGTGGAAATGCAAGGAGTTTATCAAGCCAGAAAATAGTCAAATGGACCTTACTAATGATATTCCAAGAAGCTCCATGAAGGATAACTACTCAAAGCTTTTGCTCATCATCCAAAAATATTTTACTTGTGAAGGGAGATACCATAAAGTCTACTCTTATCATTTCAAGCTTCTCCTACACTTTACTGGTAAGATATATCTTGATCTGCCTTTCTATTTACATAGAAGTATATCAAAAATGGAAGATAAGGTCCAAGAAAAATCTGAAGGAAGTGAGACTTCATTGTTTCATCATGGTTAATTAAACTGTTGGTTTTAGATGAGCTCCAAATACTAGGCAGAGACTGGTCTTCATTTCTCTTTGTTAGTGGTTTTGAGTTGGATATTCTTACTCCTACAAGAACTCCAAAACCTAGGATTATCCCATCACCCTTAGTGGTAGAACAAAATGAACCATTGGTGACAGAACCAAGTGAACCAACAAGAGTAGAACCAAGTGAACCAGTCATGATGGAAATAGAGAAATTGCAAATTTTTGATACATTCATTGTTCCACTTGAAAAACAAAAATCAAAATTGGTCAAACCTACAAAAAAAAACAAGTTGTGATTAAACAAGGATGAAAAAGGATGACGAGTAAAACAGTGGCTTTAGAAGATAAAATAGTGGTTGTATAAGATAGAACAGTAGCCAAAGGAAATTTAGAAGACATACTACATGCCATTGACATAGAAGCGACTCCTATAGTCCAGGCTGAGGATATAGAGGAAGGTGGACAGAAACTAAAGAAAGCCAAATCTGTAAAGAGACTAGAACTTGAAGGAGAAGATGTAGGTTTTATGTTCCAAGAAAGAAAGCCCATGACAAGCCACCATACAGCTACTAATATTGTCAAGCCACCATACAGCTACTAATATTGTCAAGCCACCACAAGACATCATTGATCTTTCATCACCTACTGTGAAATATTCAGTTAGCAAGTATAAGAAAGGAAAGGAGAAAGTAATGGGAAAACCAAAGTTTGAACTCCTTGAAGAATAGTTGAAGTTGGAAAATCGTGAAATTGCTATTATGAAGAAAGAAGCAAGGAAACACAATGTTCAGAAGGTTCAATTTGAAAAGATGAAATATGTTTGGGAAGAGCATATTGACAGTGTTTCCAAGACCCTAGATAATACACAAAAGTTTATCAAATGGACCATGCCATTGAGGAAAGAAGTGAAACATGTCAGGAAAATGAATTTACATTTGAAATCTGCAAATATAAAGTTTAAGGATCAGGTTAAAAAACTACAAGAACAACTTGAACTAATTCATGAGGAGTTTGAGAAAAATGGCCTTAAAATGACAGTAGTTGAGGAGTCAATTTATGAACTCATTATCGATGAGGAAGAAACACCTCAAGAATCATAGTGTGAGATGGTTTATGATTTTAAAGGTTAATGGCATGTTAGAAACTAGTTTTTTACACATGGAAAGTATATTTTTGAAGCTACACAAAAATATGGAATTTTCACTATTTTCAGCAGTTTTGTAGCGTTCCTAGGCTTGAAGACCAGGAAAAATCTACAAAACTATTATAGCTTTATTTTTTGCATTTTGAACCGTTTTTGGGAGCTTCGAAGAGGTTAAAATGTTATGGAAGATGAATTAAGGAATAATGAACATCATACAGAAGGAAAGAATAAGAAATATTGATGGCAGAAGGCATTTTTGTAACACTACAAAAGTACGCTATGAAACTGTCATACTTTCGTAGCGTACTATTTTGAAGCCATATGAGCATGTTTTTGTGCAATTTTGGATAGCTGGGTACTTTCAAAGGTTCAAGGGATATTTCCAGCAGTCATCCAAGACTTAAATACTACATGATGAAGCCAACTCATTAGCCAAACCATTCGTTGAAGATAAGGACCAGTTTTCCTAAAAAGCAGGGTTTGTTTCCAGTTTTAGAGGAGGTCAATTAAGATGTCATGTAGTGATGAGTCCCATCACACCCTATTCAAACATGTGAAGGAATAGTTTTCAAAGACGTAATTGATATTAGGAGATAAGGTAGTTGATGTAATAATGAACAGTTTGATTCCTATTAGGAAAAGGACTGTCAAATAGAATAGTTGTCATTTTCTCATAAATGTAGATGTTTTCTTGTTATGCAAGGTGTCATTAGCAAAAGTTTGATGAATCTAGCCATGAGGCAGATCATCTCATCATGTAACAAGTCTATTAAAGGGCAGATATTCGAATTTGTATGGGTTGGAGACTTTTTGGAAAAAATTGCAGCTTTATGTAGTTGGCTATTTTCAGTAATATAGTGGACTTGTTTCTTGACCAACCTGAGATTCTGATTGAGTTTTTAGTGTTTATCTAATATATATTTTCTATGTGTACCAGTTTTAGTGGTTTTCATCTTTAATACTCATAATTCATTCATGTAATTCTTTGACTTCCTTTATAGATGAATTGAATGTGTTATTTCCTATTTCATTAGTGCTTACCTTCATTAAAAACTCTTACCTGGCTTAGATTCCATGTCAAGTGAACTTACTACTGAATTATTGCTTTGTTGACTCCATAAGCCCAATGTTTGCAGACTAATGTTCTTTTCAACCTACACTTATCACAAAAAGTCATGTTTCAAGTAGAGTTAGCCATCTATTTTATCATTATCAAATATCATTAACCCTTTTTTAGAGAGCCCTCTCAGACTGAAGAGGCTAAGCTTCAGTCACAAGTTGGTTTGAAACAGTTACATAAAGTTGTCTGGTTAGCAACCAATCAGGTGAAATTTTGTGATAACAACTTGTTAGAGCCAATCAACACTTGGAGAATCTGCTAGAAAAGGAAAATAAGGATAATGACCTATTGAGGAGGAAAGTCAAACATCATGCACAGAAGGAGAAAATTGCATTGGCCAAGCTCAAAAGTGCCAATGCAAAAATTGAAGATTTGGCCATGGAGGAGAATAAGAAATTGGACATTCTTGCTGAGGCTTCCCTCCAATCCTAGACACATCATCATCAGTAATTCCACCAATTTTGAGGCATTTCCTAAAATTTTTGCAAAATCTGGAAATTTCTGTGTTTTTTGAGACAGAGATTTAGCAGAAAATTTGTCATTTGCGCAGCAACCTAGTCGCTACGAAAATGATTGGGACACTTTTTGAGGGAAATAAAGGTACCATTTTATTCCTAATGACCAATTCATATCAGAAAACCATGTTTCCAGCCTTGGTTTATAGTTTTTTATAGGTGAAAAGCTCAAAAAAACATCAAAAAATCACCTTTCTGCCCCTTTTTTGACCTAGGCACTATGCAAATACCAGTCTTGGGAGAATGAATTTTTGAAGGGGTAATGACCTTAATTTTTAGAACTTGAGGAATATTCAGAAATAGGATAGGAAGGGCTTTCCAACAAGCCATATTGGGCCTAATTTGGACATCTACAGGTCAGTCAAAAATTTTCCTGAACATGGAGGGCGCAAATGATTCTACGAGGGCACAAAGGCACAGTGGATGGTGCAAATGACCAATTTGTTGATTTTTTCCAAGTTACTCTGAAATTTTTACTTTTGTTCAAGAAATCATGTTTCTAATCATGTAATTAATGATGTTAAATGTAATTATGTCATGGATAAGTTACCTAGGGGTAGATTCATTGGGTAAAGTCATCATTGAGTCATAATGAATCAGTTGAATGTAATTAGCAATGAGTCACTTGGACCATCCTATACTCTAGCTTTTAGTTCAGTATTTTATGGATCTCTTCCTCACCTCATGGATTCGACCCCTAAGGATGAGTGAATGTGGTTTTGATGTTTATTTAGCCTCTTTCTTCACACTGAGCAAGGGTTGGAATTAATTTGGATGTTAACTTGTTGATCAAGGAACTATTGCACTCATTTTTGGCTAGTTAATAAAGAAGAGTTGCAACTATTTTTTGGGATACTTGTGGTATGATGCTTATCATTGTTTTTTCTTCAGTTTCTTTAGTTTCATATGGTATTATTTCTTTCAAGTTAAATAGGTAGAACACATGCTTGCTCATGATCTGTTTTGGGAAATTGATAATAGTTTGCCCATTTTCCTTTTTTTTGGAAGAATACATCTCCCATGCTCTTCCTAGCTTCTCCTCAGTCTCAAAACCATACCATCATAATAATATTTAAGTGATAAGACTTTTTCCTACCTTGCCCCATTAATCCTTGCAACCCTATCTCATTTTCCATGACCTAGTTCCCTTGACCTAATTTATTCATCCAGTGAAACCCCAACCAAATCAAATCAAAACAACCCCTACACTCAATATCTAGCCTAAAAAACCCTAATTCCTCTAGCCCTCTTGGCTGTGACATATTGGGGAGAGCCCTCTCCGACTTGATAGGGCTAGCTATCAAGTCAAAAGCTTAGTCTATGGTTACCTCTGTTGGGATTCCTTCTTCAGCCTTAGGAATCTGGCAGAGTGATAACAGGTTCCCTAAATAAATTCTTGCCAACATTTTGCAGGTTGGTTTTGGTGTTTTTGTGGAGGCCAAGCTTGCCATGGCATTGGAGTATTCCATGAATTTTGAGGAGGATACTGATAATATCTAGGGGAATTGTTGAGGGAATAGTTGATGAATCCTTGGTTGCCAAGGTCTGCTTGGTTCCATATAATAAAGAGAATTTTTCCCTTGTACTTTTCCATTTGTAATTCTTTAATATTTGGAAAATTTTTAGTTGAATGATCATCTGTCTAAATTCCACACACATGAATACTATCCAAGGGACATTCTCTTAGTGGATGTTTCTTTCTACTCTTAGGACAAAAGATTGATAATATTTGATATTTTTCTTCTTTATTTTTCTTTGCTTTCAAAACATCAACTTCTGTTCCTAAAGTGCTCAAAAGATCAATTTTAAATTTTTCTAGTAAACTTCCTATTTCTGCTCTTGTTACTCCTCATGTTGCAAATTTAGAAGCTCTTGATGTAACATCTATTTTCCACTCTCTGCTCTTCCCCTAGAATATTTTTAACATAGTTCATCAATCTCATCAAATGGAAAGTTTGAGATGTCTCCTTTGCCCATCACATTGAGAATATCAAGGTATTCATCTCTTATACCATTAAGAAAAATTGTGGGGACAGTATCATCATTTAGAGAGTGTTGTTTGGATTTTTGTAGATTGTAAAGGTATCTTTCCAAGTAATCTTACAAACTTTCATCTTCTTGTTTTTTAATTCTGAAAATATATTCTTTTGAGTCTCTAGGCCTATAATAGGCTTGATACTTTTTGAGAAAAATTCTCTTCATGTCATCCCAAGAGGCAATGGTGTGTTATCCTAATCCCATGAACCATTTTAATGTTGTTGCTTTCAAAGTAGTAGGAAAGAGACGAATTTTATGTGTGTCATATGTTTAGCCATAAGTATGACATAATATGTCAAACTAAAACATAAATGAATCAGGATCTTCAGTTGATATTCCATAAAAATTGGGCAAAACAAAAGGTGGAATGTTTTTCATTTTCACTTCTTCTCCTAGGATTGCTCTTGTGTCTAGTATTGGGAATCCAAAGGTAGCTTCCTGATCATTTTTTGGTTCTATATCATTCTGTCTTTTGTTATCATATTCTCTTTTTGCATCTTCCTCTCTTTTTCTCTCTGCTTCTATTCTCATTTATTCCTCTCTTTTTCTCTTCCATTCTTTTTGTTTCCTCTCATACTGAAGTCTTTGTTCCAAATTTATAATTGGTAGATTAGATCCTTCTCCTTCCTCCATCATTTTATCTTCAATTGTTTGTAATGTCTCAATAAGAGGTTGAATTGGTGTTTCCTCAACTATCTTTATTTTTTCAAGAACTGGTTGCTCTAATTGTTTAACAATTTGTCTCCTTGTTTCATTTTGTTTTTATATGAAAGAGGTTTCTTTTGGTGTTTATTTTCTTTTCACTTCATAGGCTAACAAGGTTCGTCTTTCAATAAGAGTCAATATTTGTCTTGATATTTGTTTTTCTTCTAAATCCTCTAGATTTGGTCTCCCAGAAACTGGCGTAATTAGTCTTGATGATCCTACTCCTATGGATGGTTGAATTTTTGGGGGGTTTTGTTTAGTAAATCTACCTTTCTGATCTATTTATCTAGGCATAAAGAAATATAACTGAAAGAAAAACTAAATTTTGTTGTTTTTATTGTGTTTTCTTATATATATATATATATATATATATATATATATATATATATATATATATATATATATATATATATATATATATATCCTCCTAATTGACTATATTGATGTATGCTTCCCCGACAGCAATGCCAAAAATGTTGGGTCAATTTACTGGGTAAACTAACACACATATTTAATTATCAATCTGGGTTTGTAAACTTGGAAGCATATCCAAAATATATGGATTTCAGATGTAGTCAATTTTAGAAGACAAAATGTAGAAACCGAAAGAAATGCATATTACAAATATATTCTAGATTCTAAAATCTATGGAAATTCATATTACAAATATAAAATTTAATTAAGTAATTTTTTATTCAATATGTAATAAGTGAGGGAAGAGACTCCTAACTTAGGAGATCATGATTGTCCTTCCCCACAGTACTACCTTCATGAAGAGAAACCAAATAATTGATTGACAATATTTTATGATGTATAAACATTAGGAGAAGAGGCTCCTAACTGAGGAGGTCCAAGTTGTCCATCTTTACAATTCTATTCATCATTGTTACCATTGCATTAAAACTAGAAATTCAGGAAATAACTCAAGCAAGGAAAAAAAGATGAATTTTAGTTGTTGTTCTTTGATCAAATAGAAGGAGAATTTAACTTAAAATCTTGCTTGTCCCTTCATATGCGTATTAGAATTAAACCAATAATCATCAACAAACATAATAAATCTTCACACATCTAAATGACAAAATAACAAAACTAGTTCATGAAAATTATGCTAAATTAACCAAAAAGTGTATTTAGCTTGGTGTGGGGGCCCTCCACCCTTTCTTGCACACTTAAAGAACTTATCAGCTACAAAAGATTCAATCAATCATCCACAACATGAAAAATAAATAGGTGGAACTGGTTCCTCAAATTATCTCAAAATATTCAGAAGTCTCAATATGAAATTATACAAATTCCCCATGCTTGAATGGTTCATAAGCTTGGTTTAAATAGACAAATGATAAAAAAAATAAGATACAATGTCTATAAAAAACTTATCCATCCTAATCCAGTCCATATAGGTCAAACTCATCCATTCAGTTACAAAAAATCTGGAAAAATCCCAAAAAATACTAATTCTGCCCCTTTTTCTAGGGATTTCTAAAAAACAGGTCATGTTTGACCAGCATTGATTGGGATTGTTTTAGCTCAGTTTGATCGAAAAAATAGATGATTTTCCATCTGTGGTTCCCAAGCTTTCCAAATCTATGCTCAACTCGTGCCCAGGTGTCCTGCAAATATGACTTCCATGAAGCTATTATGAGAATTTTCAGTTGTCCAAATATACTCTTAAAACCCAATTTTTACAAAAATATCTAAAAATTGAAAAACATAATTTATTTAACTAAATATGCATAATGAGGTAAAAATAAGTCATATGTGTATAATATAAGGTGGAAAATCATGGAAATTAGGTGGACTTTTAATAAGAAAAATTGACCAAAATTGAGGGCCAACATCCACATCCTTTTCTATCTTTATCAATTATTTAGTTGATCATTTTTATTTATTTTTCATCCATTTTCCATTATTATTTTCATTTTTCCATCTTTATTTTCCGTTCATTATCCATTTCAATCCATTATTTCACCTTGCAATAATTCCAATACTTGGCCAATTTTATAATATTTCTAATCCCACACTCCATTTTCCACACCCACAACATAGTTAATTTTATGTTGCTTTTTGTATATTCTTGTGGTTTGTATTGTTATAATTTTGTTCCAGAAGATAGTCCACAGTTTCCATCATTTTAGTGATGGACGTTTTGAATATATATATCAAGATTCATAATTAGGATCTGATGTGGAATGAAAAGCTGCAAGGATGAGCCTATATATACAGGGTAATAGGAGAGGAACCCAAAAAATTCGGTTGAGATAATCATAAGGGAAAAACCTAGAGAATTAAGAAAAGGAAAAAATAGAATATAAATTAGAACATAAGAATTCAATATAAAATCATTTGAGTAAGATAATAGATCTAGTAAAAGTAATAATTATAATATATTAATATTATGATTAATTAATTATTACTATTAAAATAATTTATTTATAATATCAAATCAATATTAATACAATGTGATACAACTTATAATAACTAACCTAGAGAAGAAATAAGTTGAGGACTATACATGCTAAAACAAGGAGAACAAACAAATCCCCAAGTGAGAAAGGAGAGAAATGCAAGACATATTTACTAGGAGTGGAATAAAAAAAGAAACATATATGAAGGGGGAGAAAAAGGAAAAGGGGGGAGGTATACAACCTTGATAGAGAAGGGAAGAAGAAGGGGGAAGGGGGAAGGGAAGAAGGAAAGGAAGAAAAGGGGGACTATCACAAAGATCAAAAGATAAAAAATTGAAAGGATGAAATAAAGATAAGAATAAAATTAAGATCTCCAAGATAAAGAAAAGAGAAAAACAATAAAACTAACACATGGAAGAAGAATATTGAAATAATGTTAATAAAGGGAAGTTTTAAAGGAAAAGGAGAATGGAAAATACAGAAGGAAGGTACAGGAAGAAGAAGAAGAGGAGGAAGGAAGAAAAGGGACCAAAGACAAGGGAGGGGTTCAAGGGGGATATATATATATATATATAAGGAAGAGGAGGGTAAGAGGGCCACCCGAATAGGAAGGGGAAAGAAAAGGAGGTAAAAATAAGAATAAGAAAGGAGGAACAAGCAAGGGGGAATAATTAGGTATGGAACACAGGGGGAACGACATATAAATATGGTTTATAAGTGAATAATGGAAGACAATTTCTACTAACCTCCAAAATATTGTCTCTATTGATATTTTTTGGGTGTTTCATTTTTCCAATTTTATGTTGTTGAGATTTTGAGATTTTTCGCCACTCCATTTACAAATCCAGCTCGTCTTGACACTCCAATTCTATAATTGTATACTATGGAGAAAACTTCAAAAAATACCATAAATAAATTTCATGAAATCAAGGCGGGGCCCTTTAATTCACCTCACCTCATCCCGACACCCTAATTACATACTTATTCATTTCTACTTACTCACCATATTTATCCATTCTTCATACTTTTGTACTTCGCCATTTCATGAAATAAAAGAAAATATATTTGAGTCATTGCACCTTATCCTGATGCCCCATTTCTACACTAAGTCATTTTTTTCTTTTTCCTTTCCCTCATATCACCTCATATTGACACCTTGCTTCCATAATTACTCATTTTTTCATTTTTTCTTCACCTCATCTCACCTCATCCTGATGCCCCAGTTACACACTTATTCATTTTTTCATTTTTTCTATATTTACTTTTTACCTCACCTCATCTTGACACCCCACTTCAACACTTAGTCATTTTCTTACTTTTAATTACATTTAAATTATTAGTACATCTTATCCTCCTCTACATTGTTATTTAATTATTTATTATCCTATGTTTCCCACCCCCTTTCCTTTTGCACCCCTCTCAAGGACACACAGGTAGCAAGGTGATCCTATCTCTAGTTGACACTTGGAATATATGGATTGGATACAATTGAATAGATAATGACTTGGCATGATGACTAGGCATCGAGGTGGTGACCAAAAGTTTACACTATAATTAAGCAATGCAATGTTCCACAACTCCTTCTAATTTATAGGAAAATAATCTGGTGAGTCAATTTCATTATATATTTTTACAAATTCCCTCCCATAATGTATGTGGTATAAATACAATGGATTTATAAATGAATGAAAATATTCTTGTGGAGTTGATAAATTGTTACTAAGTCACTAACTTTTGGATTCCATAACTTGAGTTTTCGATATCCTATGAGTCACACTTTTCTCATGTTCCCTTCTCTTTTCATGCCCTAAAGTATTTGGCACCCCAATTGTGGCTACTTTAAATGTTCCCAATATCACATTAGGTGTTCCTCTATGGTACCTAAATCCACCAACCCCTCTGACACCTTTGGCACCAAATCCTCATTGGTCTTAAACAACTAAGCACCCAATTGACATTATACGTCTCATCAAAAAAATCTGCATAGAACTAACCATTCTTAATCAAGGGTGGGTATGTTTTTAGCGATGGTGGTAAAATATATGAAGACTAAGGGCACCAATATTTTCAAAAAAATTATGGCCACCCTAACCACCATACCTAGAGGTATTCATCTTCATGCTTTATGTGATCTCACCAACAAAGTAACAAATAATTTTTCGGAAACCATAATAATATTAAGAGGGGGGATGAATCAATATTTTACAATTTTAAGTAATATTTAGGATATTTTCAGTTATTATTGATCAAACATACAATAGTACCATAAATCAAATATCGCACACATATATTAGGAGACATAGACTTTTACATGGAAACCCATATGAGACAAAACCACAAAACTTATGTTTGAATATTGTTGTAAGCTCCAAACTACTATTACATGAAATTTACTAGCACCAACTAGAAGGCGCAACCCATCCCCTAATTTTCAAGATCCAACTTGGTGGAGGCACCAAGCCCCTTTCTTTGCAAGCACCAACTTGTAGGAGGCACCAACCCCCTTTGTTTGCAAGCACCAACCTACCGGAGACACCAATTTCCATTGATTTTCAAGCATCGACTAGCTAGAGGAACCGAACTCCTATCTTTACAAGAGCTAACCTAAAGGATACACTATCCACTAATATGTAGGAACTAACTTACGTTTCCTATTAGATCTCTTTTTCCTCATATTTTCTTACTCATATTCATAGGATTTTGGCTAATCTTGCACACAGAAACTTCTTTATATCTTATCTAATTTAATATTCTTCAAAATATCTTATTCTCCTTCTCATATCTACTATTGGACACCAATTATTTTCTAGCTCTTTTAAGTTACTTCAATAATTCATATATGAACTAAAATACTTCTGCATGGAACCCATACACTAATCATTTAGCCTTGTTTTGTAATCAGACTCTATCTTTGCACTTCATCTCTTCACCCATGGCTCATATCTAATCTCAACATTCAAATATACTTTGGTCTCTTCCTTGAGCATCTTGTTATTTATATATTCACTCATATATGTTCTAGTCTTTTTAGCAATCACCACACTTCACTCTACAATCTACTCATGTTTTCTCTGCTATAACTATATTTGGGATATGAAATTGACTTTCTTTGTTCTCCTCCTTATTGACTCTATTCTTGCACTGCTCATTCTCATACTTAGCTACAACTCACCTACAACTCAGATCTACATTTAGATCTATTATGCGCTATGCTTATACTTCCTTATCATTGTTTCCTTGCTTCTCTCTGCCATATGATCTACTTACATATCCTTTGCATCAGATGGATTTCCCTTTTTTCCTGTTCTACTACAAGTTTCTTGATATTTTGATCTGCAATAGCTTGAATTTTTCTACAATGCTTTAACTCTTGTATTTATAGTTCACAATCTCTATTACCATGGGTATTGACCCATGGTTTTCACCCATGGTATTATGGATTCTTTTTACTATTTTAGCAATCTATCTTCTATTCATTTACTGTTTTTGATATCCTTGATTTTAGACCCTCTTTTCACACACAACTTATAATGAGTTATAATTCCTTTGCACTTGATCTCTCATAAGAACTCAAAATATCACATTAAAACTATGAGATTTTTGTTACATTCATGTCATTTCTACTTCTTATCTCACACTTCAAGACTGCACTTCTATGCGTGTTTCACCACTAATTTTATTTAACTACGGGTTCATATTTATAAATATTGTGAGTGAGGATTTTAGAACCTATTTCTTGACTTGGAACCTTACCTTAGCTTCATCACTCTTCCACATGACTAAATTCTACGAACATCGGATTAAACAACTCTCGCACTGTATCCAATATATAGGACTTTGTAGTAATGGCCAATTTTATAACAATGAAGATACTCTGATGCCTATATTTCCCTTTCAAAACACCTTCAACATTGGGGGCTTAAAATTTCCTCCTCGTGACCTAGTGTTGGAACCATAGGTTTGAAAAAATTACTAATATATCCATTATCCAAATCCATTAGTATCAACCACACTCTAAAAAAGGTAGGTCCCATATGCCTAGGTATCCCTTTTAAGTTTCCTTTAGAATTGAGTTCTTAACATCCTTAGCCTTGTGACATAGGTTTGGAACCCTGGGCTTAAGATATTTTTTACATATTCGAGGATATGGCATCCTACCCTTTCTCCCCTTCACACTAGACTACACCACCAGATGGCCAGATCACTCCTTGTATAGCAGAACATTGACCCAAAGATGAAACCTTGAATTTTTTTCCCTTGATTGAATCCATATTTGGGTCACTTGTTAATTGTGCATGTTGTGTGCACCTCCATACCACTAGATGCCCATATAGCCTACACATCTTTGAATGTTCAAATATATTGGTAAGAGACCCAATGATACTTTGGCACAAAACCTTGTTCTTTAACTATTTTTGCCAAACCAAAATACATAGAGAAATTTTCCAAACCACCACCCTGGCACAAATCCCAAGACCTCAAAATATGCCACATATATCCTTTGTGGATAAATCATGAAACTCTACTTGTCTTCATGCCACATTCTTTTCCATGTCATGTGCCATGTGTCACAAGCCAAACATCCACTTCGCCACCCAAAAATTCTAGTGGGTGCCATGAATCACCATCTCAAGCTTCCATGTGTCTTACAATGCCACCTATAACAAATTGTTCTACCTCATAAACAACCACGTTGTACTAGAATCTACCTATTGTCCAAATCTAAGAAATTTTGATCTGGGTTATTTCTTAAGTGGTTTCATTAATGCACCCCCAGATTTTTGGATACACTCAATGAGCTTGAACACTTTTGCGAAGCTCATATTTCTACAATGAGGCCCAGATATTTCCCAAAATTGAAATTCAAATAAGTATTTAACCTATTTTAAATACTTCACTTCAAATTTTTGTTTCTCCTCATTTTGATAGAGTTAGGAGAAGTACCATATACCATTAGAGAGGTATTGGAACAAGCTATCCAACCATATATATTTTAGGCACATTTAGATTAAGAAATTGTAGAAAAAAAATACTACAAAGATAGGCTACTCAAACTACAACTTAGTCATTAACAATGAACTCAAAAAAATTAATGACAACAATAATCAACATAATTGACATCAATGGCATCATGTTATGCATCATTCTTCCTGAATTTAACAACAATGACAACAAACACTCGGTTATCTTCCAAGATACTCAACATAATTTTCCATCATTATGATAGTTAAGAGGCCTATTTATTTCCAACAACTTATACCCCAAACAATCCACTCTAGCTGTGAATATTTATCTCTTTGTATCATATACAAAGTGCATGGAATCACTACATACCAATCATCCTTTCACTTCGTGTGATACATATTATTAGTGTTCCTTTGACCTCATAATAAATTGAATCTTTATCCACTTGTACCATTTTTCAACCATAGGAGTTCCATATGTGAGTCAAACTTCTCATTCCTATGGTGTTGATTGAGTGTCAAGTTCCTACACTACAACCTATATTACCTCCACAATGGTGCTAATAGAATGCGTGGGATATAATTCTACTTTTTTTTCACTCAAAGAGAGTTTCTATAAACCCTTACAACTCCTAACTATCCATATGATGGTATGGTAAACCTTAGGAAGTGTTTACTTATAATCCCTTCAACCAATTCCATGTTCACTAGAATCATCATCCCTCCTTACTATGTGGGGCATGGGTCCCTGCCATCCATAACATCATAGTTTCTATGGCCTATGTCTCTCACCATTCCAAATTATTAACTATCTATATGGAATAATATTTGATTCTATGCCTTCTGTTTAGCCAATTTAATGTTCTTAAATTGCTCACATAAATTAGCAACCGGAGTTAGCAAACTTGTGAAGTGAAAGTGTAGTATATATGCTAGAAGCATCTTTTAACCTAGTTTGTTGGTGTGATGATTGAGTTTGTAGAGATTTATTCTAAGGATTCTTTTATTCTTTATGAAATTGATAAATTTAAATTACAACTAAATTCTAAAAATCAACATGCTTTCTACTTTGCAAAAACTAAAGACTACCTTCTCTATCTTATGAAGAAATCTTAACTAATTTATTTGCTAGTCTCTGAAATTCTAACGGTATAATGTATAAAATAAAATTATAGAAAAGATAATTTGTACATTTTAATTTTTTTGAAATAAAATCTTATGGAAATGAAACCTGTAAAGAAATGAATAAGTCACTTTTGTTCTGAATAGAAGTCACTCTTGAACAGAAAAGCACTCACTCATATATTACAAGGAAATCATTAAATCACTACTTCTTGGAAAGAAATCACTCGTGATTTTAGAAATAAATCACTCAAAAACTAGAAAATAAATCACTCAATGCTCTAGAAATAAACCACACATGAATTTGTAAAACTACTCTGCAACAAACTACTACTGCTTGGAAGAAAAAACTATGAATTACTCTGCAATTTAAAATTTTGAAAGGGAAATGAATTTAAATTAAATGAAAAGGGAAAACTATGTAATAATCTATTTCAAATGACAATGTAGAATTCTAGGAACAACTACAACAATTGACAAAATGAAAACATGAATTTAAACTACATCAAATGATAAAACAAAAGCATAAAAACATCTACATTAAAAACATAAAATGCATAACCTTCTCTATTTGTAGGGGCCCTTCAAAAATAGTTATTTTCAATGATCTACTCCAACAATTAGCTGTGCATAAAATATTCAAAACATTTCTTTGTTAACAGGAATAAAAATAGAGTTTAAAACTTCACAATCGCATCACAAATTCGCATTGTTCAGGTCTTTATTTTCCCTATATTTATAAAATCCCGTGTATAATTTTTTGAGGATTTTACACGTATTTAGACTAAAAAAATCCTATCTTAAACTTTTAAAAAATAACAGAATAGCATATCTTCACGATTTGATACTCGTGATGAAAATCTTGAAGCGTGATTGACTTGGGCTCTCGCTCGCATTTTTAACAACGTGTTGACCTGCTACTTTGACCACACAATTGACCGTTTTTCTTTGTGATTTGACTCAGATAGATAGGAGGAGATCCTTGAAGAGATCAGTCTCCACTTGTCTACATACTTCTTTGCTTAGCTGGCACCTTAGTACCAAGTAAAGCATGGAGATGGCTACTGAAATGCGAATCAGCTACAAAATCATGTTAATTTCATAGCTAATACAAAATTTAACTTAATAATAAGGAAAATTATTGAATATGAAATATAGGTCATTTAAATAACTAACCATATCAAAAACCTATAGTTTGATGCTATTTTGAGTTGATTATGATGACCAAAAAGAGGAAAAATAGGTAAAAGTAAGTGTCAAAATGAAGCAATCATGAGGCTCTACATTCCCCCACACGGAGGTCATTGCATGTCCTCATGAAAATATGCAAAATTGATGACCCTTGTTGGCTAATTGATTTGTCCTGAGACTTCTGCCAAAACATCCAAGTTTATCTTCTTTACCTTCTTTTAAGCTATTTCCATCCTTGCCTTTCTCATCAAGATTTTGTACTTCATATTTATGACGTGTATTTTAAGAATTTTATTGTTTCTATTTAACTCCTTGTTTTTCTTGTACAGCATGCCCAAATGCAAAAGAAAATTGTCATTCTTGGTTTTCTCAATTTTTTTCTGCAACCTTAAGGCTTCATGCTCTTGTTGTATGTGTCTATTTAGTGTCTCCATCTCAAATATTTATTATCCTAAAGTGTTTACAACTAGAGGTTCTTGTGGACTACTAGACTGAGCTTCTTCCCTTTGATTCTAGAATTATGTTTTCCATGTATCTCTCTTCTCAAAATATTCAATGTAATCATAAATTTGTTGTTGCACAAGATCAATTTCTTGTTTTTTTCAACGTGGGCTATGAATAGGTGAGATAACAGTTGCTGATGGAGCCCTCAGTTCTTCTTCTATATTAGCATATTGTGTGCTATTTAGGGATGGTTATTTCATTGCTTGGTTGAGCCTGGTACTTCATCTTAATGATGGAGGAGGATTTCGAGTTATTTCTCTTTTCTTCTCTGTTATGGGCTCCTATGTTTTCTTGGATGTACTTCGTTCTCTTATGTTGTCTTTCTTCCTTCTAACACTTTTCTTCTTAATACTTACAAAAAAAATTGCAATAGGAATCTCATCCTATGACTGCTCTCATGGTTGTTTTACATTTTCAATAGGGTTTTCAATTTTTCTCTTTCTCCCTCTCTTTTTTTTTCTACCGCTGGTTTTCTCTTGGTTTCCTTCTCTGAAATTATTCCTAACTAGAAAGCTATCCTAATTATACCCCAGACTTTCAAGATGAGATGCAATGAGTATTTTGATAAATTCATGGTGATACATAGTGTTTTCTAAGAAATGGATCCTACTCTCGACATTACCTGGCATATTTCTTAAACTTTTTAACAAGAAGTACGGGAGATTTAACTCATTTCCTTCAAGAAAATGCATCAACAGACGAACATGATAAAATAACATACACCCAAATCTCCCTTCATAAGTGAATTTTTTTTGAATTATTAACAAAAAAATTCTCCATTTACCCTTGAGTCTTGTGATTGGAATTCCTTTCTTAAAAATGGTGGTGTCCATACATAGATTCTTCAAGAAGACCTTCCATCCTTTTCCTTCGATGCCTCTATTCTTGAACCACCTCTCCCCAGTTATCGGCAATCCGGTAGCTTCAGCAATAAAAGGCTGTCACTACAAATTTAATCTCTCCAATTTCAACCTCCATACCATAGAATGCCCTGGAAAATGACTTGGTTACTTCCTTGTTAAATACTTCGAATTTCTCCACAAATTGTAACCACTGTGATTTCTGCAGTATCTCCTTCACCTGCGGATATCCTTCCATAAACTTTCTCCCCTCTGGTTCTGTTCTCATTATGACTCCCATGGCTAAGAAGTTTCACCTCAAGATTTCTTCTTGACAGGGTATGAGTGAGGGTTTAAAACGATGGTATAAATGAAGGCTTTAGAGTTTTCGAGAGTGATGAGCCTCAGTATTGCAATAAGAATGTTGCAACTCCCAAGTCTACCAACTTTAATTGTCAACACAGGGTTTGTACAAACTTAAGAGGTATCGACACTATATGTGCAACATACAATGTGTCCATATTTTTTTGATCTAATTTAATGGACTTAATTTTATGAAATAAATGCCTAAACTAATTTCAGAAATGGAAGTGTTCCTTTGAAAATGAATTAATCCTAGCAAAGAACAACAATTTGTAATTGAAATCCTAAGAGCATGAATTCAAATAACAATACCTAATCTAATTTGCAAAAATGAATGTCCTAAGTGGTCTTTCTTCATCCTAAATCATGTATTTATATCTTGGGGGTCATTATTCGAGCCTAACAGAAAAAACCAACCTTTGGGAGCAAATATGGTCGAGTTTGCACATGTTACAAGAGTGTTATAGGAAACTGTGTTTGCCACAAGAAACTTTGTTTTGGAGATAACTCACCGAATGACCAAGTAAATCAAATTAAAATTGTATTAGACGAATTTTTTTAGTAATTATGATGTCTTATATCTCCATTTAAAGTTTAATCACTCCAAAATGCCCCTGTTCACAAGTGCTAAAAAATAACAGAAAATTACTACTCCAAAATCTAGAAATTCAAGAACTAGTGAGCTAGTTAATATATCAAATTCCTAACCTAATCAAGTGAAAATTAAATGGGGTAAATTTTTTATTAAATTTAACATTATTATTAACTAATAAAAGTGGAATCAAGTCAAATGAATCTCATTAATCACTTCTAAAAAATATCATAAATTTACTACTATTTCACTACAAGGCATTTCCAGAAATCGTGTATTTGTGAAATAATAACCAAATACAAGTAGCTTAATGATTAAGATGACCTTCCAAAGTTATTCTAAATATGAATAATGATTTTGAACCTATAAAAAGCCTCTAAAATAACTCACTTAAATCATTTAACTCAATCCTACAATGAGAAAAGAAACAATACTAAATACAGAAATATGCAAAACAGAAATAAGGGATGTATGTGAATAAGAAGTGAAAAGAGCATAAATAAATTGTGCAAGAGGGCTATGAGACTCTTGGGATGGCCAAGCCCAAGGAGGAATTAGAGTCCTATGGAAGAAACCAAGCCTTAGAAGCTAAAAATGACACCAATATTCATTATTGAATTAGTCCAAGTACATCCCCGCAAGAAAAGAAAGTGGAGCTACCAGAAAACAAGTTTTCTCCACAATAAGACTAAAAAATATATCGCCTAGAGGAAAATTCGAATTGGTACTTATAAAAAATGATGAGGAAGCAATTCCCTTGAAAGGGGAATATTTCCCCTCCAAAATCCCTCAAATAGTGGATCTAGTTCCCAACACTAGGAGTTTGCAGTAAATGACAGGGAACACATTCCTAGGTTTTCTCAATCATTAGAGTTCCAGAATCTCTCCAGAATTTCTTAATAATTTTATGATATTTTTTTCATTTATTTTCCAATATTGATCCTCCAGTATTAGGGAGAAAGTACCTAAATTATCTCCTTCTCCAAATCTTCATAATCTGGCCAATATTCTCACAATGTTCTACAAAAATAAATAATATTAGGCACAAATATGCAATTATCTTTAAACCTTCATAATGAACATATTAAATTTAAAAATCTGTCATCTAATGCAAAAAGAGAGATATAATGTGTTGAATGATGGTCATATGGACCTTAATTTATGTCTAATTTGGAGGCCCATCGTACCCCCCTACTTAACGTGTTTCTCATCCTCTGAGAAAATTAGTGACCTAAATGTGCTACCTTCATGGCCCTAGTGGCCTCCCTCTTGTACATTCATCAGTCCTTTATCTTGAGAAGCTTGTTTGTAGGTCCTACAAGCACAAACAAAGAAATTTTTTTTGTTCTTTCCATGATTTTTTAGCAGTCTTTCAAGCACAAAAACAAAACTTCCCTCTTTGAAAGTGAATGTTTTTGGCTTGCAGGTCTATTACACTCACACCCTCTCCCTTGGCACCTTCATTGCATTTTCACTTGTTTTTCCAAATATTTTTGTGCATAGAAAAATCAAAGTGTTTCTAGAGACCATTAGCCTACCCTTTTCCCCTTGTGCAAGATGGGTTCTTAAATATTTTTTTAGTTTGGAAAGGTCTTCCACATCCTTTTCCAACCTCCTGCTACCTTTTTACAGAATTTAGACACCTCTGAACTCCTCAAAGCAACCTCGGATGTGATCCTGTAGTAAATCAAAGCATCATGTAATAGACTTGTAGCTGACCAATACAACTTTCCAAAGTTGGAAAGAGAATTCTCTATTTCTGGTACAAGATTTAGATATTTCTATGTAATGAAGATTTTAAGATAGAGGAAAATTGAACAATTTTCATGCTCACCCAAAAATAATTTCAATTCCCTTTCTTATCAAGCTCAATTCAAAGGAAACATCCACACTTCATTTTTTTTTATTTGTAAACTTTTATCAAAAGTTTCCCATAGGTTGTAACAATGAAAAAATGAAAATTTTGCAGGATTCTTGTTCACATATAGCAAGGAAAAATATGTATTTACCCTTACTTTGGATGTTTTCCTTTGAATCCTAGGGTTTGGGGGTGAAATTCCTCAAAATAAGCATCTTTTGCATAACTTATGTCTTCATGTAGCATATATGTTTTTCATGTAGTAACCTTGTCTTTCCTGTAGCAGCCTTGTTTCTCCTATAGCACCTGCAAATCAACTCTATATCTCTTCTGTAGCATCCTATACAACCCCTGGTAGCATGTAGCTTGACCTTTGATGCCTTAATGAGCCTCTCTAACTATTTTGGGAATGAGCTTCGATACATCTAAAGTTGATCCTTGTTTTTATTTTATTTTATTTACTTCTCTATTAGTGGGCTCGGTGCACTTGGTGATATGGTCCAATTTCCTCGTAATTATCACTTTCCTTCACTTTCCTTTTCCATGTTGCATGACTGAGGTAGTTAGTTACGCTTAACTGGGTGAGGGTGGCCGACACCACTAACCCATCCTTAACTTATAAAACCTCATATCTAATGCATTTAACAACAAATTTCTAACCATAACATGCTCACAAGAAGAGGTAAAGAATATTCAATAGTTGTACCTACCCTTGATGTCAATTTTCTGGAGATGTTTGCATGTTGGATCTAGAGTTTGGTGATAGCCATGGCTATCTTTCTCTTGTTGTGTTTTTTCATGTATTTTCTAAGTGAGCATCTTGTTTATGAGTGAGTTTCTTAACCTTTTTATTTGTTTTTTTTCTTGTAGGTGTTGCATGGAAGTCCACGGGTGCCTTTTCTAGTGTTTCCATCCTCCTAGAGTCTACTGGTGGTCCTTTGAAGCCATTTCCATCATCTTAGCATCATATTTTGATCTTTGTATGCCATATATAGGTTTGCTACAAGAAACTTTTCAACTTAATGTAGCAATCTCTTCTTTGATTCTCGAGGGGTCCATATTTCTTATAGATGAAGAGGAATGGTGCATGGATGTTAGGGATGGATTTATGGAGTAAGTGTAGTGATGGAGAGGTGAGGGAAGAGGTCCCATGTCAAAGTATAAGTGATCTAGCTGCTAGTGGCAAAACATAGGGTTTAGAGAGTGAATCCTTGTGCATGGAGTGAAGTGAGGGTTAGGAGTGGTAGGTATAGGAAAAAAATAAATTCCCATGCTCTTTTTGAACTATAGAATCCCATGAGAAAGCTAATTTTCTCGCAAATACGTTTCTTGTAGCACTACAGGAACCCTATAGCAATTCAGGACAACCCCTTGTAGCATAATTGTTTTAGAAATATCTCTCAAATGGTAAACTGGATTGACCCGAATTTTTTTGAGCACGTTACCATCATCCTTATGAACCTTCACATAAAACATATCGGCCATTGGTTGCACGAGTCTCAAAAAAAATTAAATATGGTTGTAGGTGATGGACGTTGACTTATCACAAAATGTGCACCAGAAATTGCTGAAATTTCTTGAGCATGTTACCATCATATCTATGAATCTACCCATGAAAAAACTTAGTAAATGGATGCACCATTTTTGTATGTAATAAAAACAAATTTATGCTAAAAAACAGGAGTTTCCTATAGAAAAAATAGGGTTTCCTATAGCATTTTAGGACAGTGAGGAAAATGAATGAGAAAAGATTGGAAATTATGGGTTGACTTTGGAAATGGATGAGGGTGATGGATTGGCATGACATTGGTCCTTTTGGAGCATATGAGAAAAGGAGGAGGAAGTCCAAGTTTGACTTCTTTTGACTAGGGCTTTGACCAAAATTTTCTTTTGGTTCCAACTTGATTTTTTGCTGCTTGAAAAGGTTGGAGAGAACCTACATTCATTAGAGAGAGATACATGGAGAAAATTCATATTTGTTTTTCATTTTTTCCCTTTTTTATTTTTTCTTTAGGCCTACCGGCTGCCTCAATGAGGTTTTCAACTAGTAGGTCAGCCTAGCTGGTGAGCCCTGCTATTACACCAAGAGTGATGCAACTCCCAGGGGCTGCCCTACTTTACTTTATCAACATGAGGTTCATATAAAATTTGATGTGACAGTGCTATATACACAACAGATGCATTATGTTCATGTCATCTTCTTCTGCTTTACAAAAGGGTGCTACTTCTAGGGGTCCTTAGTGAAGTTTGTCACACTTCAATGAAACTAAACTAAATTGCAGAAAGGAAATGACAGACATGGAAATAATTTAATGTGCAGGAAGGAAATGACTATAAGAAACTAAATTGCTGAAAATAAATGACAGGAAAGAAAATAATTTAATTTGCAG
This sequence comes from Pinus albicaulis, assembly GCA_034641835.2. NCBI lineage: Eukaryota > Viridiplantae > Streptophyta > Pinopsida > Pinales > Pinaceae > Pinus > Pinus albicaulis. The sequence continues at coordinate 308,193,930 of CM076577.1, forward strand.
AAAACAAATAGCAGTAAGGAAATTAATCCTAAACCACACTTAACTTGGCCAAATGGCTAAATGCACTTTACTTATCCTATGATATATCTACCATTCTTCTATCCATATAACTAGGCTATCCATGACTTAATTATAATTAAAAAGAGTTCATTTGCAGCTTGGAGGGAAGAAAAGGTATAAAAAAAGCTAATGGCAGGTTTAACACATGAAACGAGGTTTGGAAGCAGAAAGAGGGGGTTAAACCCTTATAAAACTTTATGATAGCGTGAGAAATGACATTGGAGCAGACATAAATAAAAAATGTGATGGCAGAGTGCGATGGAGGACAAAAGTTGTGATGTTTGATGTCGTAATCACAACTTCGCAAGTTTAAAGGGATAGTGGCAAGGATTAACAAGAATGAAATAAAATGTACGAAATGTGATTAGCGATGCAGTAAAATTTGCAGGTTGTGATCTGCGATGTGGTAATTTATGCGAAGTGCGAAGTGTGACGAGTGACATGGCAGATTTATCGCGTGAACGAAATGAGCAGTAAGCATTATGCAAAAAGTTAAACTGTGCAATTTTTGATTTTCAATTTCGTAATATTGCAATCACAAGAACGAGCGGTAAGTGTTTAGAGTAAAAGCTAAAGGATGAAAAGTGAGATTTTCAATGGCGATGTGGCAATGGGACCGACAGCGTGGCACGATTTTGCAATATCGCAATCGCAAGAACCAAAAATAAGTGTTAAGGGAGAAAAGGTAAATGGATTGAAGAGCGATTTGCAATTTCTCAATATCACAATCGCAAAGAATGAGTGGTAAGTGTTAAAGGTAAAGGGTAAGTGGAGTGAAGTGTGATTTGTGATTTTGTAATATCGCAATCACAAGGAACGAGCGGTAAGTGTTAAAGGTAAAAGACAAATGTTTCCATTTGCGAAGTGTGACGTACGGTGGTGGGAGACTCGAGGAGCAAAGGCGGAGGTTGAGTTTTCGGTGGTTTTGAATGTATATTCACATGTTTTGCATAAAAATAGGTAATGAGAATAAGTGGGAAAAAAACGGAGATGGAGGGCATAACAGCAGTGCGCAAAGCGTACCAACAGAGATGGAAGGGATATGGAAGATGAAGCGGGAGGTGTTGGAGAACTTCCCTCTGGGCTATATTTCCCGTACCAGCTATCAACCTGCCTATTTATGAAAGAAAGACAGACAATATGTTCATTAAGATACAAGCACTGATCTAATCTATTTTCAACAAATCATAAGCAAGGAAGCATTTTTGGTCTATGGGAAAAGGTCTACCCTCCTCGAGCTCTATCGATAGAGTTGAGAGGGGAAGGTTGGACTCATAGCTTCATGGAGTTTATCAACTATCCTACCACTCTGCAAGAAAATTAAATATATAGCAAAATACAACAAGACAAAAACTAAAACATCAATAAAAATACCAGCAAACTAGCTAAATGTTCAGAAGAAAAACTAGTTAAATGACATGAAAGAAAAGAATGGAAATAGTATAGAAGTTGAGGCACATGGATTGGTCCCTAACCCACGAGCCTCTCTCCTTAAAACTAGATCAGTAAAACAACATCTCACTCCTCATTGCATTACGAAAAATACAGTCTTATTGCATCTTGAAGGTCTTAAACAACAAAATCCTAATAGAATGGAAAATGAATGGGATGGGATGGAATCGAATGGACTGGAACATAATCGAAGAATGGAATCAACTAGAATCAACCCACAAGCTAATTAACTCCCTTTCCTAGCTCTAGCTCTGCTCTATTTATTCTACAGGGTAGCTACCAACCACTCCCTTGAAAATGGTGATTGAATCCACTTTGACTCCATGTAAACATAGATTGAGTGCCCGTCATCTTCAGTTTCTTGGCTACTTCTTGGAATTATATTTGCTGGGGACTCCAAGTGAAGTATGGCTTGAGTGCACTTGGTCTTGAGTTGCTTGGTTGCCTCTGGAATTCGAATTGTTGGAGGGGAATATCATGAGGATCCTTTGGCTTCCTTTGAGAGTTAAGGTGGGTGGACAATCCCCTTTAATCTCTCCAATATTTCCCCCTAATTTCCTGATGTTGTGCTTATTTATTCTCTAATCCTGATCTTCCAGTGGCAGGGAGAAAGTCCCTAAATCATCTCCTTCTCCAAATCTGTATAATATGCCAAATATTCTCATAATATTCTACAAAAATAACCAATATTAGGAAAAAATATGCAACTATCTTTAATCCTTCCTAAGAACATATTAAATCATAAGAAAACATTATTATAAAGTGAAAAATGAGAGATTTAATATATCCTCTTATGTGCATAAGGAAGGTAGATGGGCCTAATAAAGGTTCAAATGGGCCTTATTTTATGTCTAATTTAGAGGCCCATCATCACCCCCCTACTAAAACTATTTCTCATCCTCTGAGCAACCTATTCATCCTCCATATCTTATGGTTCTTCCTGCATGCTGGCTTATTTCATTTTTTATTTCTTGGGCCATGCGTTGCTCCCCCTGCTAATCTTCTTATTAATCTACTTGCATTTATTTTTGGTAGGTGTTGCGTGGGGGTCCTTAGGTGCCTTAAGAAAATCTCTTTTGCATGCCAAGTGGTGGTGGGTCCACCTTTTATTTTATTTTTTCTCTCTTTTCTTTTTCTTTTTCTTTTTATTACATGAAAATTAAACTCAAAGTTCTTTTTTTGTGAATTGAGTTCACCCTTAGTTACCCCTTGGCACTCCTTGTCCTCTATTACAATAAGTTGCTTACTAACCACTTTCTCAAGTCTTTTTTACTTTTGTCTTATTCCTTTTCTTGGTGGAAAAAGTGAGGCTAGTTGCTAGATAAGGTTGAGGTTGCTCTGCTACTAATTTTGGCTATATAAAAAAACTTTCCTTCTCACGCTTTTTAATGTTTTATTAAGCTATAATAGATTCGAAGAAACGGTTATATGATTTCATACCTGAGCCTTACCATCGATTTGTTTTTTCATGTGATATCGAAGTTGTTGCTAAAGTTGCTTGTGGCGATCTGCTTGAGGTTCTTTGGAGCTTCTGAGCACATGAAGAGGAAGTCCATGTTTGACTACCTTTGACTAAAGTGTTGACCAAATTTTCTTTTTGTGCCAAATTGTTGTTTTCTGCTTGCAAAGGTTGGAGAGAATCTGCATTCATTAGAGAGAGATACATGGAGAAGTGCAATTTTTTATTTTTATTTTTTTTTTTTTTTTTTCTTTTTTTAAGGCCTACTAGCTACCTCAATGAGGTTTTCCACTAGTAGGTCTGCCTAGGCGCCTCAAAGAAGGTTTTCACCTAGGATATTTTTTTATTTTTTTTCAACCCAATGACCGCCTCATGGAGGTTTTCAATCAGTGAGCCAATCTCAGATGCCTCAAAAGAGGTTTTCACCTAAGATTTTATTCTTTCCCTCTTTTTTTTTTGCTTTCCTACTCTACTTGAAAAAACAAAACCGTTTTCAAGTGTAGGAATACTTCCAATGGAGCCATGTACACATCAAGATGACATATAAAATGAGGTTCACACTTGGAATACATGCTCTGACATGTACCTGAATATGAGAGATTAATTGCATTGACTGGGATTGTATCAAGTGTTCTTGGAGAAGAGTGTGCTGCTGCAAATTAGTGGATGTTTGGAACCTTATGTCAATATATTTTTGATTCCCATGGTCCACTTGCTGAGTTGGATCACCTTGGATGTCCTCTTCTATTATGACATTCAAATATTCCTCCTTCTTTTGATTGTTCTCTTGAACACATGGAGGAAATGCTGGTAAACATGAGGGAACTTTCTCAACATCTGATTCTAATATATGCTCTTCATCAAATGAAACCCTTGATTCTTTGATCTCCTCATTCATATCTTCTTCTTATTTATGTTGTCCTTCAATGAAATTAAGAAAATCTCTTCTTTGAATTATCTTTCTTGAACTAAGATGCAGACCATTTAGACCAAGAGAATATCTTTGGTAGTGTTGTACCTCAGCATTGTAAGTGGGCTAAGATAATTCATGGTGTGGGTTTGTAAATGGTGGTATAGGTAGTTGAGTGGGGTTGAATATATGAGACGGATGTGGTTGAGGCTGTGGTTGTGGTGGAGGTGGATGGTAGGGATAACATGGAGTTGGGTATGGAGGATATGGAGGGAAATTTTGAGGATATTGTGGATTTTACCAATAAGGACCTTTCCAACCATGTTTCCAAGATTGTTTTTGGGGGTGATATGGCCAAGGTTTCCAAGGAGGGAGTGTGTCCCAATTAGTTTGAGATTGACGTGAATAAGCTTGAAATTGTGAAGTGGATCCTTACATCATATCAAGTTGACTAGGTTGCCAGGGTATCCTTGGAGCTACATAACATAGCTTCTTTGGTGATTGCCTTGCTCCATTGTCTTCTTGGTAAAATTATTTAAAATTGGGGAATGATGAAAAACATTTAGTAGCATATGATTCTGCATGGATAAAAAAAATATCAGCATCTTCTTTTTGCTCATTTTGCATTCTTAACATTTCTACTTGTTCACTTAGATTGCTAAGAATTTTTTTTTTAAGTTATCAAGAAAATTTCCAAGTTCATCTTGCCTTACCAATGTTGATGTTTATTTACTTATTCTTTCCCTTCCTCTTGATATGTGTTTGCATGTTTCAAAAATTTATTCAAATGACAATTTTTATACATCTCCTCTACTCATGAGATTAAGGAGATCAATCCACTCATACCTAATTGTTCTAAGTAAGATGGTTTTTAGTGTTTCAAATCCTAGATGATGAAAATTTTCCCTCTTAACATTATACATGAATCTCTCTATTAGATCCTCAAGGCTCTCATATTTTTCTTGGTTCATCCTAAAAATTTCTTCTCTAATATCATGATCTTTATATTTTTCTAGAAATATCTTTTTCATATCATTCCATGATCTTATTGAATTAGTACCTAGACTCATGAACCATTTAAGAGCTCTACCCTTCAATGTTGCATGAAACAATCTCAGTTTTTGAGTGTGTGATAAGTAGCCATAAGACCTACAAAGTATCTCAAATTAAAAGGGAAATGTTTCTGGATCCTCTTACCTCATACCATGGAAGTTGGGAAGGAAAGATCGAGGGATGTTATTAATAGGTACATTGATGTCCATATCTTGAATGGGAAACCAAATAATATCTTCGTCATTGTCATCATATCCATCCATCTATTCTTCCTTCAAAATTTTATAGTGATGTGGTTCTTACTGCACCATGTGGTCAAGTGGGGGTGTTGGTATTGGAGAAGTATTTTTTTTAAATATTTCTAAGTATCCCTACTCCTATGAGGCATGAAAATCAGATTTTTTTTTATATTTTTCAATATTTCGGAAACAACATGAAAAAGGAAAGTAGAAAAAATGCTAAAACATAATCAAAGCATCTACTAGACACCTCCCCAACAACGGTGCCAAAAAGTGGTGAGCCCTAGTATTGCACCAAGAGTGTTGCAACTCTCAGGGGTTGCCCTACTTTACTTTATCAACTTGAGGTTCATACAAACTTTGAGGTGACAGTGCTATATACACAATAGATGCATTATGTTCATGTCATCCTCTTTTGATTTACAAAAGGGTGCTAATTCTAGGGGTCCTCAGTGAAGCCTGTCACACTTAAATGAAACTAAACTAAATTGTAGAAAGGAAATGACAGAAATGGAGCTAATTTAATGTGAAGGAAGGAAATGACAATAAGAAGCTAAATTAAATTGCTGAAAAGAAATGATAGGAAGGAAACTAATTTAATTTGTAAAAAACAAATAACAGAAATGAAACTAATCCTAAACCTCACTTAACTTCATGAAACAGCTAAATTCACTCTACTTATCCTATTATCTATCTACCATGCTTCTATTCATGCAACTAGGCTATCCATGACTTAATTCTAATTAAAAAGAGTTAATTTGCAGCTTGTAGGGAAGAAAAGGGCTAAAAGAGGCTAATGGGGGTTTAACACATGAAACGAGGATTGGAAGTGGAAAGAGGGGGTTAAACCCTTATAAGAATTTATGATAGCATGAGAAATGACTTTGGAGCGGACAAAACTCAACAATAAGATGGCTGAGTGTGATGGAGGTCAAAATTTGCGATGTGCGATGTCGCAATCGCAACTTCACAAGTTTAAAGGGATAGCAGTAAGGATTAACAAGAATGAACTAAAATGTGCGAAGTGCGATTGGAGACGCGGTAAAAGTTGTGGGATGCAATCTGCGATGTGGTAAGTTCTGCGAAGTGCAAAGTGCGACGAGTGATGTGGTAGAGTTATCGCATCGGAAGAATGAGTGGTAAGCATTATGCGAAAAGTTAAACTATGCAATTTTCAATTTCACAATATCGCAATGGAAAGAAGGAGCGGTAAGTGTTAAGGGTTAAAATTAAAGGTTGCAAAGTGTGATTTGCAATGGCGACGTGCCGATGGGACCGATAAAGGGGCGGGATTTAGCAATATCGCAATAACAGGAACCAACAGTAAGTTTTAAGGGAGAAAAGGTAAATGGTGCGAAGTGCAATTTTTGATTTCACAATATCACAATCGCAAAGAACGAGTCGTAAGTGTTAAGGGTAAAAGGTAAGTAGTGCAAAGTGCGATTTGCGATTTCACAATCTCACAATCGCAAGGAATGAGTGGTAAGTGTTAAAGGTAAAAGCCAAATGTTGTGATTTGCGAAGTGCAACATATGGTGGTGGGAGACTCGAGGAGAAAAGGCAGAGGTTGGGTTTTCAGTGGTTTTGAATGGTTTTTCACGTTTTTTTCATAAAAAAAAGGTAACGAGAATAAGTGGGAAAAAAACGGAGATGGAGGGTGTAACAGCAGTGCGCAGAGCGTACCAACAGAGATGGAAGGGAGATGGAAGACAAAGCAAGAGGTGCTGGAGAACATCCCTCTGGGCTATAATGCTCGTACCTACTATCAACCTGTCTATTTATGCAAGAAAGACATACAATATGTTCATGAAGTTACAAGCACTGATCTAATATATTTTCAAGATATCATAAGCGAGGAAGCATTTTTGTTCTGTGGGAAAAGGTCTACCCTCGTTGAGCTCTATTGACAGAGTTGAGAGGAGAAGGCTAGCCTCACAGCTTCATGGATTTTATCAACTATCTTACCACTCTAAAAGAAAATTAAATCTACAGAAAAAGACAATGGGACATGAACTAAAACATCAATAAAAATACCAGCAAACTAGCTCAATGTTCAGAAGAAAAACTAGCTAAATGACATGAAATAAAATAATGGAAATAGCAGAGAAGATGAGGCACATGGATTGGTCCCTAACCCACGAACCTCGCTCCCTGAAACTAGATCAGTAAAACAACATCTGACTCCTCATTGCATTACAAAAAATATAGTCTTATTACATCCCGAAGGTCTTAAACAACAAAATCCTAATAGAATGGGACATGAATGGCATCAGATGGAATGGAATGGACTACATAGAATGGACAAGAACAAAATCGAAGAATGTAATCAACTAGAATTAACCCACTGGCTAAATAACTCCCTTTCCTAGCTCTAGCCCTGCTCTATTATTCTACAGGGCAGCTACCAACATCTCCCTTGAAAATGGTGATTGAGTCCACTTTGACTCCACATAAACATAGATTGAGTGCCCTTTGTCTTGAGTTGCTTGGTTGCCTCTTGGAATTCGATTTGTTGGAGACTCCATGTGAAGTATGGATTGATTTCACTTGGTCTTGAGATGCTTGGCTACCTCTGGAATTTGAATTGTTGGAGGGGGATCTCAAGAGGATCCTTTAGCTACCTTTGAGAGTTAAGGAAAGTCGAAAATCCCATTGAATCTCTCCCAGATTTCTCCCTAATTTCCTGATTTTGTGCTCATTTATTCTCCAATCCTAATCTTCCAGTGGCAGGGAGCAAGTCCCTAAATCATCTCCTTCTCCAAATCTGTATAATCTGCCAAATATTCTCACAATATTCTACAAAAATAACAAATATTAGGCAAAAATATGCAACTACCTTTAATCCTTCATAAGAACATATTAAAGCATAATAAAACATTATTAAGTGTAGAAGGAGAGATTTAATATATACTTTTATGTGCATAAAGAAGGTAGATGGGCCTAAGAAAGGTTAGATGGGCCTTATTTTATGTCTAATTTAGAGGCCCGTCATCACCCCCCTGCTGAAACTGTTTCTCATCCTCTGAGCAACCTATTCATCCTTCCTGCCTTATGGTTCTTCCTACATGTTGGCTTATTTCATTTTCTATTTCTTAGGCCATGTGTTGCTCCCCCTCCTAATATTCTTTCTATTCTACTTGCATTTCTTTTTCGTAGGTTCTGCATGAGGGTCCTTAGGTGCCTTAAGAAAATTTATTTTTCATGCCAAGAGGTGGTGGGTCCACCTTTTATTTGATTTCTTTTCTCTCTTTTATTCTTTTTTCTTTTTTCTTTTTATTGAATGAAAAGTAAACTCACAGTTATTTTTTTTGTGAATTGAGTTCACCCTTGGTTACCCCTTTGCACTCCTTCTCCTCTATTACAACGAGTTGCTTACTGCCCACTTTCTCAAGTCCCTTTTACTTTTTTCTTCTTCCTTTTCTTAGTGGAAAAAGTGAGGCTAGTTTCTAGATAAGGTTGTGGTTGCTCTGCTACTGATTTTGGCTATATAAAAAAACTTTCCTTCTCACACTTTTTAATGTTTTATTAAGCTAAAATGGATTCGAGGAAAGGGTTAGATGATTGCATACCTTAGCCTTACTATCGATTTGTTTTTTCATGTGATATCGAAGCTGCTGCTAAAGTTGCTTGTGGCGATCTGCTTGAGGTCCTTTGGAGCTTCTAAGCACATGAAGAGGGATTCCAAGTTTGACTACCTTTGACTAGAGTGTTGACCAAATTTTCTTTTTTTTCTATTTTCTGCTTACAAAGGTTGGAGAGAAACTACGTTCATTAGAGAGATATACCTTGAGAAATCCAAATTTTTTATTTTGTTTTTGTTTTTTATTTTGTTTTTTTGTTTTTTGTTTCTTTTAAGGACTACTAGCTGCCTCAATGAGGTTTTCCATTAGTAGGTCTGATTATGTGCCTCAAAGGAGTTTTTCACCTAGGATATTTTATTATTATTTTTTTTAACCCAATGACCACCTCATGGAGGTTTTCAATCAGTGAGCCAATCTCAGATGCCTCAAAAGAGGTTTTCACCTGAGATTTTATTCTTTCTTTTTTTTTTTTACTTTCCTACTCTACTTGAAAAAACAAAGCCTTTTTGAAGTATAGGAATACTTCCAATGGAGCCATGTACACATCAATATGATAGGAAAAATCAGGTGCACACTCGGAATACATGCTTGACATGTACCTGAATATGAGAGATGAATTGCTTTGACTGGGATTGTATCAAGTGGTGTTGGAGAAGAGTGTGTTGCTGCAACTTAATGGATGTTTGGAACCATATGTCAATATAGTTGTGATGCCCCTGGTCCACTTGCTGAGTTGGATCACCTTGGAGTTCCTCTTCTATTATGACATTCAAATCTTCCTATTTTTGCTAATTGTTCTCTTGAACACATGGAGAAAATTTTGGTAAAAATGAGGGAACTTTCTCAACATCTAATTCTGATATATTCTCTTCATCAAGTGCATCCCTTGATTCTTTGATCTCCTCATTCATGTCTTCTTCTTCTTTATGTTTTCCTTCAATGACATTAAGAAAATATCTTCTTTTCAATACCTTTCTTGAACTAAGATGCAGACCATTTAGATCAAGAGGATATGTTTGGTAGTGTTGTACCTCAGCAGTATAAGTGGGCTGAGATACTTCATGGTGTGGGTTTGGAAATGGTGGTACAGGTAGTTTATTTGGTGTGGATGTTAGTGTGAATTCTAATCACAAGTGTACGAAAAAAACTCACTTTAGTTGTGCATAACAAACAACCCTAACATCAAATATGGCTATCAATTTCCTTATATCTTCAGTTAGTGATCAGAATAAATGCTACAGAAATCCAAATCTACGCAGTTAAAGACATTAAATAGAAAATAAAAGCAAAATTTTCTCCATGCATCCAATGAGCAAGACAATATTTTTTTTAAAGAATTTTTTGTATTATGACATCTGGGAAGGGAACATAGGAATATTTTACCAGTCCTGCTAAATGGGATGGGTTCTTGTATGTCCTCATCTCTTTAGATCTAATATCTCTCTCTCTTGATGGTGTAGATAACCTATACAAAATGGAACTCAAGGGGAGTTCGCAAGTAAAAAAGCAGAAAAATATGACAATGATGGAGGATCAAAGTCAGACCAAAATATAGATCCAAAGAGATTTTTAGGCAAAAAAAGGTAGTGAATGAATGGAAAAACCCTTCTATTTATAACAAAATATTGAGTTAGTCTAGATACTGGTGCATAATTAAAATATTATTAACCAAATCTAGATCCAACTTTTATGGAATATTTTATTATTTTTGTTGGAGGGAAAAATAATTTAAATTTGGTCAAATCCATTTATTTGTAAATAATAAATAAATAAATGATTTATTTATTATTTTAAGAGTGGTTGAGTAATAATTAAATAAATAATTATTTATTCAATTATTTATAAATGATTTAGTGAAATTTAACAAGGAATATTATTTAAATAATGTTTTAAATCATTATTCCTAGCAAACAATAAGATAAATAGTGATTTACCTAATTAATTTTCCTGTTTTGGGTTAAATATGACCAGGAAAATTAATCAAATTGTTGTTAATTAATTATACCTTGAGGAAAATCAAACAAATAAGGATTTATTGAATTCTTCCTCATGGGGTTTCCTGTTTAGACCATAAACAACTTAATAAATTATGGATTAATAAGTTATTTTTCATAGTGAAAGCAATTTTACTAGGGTAAAATTAGTCTTACATGGTATACTTTCGTCCATCTAATCGTACCAGGTTAGATGACCAAAAATTGGTGTAACAGATTCCCCCCCAGCATGTGAGCGTTAGGAGCTAATCGTATGAATGAAGTACATTGTAAGAACTCAATCACCGGACACTGAAGGGGGAGTCAGATAGAGAGAAATATAAGGTAGACTACAGCGCTAGAGGACAAGACCCTAAGGAGGTGATACTTACAGGTGAGACAAGTCTCTTTTATGAGGGAGTACTTGTTCTACATGAGGTGGGGGAGGCATACCTATGCCCACCGAGATTAAAAAAGTACAAAGAGTAATGTGTCCAGTAAACAAGGAATTGAACTATATAGTACATGTTGGCATAAACATGGGACAGATAAAAACATGATAATGGATCCCACAAAAATACTGTTCTTTGGACAACATTCAAGACTTATACAATAACATCTGAGTACATGAGATATAAGTACAACTAAAGAGGCCTTGTAAAACAGGAAAGCGCTCTGAAATTTTGAATGATACATGCAAACTAAAAGGCGCTGCAAGCGGCTGAGGCCGAAATCATCAAATATATGGAGCTGCATCCAAGGCTGTAGTAGACAAGTCATCCGGGTAAGTGGGGGGCTACCTGAAGGGCCACTCCCTCATGAGGTCTGAAAAATTTCACACACTACTGCAACACTGAACCATCAAGTATACGGATCTTGATCACGCCGTAAGGAGATGGAGTAGAGAAAAAATCAAGTCAAAGGGCAATAGAGAGTCCCTTTGCTTGATCCAAGGCGCTGAACAAGAGTGGAATCTGGGACCAAGATATACCGCCCTCTAGACCTGTCTTCTGGAATGAATAAGTTGATGTTGACAGAAGGAGGTCCGCCATAGGTGAGGCAACTAAGGCACGAGAGAAAATATTAGAGCAACTGATAGAATGACACTAGGGATAATGGAGGAATGGGGGGCACTGAGTAGCAGGCTGAAGACTTCCCTTGTTAGAGCATAAAGGGCATGGATGACCTGGAAACTATTGAATCGGCACCAGAGGGATAGGGGACAGTATGACTGAAGGCCAAAATGTGAAACATGAGAGAGGAACAAAGAAATGAAGGATGGAGGGCTATTGCAAGATAAAAAGGAACTCAGGATAGAATACATGGATGCAATGATGACTCAACTCAGATACTCTAACAAGGGAAACTCAATGATACTGCCACACAAAACAGGGTTGGTGGGGACTATTAAAACATGAGTACAAGATTGTTACTCACGACAAAAATCGAAAATGTTAGAAAATTATATATTACAGAGCAATGCAACACATAAAATAAGCGGAAAACACAAACACAGAAAAGACATAAAACCAGAGAGTCACATATATACATGGTTCACCCAGTTTGGGCTACGTCCACCTCGAACAGCCAACCTTCCTTTATATTATCCAGCAAAAAAGAAGAGACACAACCTACAAAAAATCCGTCGTAATATCCTATGTTCTCTCTCACAATCTCGCTATCTGCTTTTTGCTCTGAGAATACACATACAACACACAACTGCAATACAATACCCTCATACAAAATGAGGGGTTGCCTTTTAGGGTAAGAAACCCTAAATTAAACATAACTTCTAATGTCATATTATCCGCCTAATGAATGACTTAGATTGACTAGAAATTACAATACTTTACAAGGCCATTTTACATCTGTTTTTAGCTTCGGGGGCGTTGCCCCTGAAAACCCTTGCCAGGGGGGTGAGCAAAAAAGTAGAAAAACATGACAATGATGGACAATCAAAGTCTGACCAAAAGTATAGATCGAGAGCGATATGTAGGCAACAAAAGGTAGTGAATGAATGTAAAAACTCTTCCATTCATAACAAAATATCGAGGTAGTCTAGATATTGGTGCATAATTAAAATATTATTAACCAAGTCTAGATCCAAATTTTATGGAATATTTTATTATTTTTGTTGGAGGGAAAAAGAATTTGAATTTGGTCAAATACCTCTATTTGTAAATAATAAATAAATAAATTATTTATATATTATTTTAATAGTGTGGTTGAGTAATAGTTAAATAAATAATTATTTATTCAACTATTTATAAATGATTTAGTCAAATTTAACAAGGAATATTATTTAAATAATGTTTTAAATAATTATTCCTACAAAATAATAAGATAAATAGTGATTTATCTAATTAATTTTCCTGTTTTGGTTAAATATGTCCAGGAATATTAATTACATTGTTTTTTAATTAATCATCCCTTGAGGAAAATCAAACAAATAAGGATTTTTTCTATTATTGCTCATGGGGTTTCCTGTTTAGACCATAAACAACTTAATAAATTATGGATTACTAAGTTATTTTTTATAGTGAAAGAAATTTTACTAGGGTAAAATTGGTCTTACATGGTGTACTTTGGTCAATCTAATAGTACCAGGTTAGATGACCAAAATTTGGTGTAACAAATTGCCCCCCAGCGTGCGAGCATTAGGAGCTAATCGTATGATCGAAGTATGTTGTAAGAACTCAATCACTAGACATCGAAGTGGGAGTCAGAGAGAGATAAATATAAGGTAGACTAAAGCAGTAGAGGACAAGACCCTGAGGAGGTAAGACTTACATATGCGACAAATCTCTTTTATGAGGGAGTACATGTTCTACATGAGGCGGGGGAGGCATACCTATGCCCGTTGAGATAACAAAGTACAAAGAATAATTCGTCGAGTAAACAAGGAACTGAAATATATAGTACATGTTGGAATAAACATGGGTCAGATAAAAACATGATAATGGATCCCACATACATAATGTGCCTGGGACAACAACTAGGGCTTATACAACAATATCTGAGTACATGAGATATAATTACAACCAAAGAGGCCCTGTAAAAAAGGAAAGGGCTGCAAACTAAAAGTTGTTGAAAGAAACTAAGGCCAGAATCATCAAAACTATGGAGCTGCATCCAAGGCTATAGTAGAGAAGTCATCTAGGTATGTGGGGGAATACCTGAAGGGCCACCCCCTCATGAGGTCTGAAAAATATCACACACACTACTACATCACTAAACCATCAAGTATACTAATCTTGATGATGCCGTAAGGAGTCAGAGCTGAGAAACAATCAAGTCAAAGCATAATAGAGAGTCCATTTGCTTGATCTGAGGCACCGACCATGAGTGGAAGTTGGGACCAAGGTATACCACCCTCTAGACCTATCTTCTTGAATTAATAAGCTGATGTGGACAAAAGGAGTTCCGCCATTGATCTGAAATGGAATTATTTGTTACGCTATGCAAAGTATCCAAATAGATATAATAATGTGTGCAAAAGGTTCTCCTTAAATTGCAGGTTAAACAATTAGTTCTGGCTTTGTTTAACAGGTTTCTGTGAGAGGATTGATTATGTATTTTCACTGTTTATCATTGTATAGCATAAAAGAATAGAAAATAAACTTCAACAAAGCACATTATTCAGCTATTAGTTGAGCAGTTCACCCCTCCTGGGCTACATCTATTGGTCCAAGCCTCCCAAATGGCATGTCCCTCTTGTATTAATTTGCTCAAAATGTAAGTACAAGTGAAAATGAACCTTAATAGGAAAAAATCTCTATAAAATCAGCTTCAAAATATATGAAATAGCTAGAGAGGACTATTCATTTACATAAAACTGATAAAGGATGCCCAATACACTGCCTTCTCCTTGATGGCCCTAATGGCTCCGTGATCTTCCCCAAAGCTAAAACTATTGAAGATCACATCTGTTCGACCTTAAACTTGTTCCAAACTGCTCAAAATGTCAAATAGACCCAAATTTGACTATTTTTGCACTCAATTTGGTTCACTAATGAGGAAGTTATGGCTTCTCCAAGAAAACTGCCTAAAACCCCACTAAAAGTGGAGGAACAGCTAGTTACAAGGCCAAAATGGATAAGGCTGCCATATTTGGTGTGCTCCTCTCAATTTGTTAGAACCGAAAACTGTAGTATTAAATGTTAGGCGGGGGGCATGTGATCACACCCGCACTAACTGTCGAGTTATGTGCTAACCGAACCACAACATTTAACTTCGAACGAGTGGTCACATTAATGGATAGCGATTAGCGGCGAATGTTGTAACCGCCAATGCTAGCCTTAGTACCTGGTCGCCTGTGTTTGGTCTCATGGCATCCGGGCTAGCCCCTTTTCTTTCTCCACCGAAACTATCTTTAAACCATAAAATAAACCTATCTCCCTTTGATGTTAAGAAATACGTACATCGGAGTTGGTCAGACTTTTGGGCTCGGGGGCGCAGGTCGCTAGTTCTAACCTTGTAAGTTGCAAAATTTTTTACTTAACCAAATTCTCTTCAGCCTGGGGCCAAGTGGCGAACTCCGGGCCTGCCACATGGCAACCCGTGATTGGCCTAAAAATTAACAAGTCAAACCATCAACGAATAGAACCTTGCCAAATGTCAAAATAGGATTCGCCCATATGGAATATTCCAAAGAATATTCTTTTTAAATTTTTTCCAAATTTGAAAAGTCAAACTTGGTCAACTAATTTTTGGAGTTTACTAGATGATTTCAAACATCAACAACTTCTGCATACGACCTTAGTTTTGCGAACCATTCATGGCACCATAATCGCAGCGACGAGACCTTTCCGGTCATTTAGATTGCAACCATTTCTGAGCACTATGAATTTTGAGCTATCATTCTGGTCCATGATCCAGTTCTTATCACACCTCCCCACTGGGAATCTTTTGGACCCCAAAATATTGATATACTGATCTGTACAGTAGATGAGAGCACAACACCCTCTTCTCTTCAGCCTCCAAACACTTGCCTTGCATGGCTAGTGACTTTGAACCACAACGAGAAAGAAATTTGCACTTCCCTTCCTGGATGTGTTTGTCCTCCTATCAAGAACTGTCTTTCTTTTACTCACTCAGAAAATTTCTGGCGAGAAATTTGCCGAAGGTATTTGAACATCGTTTCCTTGAGAAATGATCCAAGGTGGCTCAAACAAACATGATATTACAACATAAAATACATGCATACAACCGAAATTTGCATATGTACAAAATTAGTATGTATTACTGTGTTAATAAGTCCATCCAATTCTTACCAAGCCACTTCCATGGCGATTTTTGCTGCTGCAACTCTTCTTCATGTGAAACTTCCATTTTCACATCAATAATGGAATCCTTGGTTCCACCTTCGCCAATATTTATGTCCTCTTGTTGCATGTGCTTGGGATGACTAGTTGGATGCAAAGTCCAACAATGGGAGGCAACATGTCCCCTCTTTTGGTAATATGTGCAAGTCTTATGCACCTTATTTGAAATTTTCTTTGCTTCATCTGCTTCCTATATGCCTTCTTCCTCATCCAGCATCTCGAAACATCATGGTTAAATAGACCACAATATGTACAGAAAATATTTATTCCATTTAAGCATGCAAAATTTTCATGCTTTGCAGAAATACAATCAAATTGATCATGGGAAGATTTATACCTCTTGTGCTGCTTTGCATGTTCATCCTTTTTTCCTTCATGAGGAGATGAACTAGTAGAGGCTACAACTTTCATTTGCAGACTAAAATCATCATTCTTGTCTTGAAAACTGTCTAGACTCGCATGATTTTTGAAAGAGCCAACACATCTTTCTAAAGAGGAAGTTGAAGACAAATTAGAGTGGATTACCTCTTCCTCACACATGTTCTTGGTCAAAGCCTCTTGGGCTTGATGGAGTTGCATCTCCATATCATGCAATATTTTAATAATTTCTTCCTTCTTGCTTCATGGCAAACAATTTCTCACGAAGCTCAGTGCTTTCTCTTCTATCCTTAAACAGAATATGCACCATGTCCTTCAATATAATAAAGTCACGCTTCATATCTTTATCGAAGAATATTGTGAAGGAGGAAACCAAACTTGTAGAATTTGTCATTATGATGTCAATGAACAAAGGTAACTTCAACAAAGATCACAAATCTTTCAAAACAGATGACAAATATTTTTAACCAAATGGTTGTAAAGACAAACTCTTACTCAAGCAACCAACAACAAATAAACTCCAAGAGCTTCTTAACAAACAACCGTCAAGAGGGTTTGTGTTCCAAGGGTGACCTTGAGGTAATTTGGGGTAAGGAAGATGCCTTCATCCCTTTCTTCCTTTTTTTTCTCTCCAGGACTTAGATAAGAAGTAGTTATCCCTTCACCTCCAGCAAACTCAAACAACTGTCAGTTGCAGGCAGTAAAACAGTCAATCTTTTGCACTGTTTAAAACACCTTTCAAGCTATAAAATCAAGATATTTCTATGTTAAAAAAGAAACCAAGTGCTCTGATACCAAACTGATCTGAAAATGGTCTAGATAACTTGTATGCATTTTAAGAACTTCCCACTCAATTTAAATTAAAATGATGTAGCTTGAACTTGACAATTTTTGCGGAATTTATACTTTAAAGTGGTGTATGAAATTTTAACTATTTATGTGTCTTAAGTTTATTTGTTCTTGCTGAAACTTATCATGTATAAAAGCAACATAATGCAGAAATAAAACATGAAAACACAACAGAAAAATTAATATAGGAGTTCACCTGAAACTCGTGGGCTACGTCTCCTTTGAGCTTTGTCATCTTGACTCGGCTCTTTGGGATTATGGTAATGTTTCTTTTATAAGTTCCACACTTAACTCCAATGAATACTAAAATTATCCAAAAAGCTGATAATACCATCTAATATCCCTCTAATGGCTTTCCAAACTCTGCAAACAGCTTTAGGCTCCCGTTGACACGATTCCTTCTGTTGGTGCTCTAAGCTACTCTAAGATTCTAAATGGTACAAACTCCCTTAGAATTATGTTTCTATAATTGAAACCACTCTTGTTGTATGCAACACACATAATACACCAAATATCAACTAATAAATTTCTCAAATCAAGCACTGCATCCCCAAACTAGGCTATCCTCCAAGGTTTGCCCAGGGCTACCCAAAAACTTCACATCAGCTTCTCGAGCTCTAGAATTTCTCTAAATTTTCTAAAACCAATTTCATTGGTTCCAAATTTTTTGAAATATTCAATATATAATATTCATTCATCAAAAATGGCCTCCGGCTACTCTAATTTTGCCTCCAACACCTATCGGCACCCCCTAGCACTCGGGTCACTGAAAACTTCTCTGTTGGGTTTTCGACCTCTAGAATTCCTCAACACTTTCTAAAACCTATTCCATTAGATTCAATTTTTTTTTTACAATCAAGAATGACTACTGTTTCATTGCATATGGTCTCTAGCTGCTCTGGCTAGGCCCCGCACTACTGCTGGCAAAAGTTGGCACTAATGGCCCTTGGAACTTTACTGAAGCGTTTCAGCCTTCAAAAGTTCTCTACAGGCTCTTAAAACCATATCATCAGATTCAAAACATCTGAAATATCCAATTTTGACTATTGGATCTCTGGATAAGGCCTCTAGCTCTCCTAGCTAGGCCTCAAACTAATTTTGCCTCCTGGTGGCCCTGGTGGCCCCTTGAACTTCATTGAAGCAAAAACTTGATTAGAAGCCCTCTGATGGCACAAGAGAAAATAGTAGAGCGACTGATAGAATGATACTAGGGATAATGGAGGAATGGGGGGTACTGAGTAGCAGGCTGATGACTTCCCTTATTAGAGCATAAAGGGCATGGATGACTTGACAACTACTGACTCGACATCGAAGGGGATAGGGGACAGTATGACTGAAGGCCAAAATGTGCGACATGAGAGAGGAACAAAGAAATGAAGGATGTAGGACTATATTGGGATATAAAGGAACTCTGGATAGACTCCATGGATGCGATGATGACTCAACTTGGATGCTCTAACAAGGGCGACTCAATGATGTTGCCACACAGAACAGGCCTGGTGGGGACCAGAAAAACATGAGTACAAGATGGTTACTCACGACAAAAATCGACACTGTTAGAAAATTATTTTTTAGAGAGTAATGCAACACATAAAATATGTGGAAAACAAAAACAAATAAAACCATAGAGACACAGATATACATGGTTCACCCAGTTTGGGCTACATGCACCCCAAACAACCAGTCCTTCCTTTATATTATCCAGTAAAATGAAGAGACACAACCTACAATAGATCCAATGTGATATCCTCCATTCTCTCTCACAGTCTCACTATTTGTTTCTCGCTTTGAGAATACACATACAATACACAGCCGCAATACAATACCCTCATACAACACGAGGGGTTTCCTTCTAGGGAAAAAACCCTAAATTAAACATAACATCTACCATCAAATCATCTGCCTAATGAACAGCTTAGATTGACTACAAATTACAGTACTTTTACAAGACAATTTTACATCTTTTTTTAGCTTCGGGGGTGCTGCCCTAGAAACCCCGCTAGGGGGGCAAGCAAAAAAGTATAAAAATATGACAATGATGGAGGATTAAATTCAGACCAAAAGTATAGATCCAAAGAGATTTTAGGCAACAAAAGGTAGTGAATGAATGGATAAACCCTTCATTTTTTCACAAAATATTGAGTTATTCTAGATATTGATGCATAATTAAAATATTATTAACCAAATCTAGATCCAACTTTTATGGAATATTTTGTTATTTTTTTTGGAGGGAAAAATAATTTGAATTTGGTAAAATCCAAATGATTTATTTATTATTTTAAGAGTGTGGTTGAGTAATAATTAAATAAATAATGATTTATTCAATCATTTATTAATGATTTAGTCAAATTTAACAAGGAATGTTATTTAAATAATGTTTTAAATAATTGTTCCTAGAAAATAATAAGATAAATAGTGATTTATCTAATTAATTTTCATGTTTTGGGTTAAATATGACTAGGAATATTAATTAAATTGTTTCTTAATTAATTACCCCTTGAGGAAAAGTAAAAAAATAAGAATTTATTCAATTATTCCTCATGGGGTTTCGTGTTTAGACCATAAACAACTTAATAAATTATGGATTACTAAGTTGTTTTTCATAGTGAAAGCAATTTTACTAGGGTTAAATTGGTCTTACATGGTGTACTTTGGTCCATCTAATAGTGCTAGGATATAAGACCAAAAATTGGTGTAACAAATTTCCCCCAAGCATACGAGCATTAGGAGCTAATCGTATGACCGAAGTATGTTATAGGAACTCAATCACTAGACATAAAAGGAGGAGTCAGAGATAGAGAAATATAAGGTAGACTAAAGCACTAGAGGGCAAGACCTTGAGGAGGCAAGACTTACAGGTGCGACAAGTCTCTTTTATGAGGGAATACTTGCTCTACATGAGGCAGGGGAGGCATACCTATGCCCGCAAAGATAACAAAGTACAAAGAATAATGATTCCAGTAAACAAGGAACTGAACTATATAGTACATGCCGGCATAAACATATATCTAGATAAAAACATGATAATGGATCCCATATACATATTTTTCCTGGGAAAACAACCAGGACTTATACAATAATATATGAGTACATGAGATATAATTACAACCAAACAGGCCTTGTAAAATAGGAAAGGGCTCTGAAAATCTGAATGATACATGAAAACTAAAAGGCATTGCAAGTGGCTGAGTCCAAAATCATCAAATCTATGGAGATGCATCCAAGGCTATTAGTAAAGAAGTCATTCAGGTATGTGGGGGGTTACCTAAAGGGCCACCCCCTCATGAGGTCTAAAACATCTCACACACACTACTGCATCACTAAACCATCAAGTATATGGATCTTGATCATGCCGTAAGGAGCTGGAGCTGAGAAACAATCAAGTCAAAGGGAAATAGAGAGTCCCTTTTCTTTATCCGAGGCACCGAACAAGAGTGGAAGCTGGGACCAATGTGCTACCTTCTAGACTTGTCTTCTAGAATGAATAAGTTGGTGTCGACAGAAGGAGGTTCACCATAGGTGACGCAACTAAGGCACGAGAAAAAATAGTAGAGAGACTGATAGAATGACACCAGGGATAATGGAGGAATGGGGGGTACAGAGTAGTGGCCTGATGACTTCCCTTGTTAGAGCATAAAGGGCATGGATGACCTAGCAGATACTGACTTGACACCAGAGGGGATAGGGGATAGTATGACTGAAGGCCAAAATGTGTGACACAAGAGAGGAACAAAGCAATGAAGGATGGAGGACTGTAGCGGGATACAAAGGAACTTGGGACACACTCCATCGATGCGATGATGACTCAACTAAGATTCTCTAACAAGGTCATCTCAATGATGCTGCCACACAGATTAGGCCCTGTGGGGACTAGAAAAACATGAGTACAAGATGGCTACTCACGACGAAAATTGACACTGTTATAAAATTATATATTACAAATCAATGCGACACATAAAATTTGCGGAAAACACAAACACAGAAAAACACATAAAACCAAGGAGACACAGATATATGTGGTTCACCCAGTTTGGGCTACGTCCACCCCAAAAGCCAGTCCTTCTTTTATATTATCTAGCAAAATGAAGAGACACAACCTACAGTAGATCCGTTGTAATTTCCTTTGTTCTCTCTCACAGTCTCGCTGTTGTTTTTCCCTCTGATAATACACATACAATACACAGCTGCAATACAATACCCTCATACAAAACGAGGGGTTTCCTTCTAGGGAAAAAAAACCCTAAATTAAACATAGCTTCTACCCTCAAATCATCTGCCTAATGAACAACTTAGATTGACTAGAAATTACAATACTTTTACAAGGCAATTTTACATATATTTTTAGCTTCGGGGGCGCTGCCCCCGAGACCCCACCGCCAGGGAGCACACAAAAAAGTAGAAAAATATGACAATGATGGAGGATCAAAGTCAGACCAAAAGTATAGATCCAAAGTGATATTTAGGCAACAAAAGGTAGTGAATGAATGGAAAAACCCTTCTATTTATAAAAAAATATTGAGTTAGTCTAGATATTTGTGCATAATTAAAATATTATTAACCAAATCTATATCCAACTTTTATGGAATATTTTATTATTTTTGTTGGAGGGAAAAAAATTTGAATTTGGTCAAATCCATTTATTTGTAAATAATAAATAAATGATTTATTTATTATTTTAAGAGTGTTGTGGAGTAATAATTAAATAAATAATGATTTATTCAATTATTTATAAATGATGTAGTCAAATTTAACAAGGAATATTGTTTAAATAATGTTTTAAATAATTATTCCTAGAAAATAATAAGATAAATAGTGATTTATCTAATTAATTTTTCTGTTTTGGGTTAAATATGACCGAGAATATTAATTAAACTATTGTTTAATTAATTATCCCTTGAGTAAAATCAAACAAATAAGGATTTATTCAATTATTCCTCATGGGGTTTCCTATTTATACTATAAACAACTTAATAAATTATGGATTACTAAGTTATTTTTCATAGTGAAAGAAATTTTACTAGGGTAAAATTGGTCTTACACGCTGTAGTTTGGTCCATCTAATAGTGCTAGGTTAGATGACCAAAAATTGGTGTAACAGATTCCCCCCCAGCGTACGAGTGTTAGGAGCTAATCATATGACCGAAGTACATTGTAAGAATTCAATCACCAGACACCAAAGGGGGATTCAGAGAGAGAGAAATATAAGGTAGACTAAAGCGCTAAAGGACAAGACTGTGAGGAGGCGAGACTTAGGTGCGACAAGTCTATTTTATGAGGGATTTATTTTTCTACATGAGATGGGGGAAGCATACCTATGCCCGCTGAGATAACAAAGTACAAAGAATAATGCGTCCAGTAAACAAGGAACTAAAATATATAGTACATGCTGGCATAAAAATGGTCCAGATAAAAACATGATAATGGATCCCACATACATATTGTGCCTGGGATAACAGCCAGGACTTATATAATAATATATGAGTACATAAGATATAAGTAAAACCAAAGAGGCCCTGTAAAATAGGAAAGGGCTCTAAAAATCTGAATGATACATGGAAACTAAAAGGCGTTGCAAGCGACTGAGGCCGAAATCATCAAATATATAGAGTTGCATTCAAGACTATAGTAGAGAAGTCATCCGAGTATGTGGGGGGATACCTGAAGGGCTGCCCCCTCATGAGGTCTGAAACATCTCACACACACTATTACATCACTAAACCATCAAGTATACAGATTTTGATCATGTTGTAAGGAGATGGAGTTGAGAAACAATCAAGTCAAAGGGAAATAGAGAGTCCCTTTACTTGATCTGAGGCACCGAACAAGAGTGGAAGTTGGGACCACGATTTACCATCCTCTAGACCTTTCTTCTAGAATGAATAAGCTTATGTCGACAAAAGGAGGTCCGCCATAGGTGAGGCAACTAAGGCACAAGAGAAAATAGTAGAGCGACTGATAGAATGGCACCGGGGATAATGGAGGAATTGGGGGTACCGAGTAGCGGGCTTACTACTTCCCTTGTTAGAAAATAAAGGGCATGGATAACTTGGCAGCTACTAACTTGACACTGAAGGGGATAGGGGACAGTATGACTGAAGGCCAAAATGTGTGACACGAGAGAGGAACAAAGCAATGAAGGATGGAGGACTATAGCATGATACAAAGGAACTCAAGATAGACTCCATGGATGCGATGATGACACAGTTCGAATGCTCTAACAAGGGAAACTCGATGATACTACCACACAGAACAGGCCTAGTGTGGACCAAGAAAACATGAGTACAAGATGGTCACTCACGACGAAAATCGACACTGTTAGAAAATTATATATTACAAAGCAATGCAACACATAAAACCAGAGAGACACATATATATGTGGTTCACCCAATTTGGGCTACGTCCACCCCGAACAACTAATCCTTCCTTTATATTATCCAGCAAAATGAGAGACACAACCTATGACAGATCCACTGTACTATCCTATGTTCTCTCTCACAATCTCGATATCTATTTCTTTCTTTGAGAATACAGATACAAGACACAACCACAATACAATACCCTCATACAAAATAAGGGGTTGCATTCTATGGAAAAAAAACCCTAAATTAAACATAACTTCTAATGTCAGATCATCCGCCTAATGAACGACTTATATTGACTAGAAATTACAATAATTTTACAAGGAAATTTTACATTTGTTTTTAGCTTTGGGGCGTTGCCCCTGAAACCCCCTGCCAGGGAGGGAAAACAAAAAAGTAGAAAAATATGACAATGATGGAGGATCAAAGTCAAACCAAAAGTATAGATGGAGAGCGATATTCAGGCAACAAAAGGTAGTGAATGAATGGAAAAACCTTTCTATTTATAACAAAATATTTAGTTAGTCTAGATATTGGTGCATAGTTAAAATATTATTAACCAAATCTAGATCCAACTTTTATGGAATATTATATTATTTTTGTTGGAAGGAAAAAGAATTTGAATTTGGTCAAATCCCTTTATTTGTAAATAATAAATAAATAAATGATTTATTTATTATTTTGAGAGTGTGGTTGAGTAATAATTAAATAAATAATGATTTATTGAATTATTTACAAACGATTTAGTCAAATTTAACAAGGAATATTATTTAAATCATTTTTTTAATAATTATTCCTAGAAAATAATAAGATAAATAGTGATTTATCTAATTAATTTTCCTATTTTGGGTTAAATATTACCAGGAATATTAATTAAATTATTGTTTAATTAATTATCCCTTGAGGAAATTCAAGCAAATAAGGATTTATTCAATTATTCCTCATGGGATTTCCTTATTATACCATAAACAACTTAATAAATTATGGATTACTAAGTTATTTTTCATAGTAAAATAAATTTTACTTAGGTAAAATTGGTCTTACATGGTCTACTTTGGTCCATATAATAGTACCAGGTTAGATGACCAAAAATTGGTGTAACAGATTTCCCCCCAGTGTGCGAGCATTAGGAGTTAATCGTATGACCGAAGTACATTGTAAGAACTCAATCACTAGAAACCAAAGGGGGAGTCAGAGAGAGAGAAATATAAGGTAGAATAAAGCGCTAGAGGACAAGACCTTGAGGAGGCAAGACTTACAGATTTGACAAGTCTCTTTTATGAGGGAGTACTTGTTCAACATGAGGCAGGGGGAGGCATATCGATGCCCACCGAGATAAAAAATTACAAATAATAATGTGTCCAGTAAACAAGGAACCGAACTATATAGTACATGCTGACATAAACATGGTCCAGATAAAAAAATGATAATGGATGCCACATACATAGTGTGCCTGGGACAATCTCCAGGAATTATACAATAATATCTGAGTACATGAGATATAAGTAAAACCAAAGAGGCCCTGTAAAACAAGAAAGGGCTCTGAAAATATAAATAATACATGCAAACTAAAAGGTGTTGCAAGCGGCTGAGGCCGGAACAATAAAATCTATGGAGTTGCATCCAACACTGTAGTAGAGAAGTCATCCAGGTATGTGGGGGGCTAACTGAAGGGCCATCCCCTCATGAAGTTTGAAACATCTCACACACACTACTGCATCACTAAATCATCAAGTATATGGATCTCGATCATGTCGTAAGGAGTTGCAGCTAAGAAATAATCAAGTCAAAGGGAAATAGAGAGTCCCTTTGCTTTATCCAAGTCACCGAACAAGAGTGGAAGCTGGGACCAAGGTATACTGCCCTCTAGACCTATCTTCTAGAATGAATAAGCTGATGTTAACATAATGAGATCCACCATAGATGAGGCAACTAAGGCACGAGAGAAAATATTAGAGCAACTGATAGAATGACACCATGGATAATGGAGGAATGGACGACACTGAGTAGTGGGCTAGCGACTTCCCTTATTAGAACATAAAGGGCATGGATGACTTGGCAACTACTAACTTGACACCAGAGGGCATAGGGGACAGTATGACTAAAGGCCAAAATGAGTGACACGAGAGAGAGACAAAGCAATGAAATATGGAGGACTATATCAGGATACAAAGGACCTTGGGATAGTCTCCATGGATGCGATGATGACTCAACTCAAATGCTCTAACAAGGGAAACTTGATGATGCTGCGACACAGAACAAGCCCCGTGGGGACCAGAAAAACATGAGTACAAGATAGCTACTCACGAATAAATTCAACATTGTTAGAAAATTATATATTACAGATAAATGCAACAAATAAAATATGTGGAAAACACAAACATAGAAAACACATAAAAACAGAGAGACACAGAAATACGTGGTTCACCCAGTTTGGGCTACGTCCACCACAAACAGCCAGTCCTTCCTTTATATTATCCATCAAAATGAAGAGACGCAACCTGCAGCATATCCGTTGTAATATCCTTTATTCTCTCTCAAAGTCTCATTATTTGTTTCTTGCTCTAAGAATACACTTACAATACACAGTCGCAATACAATACCCTCATACAAAACGAGAGGTTGCCTTCTAGGGAAAAAACCCTAAATTAAACATTAATTCTACAGTCATATCATCTCCCTAATGAACGGCTTAGATTCACTATAAATAACAATACTTTTACAAGGAAATTTTACATATGTTTTTAGCTTCAGGTGCGCTGCCCCCAAAACCCCCTGCCGGGGGGGGGAAGCAAAAAAGTAGAAAAATATGACAATGATCGAGGATCGAAGTCAGATCAAAAGTATAGATCCAGAGCTATATTTAGGTAACAAAATGTAGTGAATGAATGGAAAAACCCTTCTATTTATAACAAAATATTGAGTTAGTCTAGATATTGGTGCATAATTAAAATATTATTAACCAAATCTAGATCTAACTTTTATGGAATATTTTATTATTTTTGTTGGAGCGAAAAAGAATTTAAATTTGGTCAAATCCCTTTATTTGTAAATAATAAATAAATAAATGATTTATTTTTTATTTTAAGAGTGTGGTTGAGTAATAATTAAATAAATAATGATTTATTCAATTATTTATAAATGATTTAGTCAAATTTAACAAGAAATATTATTTAAATAATGTTTTAAATAATTATTCCTAGAAAATAATAAGATAAATAGTGATTTATCTAATTAAATTTCCTGTTTTAGGTTAAATATGACCAGGAATATTAATTAAATTGTTGTTTAATTAATTATCCCTTGAGGAAAATTAAAAAAATAAGGATTTATTTAATTCTTCCTCATGGGGTTTCCTGTTTAGACTATAAATAAATTAATAAATTATGGATTACTATGTTATTTTTCATAGTGAAAGAGATTTTACTATGTTAAAATTGGTCTTAGATGGTGTACTTTGTTCCATCTAATAATACTAGGTTAGGTGATAGAAAATTGGTGTAATAGATTTCCCCCTAGCGTGCGAACGTTAGGAGATAATCGTATGACCGAAGTACGTTTTAAGAACTCAATCACTAGACACCGAAGGGGGGGTCAGAGAGAGAGAAATATAAGGTAGACTAAAGTGCTAATGGACAAGACCTTGAGGAGGCAAGACTTACAGGTGCGACAAGTCTCTTTTATGAGGGAGTACTTGTCCTACATGAGGCGAGGGAGGCATACCTATGCCCATCGAGATAACAAAGTATAAAGAATAATGCGTCCAGTAAACAAGAACTGAACTATATAGTACATGGTGGCATAAACATGGTCCAGATAAAAACATGATAATGGATCCCACAAACATACTGTGCCCGGGACAACAAACAGGACTTATACAATAATATCTAAGTACATGAGATATAATTAAAACCAAAGAGGCCCTGTAAAACAAGAAAGGGCTCTGAAAATCTGAATGATACATGAAAACTAAAAGGTGCTACAAGCAGCTGAGGCCAGAATAATCAAATATATGGAGCTGCATCCAAGGTTGTAGTAGAGAAGTCATCCAGGTATGTGGGGGGCTACCTGAAGGGCCACCCCCTCGTGAGGCCTGAAACATCTCACACACACTACTGCATCACTGAACCATAATATATACGGATCTATATCATTCCATAAGGAGCTGGAGCTAAGAAAAAAACAATTCAAAGGGAAATAGAGAGTCCCTTTGCTTGATCTAAGGCACTGAACAAGAGTGGAAGCTGGGACCAAGGTATACCACCCTCTAGACCTGTCTTCTAGAATGAATAAGGTGATGTCGATAGCAGGAGTTCCGCCATAGGTGAGGAAACTAAGGCACGAGAGAAAATAGTAGAGCGACTGATAGAATTACTCCAAGGATAATGGAGGAATGGGGGATACTGAGTAGCGGGCTAATGAATTCCCTTGTTAGAGCATAAAGGGCATGGATGACCTGGCAGCTACTGACTCGACACCGGAGGGGAAAGGGGACAGTATGACTGAAGGCCAAAATTTGTGACGCGAGAGACGAACAAAGCAATGACGAATGGAGGACTATAGCAGGATACAAAGGAACACGTGATAGACTCCATGGACTCGATGATGACTCAACTGGGATGCTCTAATAAGGGTGACTCAATGATGCTGCCACACAGAACAGGCCCTGTGGGGACCAGAAAAAAATGAGTACAAGATGGTTACTCACGGCGAAAATCAACACTGTTAGAAAATTATATATTACAGAGCAATGTAACACATAAAATATGATGAAAACATAAACAAAGAAAACACATAAAACTAGAGAGACACGGATATACGTGGTTCATCCAGTTTGGGCTACGTCCATCCCAAATAGCCAGTCCTTCCTTTATATTATCTAGTAAAATGAGAGACACAACCTACAGAAGATCCGTTGTAATATCCTTTGTTCTATCTCACAGTCTCGCTATCTATTTTTCACTCTTAGAATACAATAGTACTAGGTTAGATGACCAAAATTTGGTGTAACAGACTACCCCCCAGCATGCGAGTGTTAGAAGCTAATCATATGACCAAATTACGCTGTAAAAACTCAATCACTAGACACTGAAGTGGGAGTCGAAGAGAGCAATATAAGGTAGAATAAATCACTTGAGGACAAGACCATGAGGAGGCGAGACTTACAGGTGTGACAAGTCTCTTTTATGAGGGAGTACCTGTTCTACATGAGGTAGGGGAGGCATACCTATGCCTGCCAAGATAACAATGTACAAAGAATAATGTGTCTAGTAAACAAGGAACTGAACTATATAGTACATGCTATCATAAGATGGTCCAGATAAAAACATGATAATGGGTCCCAAATACATACTGTGCTTGGGACAACAACCAAGACTTATACAATAATATCTGAGTACATGAGCTATATGTAAAACCAAAGAGGCCCTGTAAAACAGAAAATGGCTCTGAAAATCTGAATGAACCATGCAAACTAAAAGGCACAGCAAGCGACTGAGGCCGGAATCATTAAATCTATGGAGCTACATCCAAGGCTATAGTAGAGAAGTCATCCGGGTATGTGGGGGGCTACCTGAAGGACCAACCCCTCATGTGGTCTAAAACATCTCACACACACTAATGCATCATTGAACCATCAAGTATATGGATATCGAACATGCCGTAAGGAGCTGGAGCTGAGAAAAATTCAAGTCAAAGGGCAATAGAGAGTCCTTTTACTTGATCTGATGCACCAAACAAGAGTGGAAGTTGGGACCAAGGTATACCGCCCTCTAGACCTATCTTCTAGAATTAATAAGATGATGTCGAGAGAAGGAGGTCCACCATAGGTGAGGCAACTAAGGCATGAGAGAAAATAGTAGAGCGACTGATACAATGGCACCAGGGATAATGTAGGAATTGGGGGTACTGAGTAGCGGGCTGATGAATTCCCTTGTTAGAGCACAAAGGGCATGGATGACCTGGCAGCTACTGACTCAACACTAGAGGGGATAGGGGATAGTATGACTGAACGCCGAAATGTGCGACACGAGAGAGGAACAAAGAAAAGAAGGATGGAGGACTATAGCGGGATATAAAAGAACTCGAGATAAACTCCATGGATGTGATGATAACTCAACTTGGATGCTCTAACAAGGGCAACTCAATGATGCTGCCTCACAGAACAGGCCTGATGGGGACCAGAAAAACATGAGTAAAATATGGTTACTCACGATGAAAGTTGACACTGTTAGAAAATTGTATATTATAGAGCAATGCAACACATAAAATATGCGGAAGTCGCAAACACAAAAAACACATAAAACCAGAGAGACACAGATATATGTGGTTCCCCCAGTTTAAGCTACATCCACCCCGAATAGCCAGTCCTTCCTTTATATTATCGAGAAAAATTAAGAGAAACAACCTACAACAGCTCCATTGTAATTTCCTTTTTTCTCTCTCATAGTCTCGCTATATGTTTCTTGATCTGAGAATATACATACAATACATAACAAAAATACAATACCCTCATACAAAACGAGGGGTTTCCTTCTAGGGAAATAAAACCCTAAAGTAAACATAAGTTCTACCATCATATCATCCGCCTAATGAACGACTTAGATTGACTAGAAATTACAATACTTTTACAAGGAAATTTTACATCTATTTTTAGTTTCGGGGGCACTGCCCCCAAAACCCCCTGCCAGGGGGGCAAACAAAAAAGTATAAAAATGTGACAATGATGGAGGATCAAAGTGAGACCAAAAGTATACATTTAGAGTGATCTTTAAGCAACAAAAGGTAGTGAATGAATGGAAAACCCTTCTATTTATAACAAAATATTGATATAATCTAGATATTGGTGCATAATTAAAATATTATTAACCAAATCTAGATCCAACTTTTGTGGAATATTTTATTATTTTATTTGGAAGCAGAAAGAATTTGAATTTGGTCAAATCCCTTTATTTGTAAATAATAAATAAATAAATGATTTATTCATTATTTTAAGAGTGTGGTTGAGTAATAATTAAATAAATGATGATTTATTCAATTATTTATAAATGATTAAGTCAAATTTAATAAGGAATATTATTTAAATAATGTTTTAAATAATTATTCCTAGAAAAGAATAAGATGAATAGTGATCTATCTAATTAATTTTCCTATTTTGGGTTAAATATGACCAGGAATAATAATTAAACTATTTTTTAATTGATTATCCCTTGAGGAAAATCAAAAAAATAAGGATTTATTCAATTATTCCACATGGGGTTTCCTGTTTAGACCATAAAAAACTTAATAAATTACGGATTACTAACTTATTTTTCATAGTGAAAGAAATTTTACTAGGGTAAAATTGGCCTTACATGGTTTACTTTGGTCCATATAATAGGACCAGGTTATATGACCAAAAATTTGTGTAACAGATTTCCCCCCAGCGTGCGAGCGTTAGGAGCTAATCGTATGACCGAAGTACATTGTAAGAACTCAATCGCTAGACACCAAAGGGGGAGTCACAGAGAGAGAAATATAAGATAGACTAAAGCTCTAGAGGACAAGACCCTAAGGAGGCAAGACTTACAGGTGCGACAAGTCTCTTTTATGAGGGAATAATTGTTCTACATGAGGTGGGGGAGGCATATCTATGCCCGCCGAGATAACAAAGTACAAAGAATAATGCGTCTAGTAAACAAGGAACCTAGCCTAAACATGGTCCTGATAAAAACATGATAATGGATCCCACATACATACTGTGCCTGGGACAACAACCAGGACTTATACAATAGTATCTGAGTACATGAGATATAAGTAAAACCAAGGAGACCTTGTAAAACAGGTTAGGGCTCTGAAAATTTGAATGATACATGCAAACTAAATGGCACTGGAAGTGGTTGAGGCCAGAATCATCGAATCTATGGAGCTGCATCCAAAGCTATAGTAGAGAATTCATCTAGGTATGTGGGGAGCTACTTAAAGGGCCACACCCTCATGAGGTCTGAAATATCTCACACACACTACTATATCACTAAACCATCAAGTATACGGATCTTGATCATGTCGTAAGGAGCTGGAGCTGAGAAACAATCAAGTCCAAGGGAAATAGATAGTCCCTTTTCTTGATCCGAGGCACCGAACAAGAGTGGAAGTTGGGACCAAGGTATATCGCCCTCTAAACATGTCTTCTGGAATGAATAAGTTGATGTTGAAAAAAGGATGTCCGCCTTAGGTGAGGCAACTAAGGCATGAGAGAAAATAGTAGAGTGACTGATAGAATGACACCAGAGATAAAAGAGGAATGGGGGGTACTAAGTAGCAGGCAGACGACTTCCCTTGTTATAGCATAAATGGCATGGATGACCTGGCAGCTACTGAATCGACACCGGAGGGGATAGTAGACAGTATGAATGAATGTCGAAATGTGCGACACGAGAGAGGAAAAAAGCAATGAAGGATGGAGGACTATAGCGAGATACAAAGGAACACGGGATAGACTCCATGGATGCGATGATGACTCAACTCAGATGCTCTAAAAAGGGTGACCCAATGTTGCTGCCACATAGAACAGACCCAGTGGGGACTAGAAAAACATGAGTACAAGATGGTTACTCACGTCAAAAATCAACACTGTTAGAAAATTATATAATACAAATAAATGTAACACATAAAATATCATGAAAACATAAACACATAAAACACATAAAACTACAAAGACATGGATATACGTGGTTCACCCAGTTTGGGCTACGTCCATCCCAAATATCCAATCCTTCCTTTATATAATCCAGTAAAATGAGAGACACAAGTTACAGAAGATCCGTTGTAATATCCTTTGTTCTCTCTCACAGTCTCATTATCTGTTTCTCACTGAGAATACAATAGTACGAGGTTAGGTGACCAAAATTTGGTGTAATAGACTGGCCCCCAGCATGCGAGCTTTAGGAGCTAATCGTATGACCGAAGTACGTTGTAAGAACTCAATCACTAAACACCAAAGGGGGAGTCAGAGAGAAAGAAATATAAGGTAGACTAAAGCACTAGAGGACAAGACCATGAGGAGGCGATACTTACAGGTGTGACAAGTCTCTTTTATGAGGGAGTACTTGTTCTACATGAGGCAGGGGAGGCATACCTATGCCCGTCGAGATAACAAAGTACAAAGAATAATGTGTCCAGTAAACAAGGAACTGAACTATATAGTACATGTTGGCATAAATATGGCCCAGATAAAAACATGATAATGGATCCCACATACATACTTTGCCTGGGACAACAACCAAGACTTATACAATAATATTTGAGTACATGAGATATATGTAAAACCAAAGAGGTCCTGTAAAACAGGAAATGGATCTGAAAATCTGAATGAAACATGCAAACTAAAAGGCACTGCAAGTGGCTGAGGCCGGAATCATTAAATCTATGGAGCTGAATCCAAGGCTGTAGTATAGAATTCATATGGGTATGTGGGGGGCTACCTGAAGGGCCAACCCCTCATGAGGTCTAAAACATCTCACACACATTACTGCATCACTAAACCATCAAGTATATGGATATCGATCATGCCGTAAGGAGCTGGAGCTGAGAAAAAATAAAGTCAAAGGGCAATAGAGAGTCCCTTTACTTTATCTAAGACACCAAACAAGAATGGAAGCTGGTACCAAGATATATTGCCCTCTAGACCTAACTTCTGGAATGAATAAGCTAATGTCGACAGAAGGAGGTCTAGCATAGGTGAAACAACTAAGGCATGAGAGAAAATAGTAGAGTGACTGACAGAATGACACCAGATACAATGCAGAATGGGGAGTACTAAGTAAGGGGCCGACGACTTCCCTTGTTAAAGCATAAAGGGAAAGGATGACTTGGTAGCTACTAACTCGACACCGGAGGGGATAGGAGACAGTATGACTGAAGGCCTAAATGTGCGACACTAGAGAGGAACAAAGCAATTAAGGGTGGAGGACTATAGCGGGATACAAAGGAACTCGGGATAGACTCCATGGATGCGATGATGACTCGACTCGGATGCACTAAGAAGGGCGACTCAATGATGCTGCCACACAGAATAGGCCTAGTGGGGACCAGAAAAACATGAGTACAAGATGGTTACTCATGACAAAAATCAAAATTGTTAGAAAATTATATATTACAGAGAAATGAAACACAAACACATAAAACTAGAGAGACACATATATATGTGGTTCACCCAGTTTGGGCTACGCCCAGCCCAATCAGCTAGTCCTTCCTTTATATTATCAAACAAAATGAAGAGACACAACCTATAGCAGATCCAGTTTAATATCTTATGTCCTCTCTCACAGTCTTTCTATTTTTTTCTCGCTATGAGTATACACATATAATACATAGCCGCAATACAATACCCTCATACAAAAACACAAGTTTCCTTCTAGGGAAAAAAACCATAAATTAAACATAACTTCTACCATCAGATCATCAACCTAATTAACGGCTTAGATCGACTAGAAATTACAATACTTTACAAGGCAATTTTACATCTATTTTTAGTTTCAGGGGCGCTGCCCCTAAAACCTCCCGCCAGGGGGCCAAGCAAAAAAGTAGAAAAATATGACAATGAAGGAGGATCAAAGTCAGACCAAAAGTATAGATCCATAGGGATATTTAGGCAACAAAAGGTAGTGAATGAATGGAAAAACCCTTCTATTTATAACAAAATATTGAGTTAGTCTAAATATCGCTGCATAATTAAAATATTATTAACCAAATATACATCCAACTTTTATGGAATATTTTATTATTTTTGTTAGAGGGAAAAAGAATTTGAATTTGGTCAAATCCCTTTATTTTTAAATAATGATTAAATAAATGATTTATTTTTTATTTGAAGAGTGTGGTTGAGTAATAATTAAACAAATAACGATTTATTCAATTATTTATAAATTATTTAGTCAAATTTAACAAGGAATATTATTTAAATAATGTTTTAAATAATTATTCCTAGAAAATAATAAGATAAATAGTGATTTATCTAATTAATTTTCATGTTTTGGGTTAAATATGACCAGGAATATTAATTAAATTGTTGTTGAATTAATTATCCCTTGATGAAAATGAAACAAATAAGGATTTATTCAATTATTCCTCATGGGGTTTCATGTTTATACCATAAACAACTTAATAAAATATGGATTACTAAGTTATTTTTCATAGTGAAAGCAATTTTACTACGGTAAAATTTGTCTTACATGGTGTACTTTGGTCCATCTAATAGTACCTGATTAGATGACCAAAAATTGGTGTAACAGATTGCGCCCCAGCGTGCAAGAATTAGGAGCTAATAGTATGAACGAAGTACATTATAAGAACTCAATCACTAGACATCGAAGGGGGAGTCAAAGAGAGAGAAATATAAGGTAGAATAAAGCGCTAGATGACAAGACAATGAGGAGGCAAGACTTATAGGTGTGACAAGTCTCTTTTATGAGGGAGTGCTTGTTCTACATGAGGCGGGGGGGGCATACCTATGCCCACCGAGATAACAATGTACAAAGAATAATGCGTCTGGTAAACAAGGAACTGAACTATATAGTACATGCTGGCATAAACATGGTCCAGATAAAAACATTATAATGAATCCCACATTAATACTATGCCTGGAACAATAGCCAAGACTTATACAATAATATCTGAGTACATGAGATATAAGTAAAACCAAAGAGGCCCTGTAAAACAATAAAGGGCTCTGAAAATCTGAATGATACATGCAAACTAAAAGGAAATGCAAGCGGCTGAGGCTGAAATCATCAAATATATGGAGCTCCATCCAAGGATATAGTAGGGAAGTCATCCGAGTATGTAGGGGGCTACCTGAAGGGCCACCCCCTCATAAGGTCTGAAACATCTCACACACACTACTGCATCACTGAACCATCAAGTATATGGATCTCGATCATGCCATAAGGAGCTGGACCTGAGAAACAATCAAGTAAAAGGGAAATAGAGAGTCCCTTTGCTTGATCTGAGGCACTAAACAAGAGTGGAAGCTGGGACCAAGGTATATCGCCCTCTAGACCTATCTTGTGGAATGAATAAGATGCTGTCAATAGAAGGAGGTGTGTCATATGTGAGGCAACTAAGGCACGAGAGAAAATAGTAGAGCGACTGATAGAATGACACTAGGGATAATGGAGGAATGGGGGGTACTAAGTAGCAAGCTGACGACTTCCCTTGTTAGAGCATAAATGGAATGGATGACCTGGAAGCTACTGAATCGACATTGGAGGGGATAGGGGACAGTATGACTGAAGGAAAAAATGTGTGACACGAGAGAGGAACAAAGAAATGAAGGATGGAGAACTATAGCGGGATACAAAGGAACTCAGGATAGACTCCATGGATGCGATGATGACTCAACTCAAATGCTCTAACAAGGGTGACTTTATGATGCGGCCACAGAGAACAGGCCTGGTGGGGACCAAAAAAACATGAGTACAAGATGCTTACTCACGATGAAAATCTACACTATTAGAAAATTATATATTACAAAGCAATGCAACCCATAAAATATGCTGAAAACAGAAACAAAGAAAACACATAAAAGCAGAGAGGCACTAATATACGCTGTTCACCCATTTTGGGCTACGTCCACCCCGAACAGTTAGTCCTTCCTTTATATTAGCCATAAAAATGAAGAGACACAACTTACATCAGATCCGCTGTAATATCCTCTATTCTTTCTCACAGTCTCACTATTTGTTTTTCACTCTGAGAATACACATACAATACACAACCACAATATAAATACCCTCATACAAAATGAGGGGTTGCATTCTAGGGTAAAAAAGATAAATTAAACATAATTTATACCATCAGATCATCCACCTAATGAACGACTTAGATTGACTAGAAATTACAATACTTTTACAAGGCAATTTTGCATCTGTTTTTAGCTTCGGGGGCACTGCCCCCTAAACCCCCTGCCAGGGGGCAAGCAAAAAAGTAGAAAAATATGACAATGATGGAGGATCAAAGTCAGACCAAAAGTATAGATCCAGAGCAATCTTTAGGAAACAAGAGGTAGTGAATGAATGGAAAAACCCTTCTATTTATAGCAAAATATTGATTTATTCTAGATATTGGTGCATAATTAAAATATTATTAACCAAATCTAGATCCAAATTTTATAGAATATTTATTATTTTTGTTGGAGGAAAAAATAATTTGAATTTGGTCAAATCCCCCCCCATACACCCCAAGAAACGTTTAATTACAGGCAGCGTTGTTGCCCCATTAAGAACATGGGTCCAATGTTGTGATACAAAATAAATAAGATAATTAGGCTCCACACCCAACAATCTCCCACTTGGAGACTGATTGTAGCAACTCCATTGCTGCTTAATTTGATGGACAATGACTCCAATTTGGACCTGGATATTTCTCATATTCATCATCATACTTGAAGACCAATTGAAACTGAGCATAATCTCATTTTCTCCCTGGTTACAAGTTTTTTTAGCATATCTGCAGGATTCTGGCTAGTGTATATCTTTTCCAGCTTCAACTATCCATCTTCCAACACTGACCGTATGAAATGGTACTTGAGTTGTATGTGTTTAGTCTTGGAATGAAAAGCTGAGTTATTTGCAAGATGAATGGCACCTTAGCTATCATTGTATAACATGCCCATATCATGCTTCTTACCCAATTCATCCATAAATGTTTCTAACCAAATCATTTATTTACTAGCCTCTGTAGTAGCAACATACTCTTCTTCTATTATTGAAAATGCAACAACACTTTGGATTTTTGAAACGCAACTCACATTTGTTCCACCTACAGTAAATACATACCCTGTAGTGCTCCTCCTGTTATCTCTGTCACCTGCCATATTTGCATCAACATATCCCTATAGAGCAATGTTTGAACCACCAAAGCATAATTCTTGATTTGTGGTACCTCTCAAATATCAGAGAATCCATTTCACTGCCATCCAATGTTCTTTTCCTAGATTGTTCATGTACCTGCTTGCAACTCCCACTACATGTGCAATATCAGGCCTTATGCAGACCATTTCATACATTAAGCTTCCAACCGCTGATGCATATGGAACTTTAGACATATAATCCATTTCTTCTTGGATCTTGGGGAAAATCTCCTTACTAAATTTTAAATGGTTAGCAAAAGGTGTACTAACTGGTTTTGCATTCTGCATATTAAATCTTTTCAACACCTTTTGTATGTACTCATTCTAAGATAGTGTTAATTTGCGATTTTTTCTGTCTCTAGTTATTCTCATGCCAAGGATTTTTTTTGTAGCTCTCAAATCCTTCATTGCGAATGAACTTGCCAATTTTATTTTGAGCACATTTATTTCCTACATGTTAGACCCTGCAACAAGCATGTCATCTACATAAAATAACAATATAATATTGTTGCCATCATTTTTATTTTTTCAGATAAACACAATGATCAGAGAGACATCTGATATAACCTTGTTCATACATAAACCTATCAAATTTTAGATGCCACTGCCTAGGAGCCTATTTTAAGCCATACAAGCTCTTACTTAACCTGCACACTAATTTTTCTTTCCCTTTGACCTCATATCCATCTGGTTTCTCCATATAGATCTCTTCCTCCAAATATCCATGGAGAAATGTTGTCTTTACATCTAACCGTTCAAGATGAAAATCTTCCGCTGCTGCAAGACTTAAAATAGTTCCGATTGAATTCATCTTAACAACAGGAGAAAATATTTCATCAAAATCAATACCTTTCTTCTGTGCACGCCCCTTCACCACAAGTCTAGATTTGTACCTCTATTATCCTCCATCTTCTTCCTTCAGCCTGTAAACACATTTATTCTGCAATGTTGTTTTACCTACAGGCCACCTGACTAAGTCCCAAGTCTGGTTATGTATTAAGGAGTCCATATATTCTTTCATGGCTAGCTCCCACTTTTTCCTGGTTTCAACCTACATTTATACACAACATTCAATTTCACCAGAATCAGTCAATAATAGATAATATAATGAAGGAGAGTATCGTTCAAGGGGTCTACTTATCTTGGTAGATCTTCTAACACCACTTTCAGGTGTTTGAGGTGCCTATTGTTGTTGTGGTGATTTCTTTTGTTGTGGTTTTTGATTATTATTATTTTCAGACACCTTTACTTTTTCTATGATCTCATCAAAAACTATGTATTCTTTGTTTTCTTTTTCCTATTTCTTTTCCTC
Organism: Pinus albicaulis; assembly: GCA_034641835.2. NCBI lineage: Eukaryota > Viridiplantae > Streptophyta > Pinopsida > Pinales > Pinaceae > Pinus > Pinus albicaulis. The sequence goes on from CM076577.1 coordinate 308,232,767, forward strand.
CAACTGATTCTTATACAAGACCTTTTCATTGAATATTACATCTCTGCTCCTAATTATTTTGTGATTTTCATAATCATATAAGAGATAACCAAAACCATTAAAACCATATCCAATAAAGGTACATTTCTTTGATTTTGCCTCAAAATTTGTTCTATTTTATTTATTAATATGGACAAAGGCCTCACAACCAAAAGGCTTTAAAAAATAGTAGTTTACGTTTTAACTGTCCATGCCTCCTCTGGAATACCACCATCGAAGGAACTTGAAGGCCCTCTGTTTATTATATAAACAACAATATCTACAACATCTACCCAAAATTGTAAAGGAAATCCTACATGCAATCTCATGCACCTTGCATGCTCCATGATTGTTCTGTTCATCCTTTCTGACACACCATTTTCCTGTGGTGTTCTTGGAACTGTCCTCTCTCTGAAAATTCCATGCTCTGAACAGTACCTATCAAACTCTTTGCTGCAATATTCACCTCCATTTTATAATCTAAGACACTTCAACTTCTTTCTTGTCTCGATCTCAACCAAAGCTTTCCATTTCTTGAAAGTATCAAATACATCAGATTTATTCTGAATACAATAAAACCAAGTTTTTCTAGTTGCATCATCAATAAAAGTAACATAATAATGAGAGCCACTAAAAGATGATACCTGAGAAGTTCCCCATACATCTGTATGCACAAGCTCTAATTTTTCGCTCTTCTTTTCTTTCCCAAATCTGAGAAATCTAACCCTCTTCTATTTTCCATTAATGCAATTCTCACAGAAATCCAAATCAATATTATTTAAACCCGACAAAAAATTTCTTGAGTGATGAATCTTCATCTCCTTCTCACTCATGTGTCCGAGCCTATGATGCCCTAATGCTGCATCTATTCCTTTGGAAGTCAAATCATTAACAAAGTTAGAAATACCATTGCATAAATACAATATACCGACATTTTCGCCTTTTGCTATTACCAGGGCTCCTTTGGTGGCCTTCCAAGTTTTATCTATGAAAGTTGTCACACAACCTTCACCTCCTAACTACCCTGTTGAAATCATATTTTTCTTCAGATCTAGAACATGCCTTACCTCCTTTAACAACAATTGTTTTCCATTCTATTGTTTTACAAAAATTTACCCATTCCAACGATTTTACAGGGTTTACCATCACCCAAGCGAACTTGTCCAAAATCTCCTTGAACATAGTAATGAAAATATTTCTTATTAGGTGTGGCATGGAATGAGGCCCCTGAATCTACCACCCAAGAATCAATAACATTTTCTAAAGAAAGAATCAAAGCATATTGTAACACATCACCTGTTACATTTTCTTCATGATTGTTTTCTTCATGTGCATATCCTTATTTTCCCTTCCGAGATCAACAATCTTTATTTAGGTGCCCTTTCTTTCCACATTTCTAGCACACTATCCCCAATCTGGACTTGGATCTACCTTTCCTTGATTTACTGTGATATCCTGAGCTCTTTCCTCTTTCCATATTTCTTCCCCTAGACTTTGCACTCAAAGACTTACCTGATGTCTCACTGGAGCTTTTCCGTTGCATTTCCTCGCTAAGGATAGCACCAACAACATCATCAAACTTTAAAGTAATAAATCCAGAGATAGAGTTACTAATGGCCATAACTAAACCATTCCAAATTTTTGGCAATGAGCACAGAAATAGCAGAGCCCTAACTTCATCATAAAATTTTATCCCTACAGAACTTAACTGACTGGTAACCGTATTAAAATCATTTAAATGGTCAGCAACAGATCCACGTTCTAACATGTTCATATTAAATAAACGTTTCATAAGAAATACCTTGTTTGAGGCTGAGGGTTTTTCATATAGTTTCGCCAATGCCTTAATCAAACCCTTTGTTGTTGTTTCCTTAGAAATATTGAAGGCTACCGATGCTGCGAGGCACAACCATACCGTTCCAAGTGCCTTTCTATCGAGAATATCCCATTCTATTTCTGTCATAGTCGTCGGCTTCTCTTTTCTTTCGCTCAATGGTAGGTACCAATATTTCTGATATAGATAATCTTCCATTTGCATCTTCCACGGCGGAAAGTTTTGGCCTTTAAATTTCTCAAATCTAAACTTACCATCTTCCGCCATTGCTCCCACTCGAACCAGGAACAATTCTTTCCTGTGAATTTATCAGCCAAATAGACCTTCGGCACTGATACTAGTTGTTAGAAAAATATATATTACACATCAATGCAACACATAAAATATGCGGAAAACACAAACACAGAAAACACATAAAACTAGAGAGACACAGATATATGTCGTTCACCCGGTTTGGGCTACGTCCACCTTGAACAACCAATCCTTCCTTTATATTATCCAAAAAATTTATTCATATGCTTTTTGCATTCAAAAATCCATTCAAAATGTAAGACATTGAGGAGAAAAAACCAATTTTGGTTTCTTTCCAATCTTTAAAAATCCAGCTACAGTGAATGTGACAAAAGATAAGGAACGATACTATTTCAGTTTAAAAAGTTAAAGAATGTTAAAAAATGGTTAAGGAATAATACTATTTTTGAGTTTCTTGCATTCAAAAATCCATTCAAAATTTTGGTTAACACCCCAATTCATTATCACAATAAACACACGGTTTATATAATAAATCTTTTTTAAATTTTGATATTAACGTGAATTGAATAAACAAACCCATGATAGTTTTTTAATTAAAACTCGGTATCATTGTCCATAACCATTCAATATATATATTAGATGAACTTCAAATCCATTACGCATTAAAAATATCTAATTTACTAACTCGCGATGATAGAAATATATCCTCTAATTTAATTTTCAAAAATAATGGGATTTAATTAATTGTTAATAGTTGATTATGTATGGGTAAATAAGTTTCCAAAATAATGGGAGTTAATTAATGGCTAATAGTTGATTGTGTATGGTTAAATAAGTTTATAGTTTTTACGGTGATATCATTGTGTTTCTCCTAGTTTAAAATAATATAATAAAATAAAACATAAAATCTCAGTTTATGGGTTTTTTTCTTTGATATTATTCTCTAGTGTGGCTTGTTTAATGTCTAATAATTAAACCAGCATACATCCATTTTAACTGTAGATCCACCAAGCGCTTAGAGAGATCAAATTTCAAATCTCTCTCAAGGGGAAAATATCTTTTACAATGGAGAAAGGGATTTGATCCCTCTTAGATATGGGTAAATCTGGATGTCAGATGAATCTAGGTTGTTTAATAATTTGTAATGATAGTAATGAATAGATTTTTTTAATGATTTTTCTTTTCTTTCCTTTTTTAAATAGGAAGTGGTGTTGTTGTTGTGTTAAATTGATACTACTTTACATAATATTAAAAATAAAAATGTCTTGTGGCTTGTCATATTAGAAATCAAAGCAAGGAAAAATTTAAATGTATTTTATTTCAAATTCATATACTAACTAGATACATACAAAAATGTCTATTAACCAAGACTTCATTATGCCAAAGAACTAGTAAATCCCAAGTGAAGTAGAAAATCAGAAGTTAACTAAAACCATAAAGAGGATGTGGAAATATCAATAGCTTGGAATGCTTGGATTGATTGGAGGTGCATGATTTAGATTGTTGCAGAGTTTCTCCTCCATGCAAGCTAGTTCTTCATGTTCTTCCACCCTCAACTAGGTGTAAGAAGAGTTATTATTATTTATTATTTATTTTTAAATTTAACCTTTAATAACTATTATAAACTGATGGAATTGTAAATATTGATAATTAATATGGTAAATGTAAATATAATAAGAAAAAATTAAAAATCACAAAATTTATTTTTACATCAATAATAATTATTTCAATAATTTAAAATTATAAATCTAATAAAAAATTTATTATTAATTCACTTTTTTTTCTAAATTGAAATCTATTAAATCGAGAAACACAAGCTACATCCAGAAACCAGAGATACCTAGAAGATTTACAACATATCTTTTGTCACACCCTAGAATTATTCATGGTTTTTTCTTTTTCCCCTTTCTCCTACGAACATCTACCCAACCTACATATTTATCGGTTACAACTAAGGATAAGGCTATATCCTCATTTTTCTGATAGAGCTCCAACTCTACTGGTACAATAGAGTATGGAACAGGTTTATCACTGTATTAATGGTTAGACTCATGGGTGCACTTTTTCCTGCTAGTTTCAAGAACAATTATTGTTGATTTGTTTTCCTTGTCTTTTACAAAATATTCTCCTATGCTAAGGAATGATGCGGATTTGCAAGGTTTTTAACTAGAATTTGAGAAGTTGAGAAAAGGGTTGTCTTCTATTGTTGAGAGCCTTCCTTCTTTTGGTTTACCGAGTTCTTGGAAATTGTTGTTTTCTTTTGGTCCCTCCAACCACGATTGGGATTTATCGTCTCTTGGGAAACGACTAGCCCTTTTGAGGAAGGGCATGCATTCTGAAGATGTTTGGGTTGCTGAAAAATTTTGCATCTAAAAGCAGTGTTTCAATAATCTAAAGGTTGAAGGTATTCATTACCAACCCACTTAAGAATGATTTTATCTGGTAATCCTTCACTTAAATCTGATTCGACACATATGCAGACAAATGAAATGAACCCATTAGCCAATTTTTTACCATCCACTTTGACGAATAATCCAATCGATTTTTCGATGCTCTAGAGGAAATTTGGAAAAATCCATTGGAGGGGTAAGTTTAGGAATCTTACCCATATTAGAGTATCCATATATTTCATGGAAATATGGTAGAACTACAGGAACCATGGTTGAATTGAAAAACCATTGCAACCAAAGAACTAGGACCCTTGGTCGAAAACCCTCGTCCAATCTTCAACATCCTTAACGACTACCACAAAAAAAATCTTTAGAGAAGAATAGAAAATATAAATTCAGGATCTAGTTTTGATGAACCCAATCTCATAGAGCAGGTGCTTGGGACTGGAATTCATTGAACTAGCATATGGTCACTTTATTTTCATAATATGTTATCTTGATTCTAGTAAGAAAATAGTTCACCTCAAGGGTTGGGGTGTCAGATGAATGTTCCACCACAAAAATATGGCTTGAAATTTCCTTGGGCATCTAGGAGCTAGAACCTAGCTTAAGGACATCTTTGAATGACATGTTTTTTGATGTCAAAGATGCCCCACCTCCTCTAGCACCTCCTTTCAGGTAGTTTGACCAAATTTTTAATATTATCTACCGTATCCCCATCACTGACCTTCAAGTATAAGGACTTTCCAGTCATAGTTTTAATGAAAATTGGGAATTTTTTAGTCTCACAATCCCCATAACCAATACTTAAAAGCCTTGAAAATGGGGCTATAGACACCAAATCCATCTCAGGAAAGAATTTTTAAGAATTCAAAATAGACCTGGAAGCCAAGTCTGACTGAAACATTATGACAAACATTTTGTATGTCAACCCATTCCCCCAAGAGTAACTTGGATTGGTATTTCGTCAAAAATTTTGTAGGAAAACTCTCCACACTCATCATTGACACTCTCTAAGGGCATTATGAGCATGAAGGCCAGTAGATCTACCATGAACCCACCTCTTAACCCGTTATGCATTACTTCGACCAGGCCCATCACTTCCAACTTGAAGACATTAGCCAACGATGTGATACCTTTTGCAATATTTACTATGGAAATAATTTGAAACCCATCCTTCATAGGCAGTCATGGATCCTTATCTCTATCCAATGCCAAGGTCAAGTCATACAAGGGTTTACATGGATGGAGCCAATATTTGTCCACATAAAAGCGTCTATCTGAAGAGCGATCGCACCTCCAGTGGTTGAGCTTAGTTCTGCCTTCGTCCGACGCCATGAGGTGAGAATAAATTATCCTCCACTAATATCCCTTGTCCTCTAACATTCTCTTGGTCTACAGCAATGCATTCCCAAGGGTTGTAAAAACATATAACCCTAGCTCCTCAGATTATCACCATTTTTTCCTCAATTCAAATCATTTTAATAATAATAAATTTAAAAATTTAAAATAATAAAATATTTAACCTTGTTAGTTGTATATAGCATGTATGTGCATAAATTAATATATCCATTAAAAACAAAAAAATTGATAATTATATATAATGTCAACACAATCTAACTAATAGATGAAATGGATTTTTTTCCTCGGAATCAATGATACAATTTAAAGTGAGTTCGTGATTTTTTGTTGTTTAAAATATGTTTTTGAATGCATAAATGGATTAAAGCCTTGAAAACCCCATGGGGCACACAAATTTTGCAGATTAAAAACCTTAAATTCAAATATTTAAAAACATTTACTGAATTTTGGTTAAAATTGAAAAGAAAAAATGGTGAGAAAAATACCATTTCATCTATTAGTTAGACTACACTTATAATATCTCCTTAAAAATGGTGTAATTAATGATGTTAGATAAATATTTTATTGAATTATTTTCTTATTCTTCAAAATTATTAAGATTTAATTATCCATTCAAAGTTGACTTTGTATATTGTATATAAATTTATAATTAGAAGTGTTAAGGATAATACTGATCCCATAAGGTGAGTGGTGTGGATACTAAGTTTTTGGGTAGCTATATTTCCAAATATATAGATTTAATTACCATCCTTGGGATATTATTCCTTAGGTTTCCTCTTCTTCCTATGTGCTAGCAAAAATTTTGTTACTGACTTTAGCACCTTGAATCTTGTAGCATATGAAACCACCCATTTTCCTACCAAGATATTGGGGCTCCATAATTTCTCCAATTTCCCCTAATTCCTTCACAATTATGTAACTAGCACAACTTTGTCACTATAATACATTTTATCCAATTATACAAAGAAAATTTTCATGCAATATGACATTAAAAATCATGCAATTGATAGGTAAAACAACATAGAATTATAACAACATAAAATATATCTGCATTCACAACAAAAGAGTAAATTGCATATATATGACAAAAAGAGTAACATAGAAACTATACAACTTATCTTATGAGGAAATTTCACTAGCTAGATGCATACGAGGGATGGTCCTCCCATTTGTAGGATCTATGACTCTAGTTGTCTCAAGAATAGGCCACCTTTGACATGAGCCTATGAATACACAAGTAAAATTGGATCCCTCATGCATCACAATACCCAATAAATAACATCCCACAAATTGCTATAACCTTTCCAACCAACCAATTTTCTTCCACAACCTACACTAAGATATGGAATCCTCTTCTCCACCCTATATTCATTCCATCAAGCAATCCTCACCCTCTCTAGGGTTCTAGCGCAAACTATACAAGAATCTCAAATATGAGAGATTTAGGAAAAACCACTCTGTGTGGTCATAGTCATAGCAAATATATGCTCGTATCTACAAAAAATTCCATGTCTTGTTTATGTAATATGGATTCACAACCTTTTATCACAAGCATAACTACCTCATTGCCAATAAGGATTTCCCCTCAAATCTTTTTGTTTTCAATTCAAATGGTGTTGTCTCAGTATAACATAATGGTGGTCTCAATGCATATTAAGGGAGTGATCATATTCAAAAAATGAGCACGTAGAATGGTTTAATTACCAAACCCTTTAATTTCGTATGCTTGTTTTGAACTTGGCACCCAAGGAATCCCCCTAACTCCTTAACACTCTTCCTAAAGTTGATTTTCCTTCAACATAAGTAAAGGTAATGGAACTTTAAATTACAATAAAATAATATATTTTATGTTAAGGCCCATTTTATCCCCCTTAATCCTTCTCACATTTATCTATTGCTGAATCATAGGCCCCCAATGTTATTGTCTCTTGCATATAGTGACTAGAAATATGTTTTTATTAATTACATTGATATACAAGTAGATATATTAACCCTCAACCATACTATCCAACTCATAGCCTATATGATATATGCAAAATTACATTTCAAATCATGAGGATTAAAATTTTGGTGTTACATTCCCCTCCCCCTTATTTTTGTACTATCCTTAGTGCACATCACCCTACAAGTGTCCATATGTACAAGTTTTACGTCTAAAATATTAGAATAACTATGGTTATGCCTCCCACATGGCATTTTCTAGTTCCCACATCATGTCCTAGGGGTTGTAACAGGTACATTGGACCTTTACTTTCATGATGGATTTGTTTCAGAACACCTTGAACTTTTCATCTAGGAGGCATACTAACTCCATCTAAAAGTCCCACTTGACCTCAACCTAATCAAATTCCAATGAATCACATGGTTATTGTCATGCACATATTTTTTCAATAAATATACATGAACACATTAAGGCTAATCAATTAGAATCATCATTAACACAAGGATATAGATGAATTGTGGGTTCCTTTGCATTTAAATGAGAATCCAAGGGGGTTTCAAGAACTCCACCTAAGCCATTAGTGAAGCATAACATTACCCTGCAATTCATAGTTTTCTAGTATGCAACCTATGTCCAATGATATTTGGCAAATATTACACTTTCCTTTCACACATTGTAACGATACGAGCACCTCACGCATACATACATACTTATGTAAACAAATCATAATCATACAGAAATATCAACAACCTTTCTGAACTATAGCTCATAATTAAAGGAATAGAGTTATCAACCTTCCTACCAATAGGAACAAAACAAAGTTAAATCATAGTTGAGACTTAACTATAAATTTAGATACAATAACATCCAATTTATCATATAATGGATTCAAACAAGCACCATCAAATCCATAGATATAATGTGCCACACATAGCATCAACTATATAATTTCACCAGTCCATACATAAAATATATCCACAATAATCATAACATATCGAACAATAAAAATCACACACTGTAACAATCATTTGAAATCAAAAAAATAACCATGCATACTATGTAATTAACCTTGCACTTAAGAAAGTATCAACAGTTACAGGGATCTCAACCATGAGAACATATACATGATGATCTCAATATAAACAACCACAAATAACACATTCCTCCATAACGGTGTTGTCACAATCATTTTTTTTTCAAGTTGTTTGAGTTTGACTTCAGGCTTGACCTATGGCTTGAGAAATCACGACCCAAGGGTATCTAAGAAATCAAAATCACCCGAGTATCACACCCAACCTGGGCCACACCATCCCTTAACATGACTGGATCTTTTCCCACAGAGTTTAGAACTAGTGCCCTTTACATGATGGAGTGAATTAACAGTACACCCCATCACTGTCTATTCTACACCCTCGGGGTATTTTTGATGTAATCATTGTTATAAAATATAATAACTCATTTTTTATTCATGGTGCCACATATATATGGGACTATACTTATTTGATTAACTTAAGATATTGGTAACTGAAGAAGGGACTTGAACTCTCCACCCAATCATAAGCCAGCTGCATTGTAATATTTCTTGCAGTTGACCGCCCCCAATCCGGATTCATAGTCTGAGGAGTAAGTTCTCATGGGAATTTATATCAATTCCAATCAACCAATTGACCCATGAATCAATATTTCAAGAAGTCTCCACCTACATATAAGAATATAGATCACAAAGTGTTCCACCTGATAAATCCTACATGAAATCACAATTCAAGTGTCTTAATACAAGGAAAATACCCTCTAGTGAAGGTTATAAAGGAGGTTTTTAGTGTTATAAAACTGGCCAAAATTGACAAAAAACATTTTCTGAAACATATGTTTTTGGTAACGGAGGTTTTTACGGAGCTTCTAATGGAACTTCAACACAACTAAAAAAAATTGGACAATCGAAGGTTTTATGGATGTATTTCTTATCGGTGTGTGATTCATGTGTGAATGCACCAGTGCGTTTTAACATGTACGCACCAGTACTGTAAACATACCAAGCACTGGGATGGAAAACAAATTTTGGAAGCCCGGGGGTGTTTAGCAATGTCTCGATGCGTGTCACCAATAAATATGCATCGGGCCATAGAAGGTGCATGCACCGGCACCATTAAGGTGTAAAAATGCACTCAGCCATTAAGTTCTAAAAATGCACTGACACGTTAAAGGAAAACCATACTGGTGCATGCATCGCCTAACCACCCGGGTCGCAATCGTCAATAAATCACACCATGTGTTCTAATTGGTTATTTATTTGGTGCATTTATCATAGGTCGTAGAAATGCACTGTTGTGTAGTATCATACACACACACACACCGATGTGCAGTATCATACACACGCACCGGTGTTCGTTTTCTATTTTTTAGAAACATCGACCTGTGAGAGTGTAATTATTTTGTTTTTTTTAAATTCATTATTCATCAAAAGTCGACACATATCTTATAACAGTATCAATTAAATGTTTATTAGTGCGTTTGAATGTGATGTTTGGACAAATTTGTTATATCAAATCATCAGATTTCACATCTTTTCATTATAATATTTAATCATCCATATATTTAATTAGTGGTGTAACATTTCATAGCGATAATGAAGAACACAATAGAATAAATTAAAACGTATTTTATTATATATATATGAATAAGACACTCTTTGTCATACAAAATACGACAGTTATTGGTATCCATTTGTCTTTCAATTGGGATGTTATGTCCATTACATTAAACAAAATGGCTGATTTCACAGACAAATATTTCAAAAAATACAATGCCTTGCTTTGATATCCAAACATATTGATCATCATTCTTCGTTAGAACCGTTGTCACTACTCGAGTTACTTCCATGACTTGGGTTATTTGGAGGAATTCTTTTCTCGTTGTGTTGATTTTTTTCTTCTTCTTCAAGTTCCATCTACAAACATAAAAATAAAGTGTAATGAGTTTATCTACATTGGTAAGAATAATGAAAATTGCAATATTAAATAATATAAATCAATTCTTGCTATGGTACATTTCTTTTGTAAACCGAAAAGAAATGTACCATAGCAAGAATTGTCTCGTGAAATATACACTTTCTTTCAAAACAAAATTTCATGTCTTCATTCAACAATTCATTTTTTGGCAGAGTTCCATACTTTCTTTCCTACAATTTTTATACCCCGTAAAAAATCATAAATTTAATATAAAATATTTTTTTGTTCTATTAATTATAGAGAGAGCTAAGTAAGACAAGATAGATACTTACAAATTCCACAATTAATTTCTAATATGCCAACATATACTGAAAAACCATATTTAACCCAATGTCAATCAATTCTTCTGATGGTTCTTCTTTGTATGTTAGCACTTGTTTGAAGGCATTCAATGATGATTGTTGTAAAACAACTTAAAATATACCAAAATGAAATCTAGTTAAGTGGTTATAAGGAAGTAAAAATTACTCACAAACTTAGATATCAACCCTTTTCTTCCTTTTCGTCTTGTTTATGTGTTGAATGGGTTCCATTTTCTTTTCTTTTCTTTTCTGCAAGAAAATACTTGAAAATTAATATTTAATGCTAAATTATTTATTTATTGTTCCTAATTAAAATATTTAATGATTACATATTACATTTGAAGCACATCGTTATTCAGATGGCTCCTCGTGCAATGCAATTATGTCCATTTCTTTGACCATCTCCTCATACACATTTTTGGATATTCCTACTGGCATATTTATGATATCAGCTCGTTCATGCTTTGAGATTTTTATAATCTTCCTGAAAAAGTAACATGAAAATAAACTATTTAATTTTTATATTGATATATGAAAACTAAATATAACAAAAGTGATATTTATAAATGATTGCTTTGTAGTAATATATACATATAATTCTAGAAAAAAAATTAAAGGATTATTACTTTTTCAATCCTTATTTTTTGTTGTTGTACGTTTTTTCTATTAAAAGTTTGACATGTCCCATTGACCAATTCTTTGGAAACCCTTCCTCTAGTTTAAATAAAATTTGGTTCTTGGAATCATTGGATTGATTTTTGTATTCTAAGTGGAAAGAACGTCTATACATTTGTTCCACTAGATCTCTCAAAGTTTTGTAAAAGTTTTTCCCCCTTTTGCTAACCTCCAAAATCACTCCAGATGAGCTAAGGAGCAATTCATTTTCATGTGCATGTTATATTTTTTTTCTTTTCTTAGAACAACATTCCTTTTCTTCATTGTTGGTCCATGTCGAACATTAAACATATATGAATTAATAGATTGTTTGAAACATGTTATCTAATATTTTTAAGTATATTATTAATGAAAATTCAAAAAATAAACTCAAATTGGATCGATAGTTTTCTTTCATTCACCTGATTCATCATTTTGCAATTTTTCCATCAAGCTTTTATGCTCTTATGGTCTTATATCAAAAATAATCTTATCGATCTTCGTCATTTTGTGGCTCTGCATGATACACACTAAACAATACATATTAGCTAAACTTACATATAGTTCAAAATATTAATTTTTGTAAATAACTTACAAAGAAGTTGCCATTTTTTCTTTTCTGGATGTGTTATCAGTAGTTTTGTTACTTGAACTCTTTTTAATCGTGCAAGGGCCGATAGGGATTGGGATCCGACTTTGCAAGTGGTCCTACAGGTTAGATGTCATACGCCTATATATATCATAATACAAACCCTATAAATCTAAAATGAAACGCCCTAATTGTGAATTTTTGCAGTCACTTAAACTAGAAGAAGCAAGGTTTTAACGTAAGAATGGATTTTTTTTCCTGAATTTTAATTAAATGTAAATAGGAATAGAGATTGTAAATGATTTTATTAGTAAAATGCACAGTAAAATTTAAAATTTTTACTATGGATGTATTAAATCTAAGAGAAATTGTAAAAAAAGAAATTATTACGGTAAAATTTACTATTTTTACTATACTACAAGGTTTTTGTGTGAATCATGAGATGTTTCAAATTCTGATTCTTTGAATAGTGTTTTTGTTTAAAATTATTTTGTTGCTCCACAGTGCTCTCTTGCTCCAAGTATGTCTCTCATGCAAATCCCTCCCTAAATGTTTTTGCAAAAATAATGAAACAATGAATAGCTTTTAGTATTTAAAGAGCTTTTTATGAAATTAGATTTCTAAAAATCATTTTCCGCTCATTTTTCAGTTTACAGCTTTTTTTTTTCACTTCAAAAAAATAAAGTTGTGATTTTTTTTCCCCGATATTCAGTTTGTTTGTTAACTAACGGAACCAGTGCATCCGGTAATAAAACCGCACCGGTGCAGTTAATAGTATATTAGCACCAATAACAATAAATCTATTTTTAAGGCATCAGAATTACTTTTAGGTATGTACACCAAAATTTATTTTTGATTTTTCTCAAATGCAGGGAGAAAATCTCATAATTATATCAAATGGACAATTCTTCAAAATCCAACTCGTTCCATAATATTTCTCAAATTCCATCACAGAGTTCTCCATATCCATCTCCAAACATAATTACTTCAGATTTTATTTATATTTTAATTATCTAATATAATTTAATTTGTTTTTCCATGTCAATCGGCTGAATAAAATTAATGTATACAAATTTGCAGGTTCATGCAGATTCAAAATCAAGTTTAGATGCACAAAATATTCAAACAGTTCCAAAACGCCGGAAGTTCTTATCAAGAGCAGCATACCGCAAGGCATGGTTGGTAGATGAAAATGGACAGCTGCTTCACCCTGCCAATTGTAACATGCCATCTTCTAGCCACAATCCTGGGACAATGATGGTAATAATTGTTTGGTATAATGTAATTATTTAAACGTCAAACTAATTAATCATGTATTGGCGTGCTTACTAATTGATATCATCGATTTTGTACTAATCATGTTCAAATATATTTTTTGAAATTATTAGGATTCTAGTGATGATGAGTGACCTACCTACCATCTTCTGTTGCACCCCGCGAAAATTTCAAATCGAGAGAAGGCTGAATTAAGAGAAAAACTCAGAGAGGAACGATACCATGAATGGTTGAATCAACCACGTATTCAATTCCCACTACCTCCAGATCACCAAATAAGAATGATTATAGCAATATTAGTTCTTCATAAGCTGGCAATGGAGGCAATAAAATAGAGGTTGATATGGATAATTACTTAGGGGATATGAATTCCATGGAGACAATGTTGTTAGATGCATTCCAGAATGATGATCAGCTAGGGGATAATGGTCATATCGTTAATACCTTTTTTGAAAGCCTTAAATTTGCTTCCACCACCCTTCCCTTTGGACCTGGCAGTCAGTCAAAGTCTACCTAGTTGGGGACAATGATGTTATTGTACAACTTGAAAGCAAAGTTTGGTTTTTCGATGCATGTTTCTTGGAAATTTTGAGGTAATTGACCATCAAGTCCCTTATATTTGAGAAATATTGTCACACAATCAAGATTACAAATAGTCAATTTTATGAGCGTTAATAATTATTGGCATTGTAAATTTAATATTTTCCACCAACTACAGGTTATTCAAAGATAAGGTTCTTCCGAGTGATAATAACTTGCCTGGTAACTGCAAAGAGGCAAAGAAATTGTTGAAAATGATTGGTGTTGAGTACATATCATATCAAGCATGTCCAAATGATTGTATTCTATATATAGGAGAATATGTAGACAAAGAGAAATATCTGAAATGTAGGCATGATAGGTATGATAAATAAAAAAAGAAGGGTAAATCACGTGGTCCTCCTTTTAATATATTTAGGCACATGCCTATAATCCCAAGGATTAAAAGTCTCTTTCGTTGCAAAGAATTAGCTATGTTACAGGGATGGCATGCCTCACACATAAATGAGTTGGAAGTTATATGAATCCCAACATATTTAATAGCCATGAAGCATATAGAGGATACATGACCTGAAAAATTCAAGGATGAAGTACGAACTCTACAACTCAACATAGCCATGGATGGCATCAACCCATATTCCTTCCAGAACAACAACTATTATGTTTGGCATGTAGTAGTGATCAATAACAACATCCCCCCATGTTTTTCCATGAAGAATGACCATCTTATGTTGGCTCTTGTAGTCCCTGGTAGACGACAAGTGAAGAATATGGATGTCTACCTACAACCATTAGTAGATGAATTGAAGGAATTATGGAATGGGATAAATTTATACGATTTATAAAGAACCATCGTAATAGAGAGGAGTTTTATGTTGTATGGAATATGTTTACATGACCCATGATTATCGAGGCTAGGGAGTTTGCTATGGTAAATTACATGTTTATTGATTTGTTTATATATGTAACAATATTATTTCTCATATTAATTTAATCTGTCGTAATTTTTTGATCTTCATGATATTCCTTAACGTGCCATGCATATTGTATACAATAATTTCACAAGTCTTGTAACAAAATGGTGTTATGGATGTAAATTTTTTGGACCTTCTCTGAAAGCTAGATGGTCCAAATACCTATGAAATCCAGTGTATGACTTCTCATTGGGTATTCCTCCCAGAAGAACACCCTTACAGAAGAGAAACATCCGCTTTCAATGTTGAATGAGAAAGAACCCAAAGGCCTACAATAACACCACCAACTGAATGGATTAGAGCATATCAGAGAGAGAAGGAGAAGGATTTCATAGAAATGTTCGATCAAATGGGAATCCTATGCTCGATGATCCAGAATACTTTGACACCTATGTTGAGAAATTTCCCATTGGGATGAAAAGGAAATCTATCTCTTATAACCTCCCATATTAGGAGCATCTTAATAATACCCACTTATTAGATCCCATACATATATTTAAAAATGTTTCATCTTCTTTATGGAGGCACATATCATCGAAACAAAGTGACACATTGGTTGTTAGGAAAAATCTTATTACTTCAAAAACTAAAAAGAAACATTGGCCAAGACAATTAGAAAGTACAAGAGAGGTTGGTCCCTCTAATTGGTATTTTAAAGAAGGTGATGTCCCATGGATTTTAAAAAAATATGATCTTTATTTGGCAAAGGAAGTTATAATGGGTGTGAGGGTGCCATCTTCATATGGGTCTTCACTACGCCGCTACTTCACCGTGGAAGACCATTTTTCGAGGCTAAAATCACATGACCATTTGAATCTTCTAAGAGTACGTATAATTTCAAAAGCATGATTTAATTATTTGTTAAATTAATAATTTTTATCCCATGGGATCATAAAACATAAATAATTTTGTATATTGCATCTGTTTATAATTTGTAGTGTCATTATCCTTTGTTCATGCATGGGTGTGTGAAACATTACTTCCCCCAAGACCTAGGACATTCCATATCTAAATCAGCTGCATTTGTACATTGGATCACGTCAAAGGAGATTCATGTGGCTAGCATTCCACGGTGGAGTGAAGAGATAGTTGATATTGTTTGTATGTTTGAGAAGGAACATATGATGAGTTTCATGGACTTGCAGGTTCATCTTCTAATCCACCTAGTAGATGAGGTTGAATTAGTTGGGGTGGTTTCTTGTTGTTGGATGTTCTTCTTAGAGAGGTACATGAAGCAATTGAAAGGTTTTGTTCGACAAAGGGAAAAACCCGAGGGGTCTATGGCAGAGTGGTACATATCGTATGATTCTTTCCATTATTCCAGGGAGTACATCAAGCAAATCGATAACACACCAGGTGTGGTGATTTGGGAAGATGAAAGGGATGAAGATAAAAGAGAAGGGGAGTTTCTCCAAATGAATGGTAAAAGGTGCTTGATAAAGAGTAAGCAAATTATAATTTGTAAAATTTACACAAAGTAAATATTCACATTAAACTTCAATATAATGTATATTTTTATCTCATATGTACTATATGTCAGTTTTATTTCATCAATGAATGCATAAATTAAAGCAATCAATAAATTTGTTCTTTACAATTTCGAAGTCACACAACTATGGGTCGCATTGTACGGACAAAAGAGGATGAAATGGGATAGTGATAGGAAAGCATTCAGATGATTGAATGGTATAAGTGTGCCTTATCCTGATCATTTAAAATAAAATATGCCAATTATATGCCCCAATGGTTGGGTTGTTGACCAAGTCAGAGAGAAATATGGTGCAATCGATCGTTACCCACATGTTGAAGAGGATGCGCTAAACGTAGAGATTGGGTGCAACAACTCAGTAATAATCTATTTATGTACATTTTAAACTTAATAAAATGTAACATATATATTTTATGTATTTTAATAGTTGGGTTATTAGACACATGACACTATGATTTTTTTAACTTTTTTATAGGTGAATTTTTTCCCATATATGTGGGTATATGGACGCCATTTTCGAACAAAAAATTGTGATGATGAACACATGACACAAGAATGTGGAGTGGAAGTCGAGTTCAATCAATCTAGTCGAGCTAGTCATCGTGATCAAAACCTAGTATGAGGGACGTTAGGTTACGTCGAAAAGATACAAGAGATCATTGAAGTGGACTTCTCTTCCTTCCAATGTGTTATTTTTAGGTGCAAGTGGTGGGACACCTTTGATCGGAATAATGTAAAGGAAGATCACGATAATAGGCTTATATGTATCAACTCTAGAAATATATGGGATAAAGCTAAGGAGCCTTATGTTTTCCCCAAACACTGCAACTAGGTGTTTTTTTACCCAGATGTGTTCGATAGGGATTGTGGTTCGTATTGATACATGACCCTAGATCAAAATATATTTTTGAGAACAATAGTGTTATCATTCCAAGCGATATGGAAGATAATGAGGGTGATGAGAATAAAGAGTGATATGGTACATGTGTTATTTCAACATTTATACTATTTAAGATGAGGTTTTATAAAGAATAGGACTTAACCTTATAATAAAGACTCTTTTTTTCCAAACATCATAATATGTATTTTGAATTAATTGGCTTATATTGCGTTAATGTTAAAATTGTTTCACCTAATAATTTGCAATTATGTTGATCTCGAAAGCAATGCATTGTATCAAGTTCATTTTTTTAATGTCAATTCCTAAAATAATACAATTACTTGATTGCTTTAAATGGTTTTTCACTATATAATAATTTAAATAAATGCACCCTATATATATATATGTATGTATATGTATATGTATATCTATATCTATATGTATATGTATATGTATATGTATATATGTATATATATATATATATATATGTATATGTATATATATATATATATATATATATATATATATATATATATATATATATATATATATATATCATATCTTCAAAATTTTAAAAAATATTTTCATGTATATTGTTATTTTTGGTATGTAAGATCATAATAAAATAATGATAATTCTAAACGTTAATTTATTTGCGTTATTTTCTAAACTTTATTATGTTACAAAAATTCATATTATTCTAGATTTATTATTTTACAATTATTTATATTCTTACAAATTTACAATTTTACAATTATGGTAATTTAACAATATGCACGATATACATTTTATGATGATTCAATTTTATGGTAGTTATGGTTCAAACTTGAAAATTAATTTAAAATTTTACAATTTTTACAATTTTAATAAAATTGAATCATGATAATACATACAATTACAATTACAATTTTATAATTTCACAATATAATTACAATTTTACAATTTTTAATGCAATTACAATTACAATTACAATTTTACATACACTTACAGTTACAATTACAATTACAATATTACTGGATATGGTAGTTATGGTTCAAAAGGAGCCTCATCGCTCCCACAGGTAGTTTGAACAACTTTTTAATTTTATCTACCGTATCCCCATCACTAACCTTCAAGTATAAGGACTTTCCAGTCATAGTTTTAACGAAAATTGGGATTTTTTTAGTCTCACAATCCCCATAACCAATACTTAAAAGCCTTGAAAATGGGGCTAGAGACACCAAATCCATCTTAGGAAAGAGTTTTGAAGAATTCAAAATAGGCCTAGAAACTAAATCTGACTCAAATATTATGACAAACATTTTGTATGTCAACCCATTCCCCACAAGATTAACTTGGATTGGTGTTTCATCAAACATTTTGTAGGAAAACTCTCCACACTCATCATTGACACTCTCTAAGGGCCTTATGAGCATGAAGGCCAGAATATCTACTAGGAACCCACCTTTCAACCCGTTATGCATTGCTTCGACCAGGCCCATCACTTCCAACTTGAAGACGTTAGCCAACGACATGATCTCTTTCGCAATATTTACTATGGAAATAATTTGAAACCCATCCTTCACAGGAAGTCATGGATCCTTATCTCTATCCAATACCAAGGTCAAATCATACAAGGGTTCACATGGATGGAGGCAATATTTGTCCACATAAAAGCACCTATCTGAAGGGCGATCGCACCTCCAATGGTTGAGCTTAGTTCTGCCTTCGTCCGACACCATGAGGTGAGAAGAAATTATCCTCCACTAAGATCCCTAATCCTCTACAATTCTCTTGGTTTATGGTGATGCAATCCCAGGGGTTGTAAAAACATAGAACCCTAGCTCCTCGCACTATTGCCATTTTTTCCTCAATTCAAATCATTTTAATAATAATAAATTTAAAAATTTAAAATAATAAAATATTTAATCTTGTTAGTTGTATATAGCATGTATGTGCATGTACATTAATATATATCCATTAAAAACAAAAAATTTGATAAGTATATATAATATCAATGCAATCTAACTAATAGATGAAATGGATTTTTTTCCTCGGAATCAATGATACAATTTAAAGTGGGTTCGTGAATTTTTGTTGTTTAAAAAATGTTTTTGAATGCATAAATGGATTAACGCCTTGAAAACCAATGGGGCACACGAATTTTGTAGATTAAAAACCTTAAATTCAAATCTTTAAAAATATTTACCAAATTTTGGTTAAAATTGATAAGAAAAAATGGTGAGAAAAAGATACACTTATAATGTCTCCTTAAAAATGGTGTAATTAATGATGTTAGATAAATATTTTATTGAATTATTTTCTTATTCTTCAAAATTATTAAGATTTAATTATCCATTCAAAGCTGACTTTGTATATTGTATATAAATTTATAATTAGAAGTGTTAAGGATAACACTGATCCCATAAGGTTAGTGGTGTGGATACTAAGTTTTTGGGTAGCTATATTTCCAAATATATAGACTTAATTACCATCCTTGGGATATTAGTCCTTAGGGTTCCTCTTACTCCTATGTGCTAGCAAAAATTTTGTTACTGACTTTAGCACCTTGAATCTTGTAGCATATGCAACCACCCATTTTCCTACCAAGATAATGGGGCTCCATAGTTTCTCCAATTTCCCCTAATTCCTTCACAATTATGTAATTAGCACAACTCTGTCACTATAATACATTTTATCCAATTATACAACGAAAATTCGCATGCAATATGACATGAAAAATCATGCAATTGATAGGTAAAAAAATATAGAATTATAACAACATAAAATATATTTGCATTCACAAAAAAAGAGTAAATTTCATATATATGACACAAAGAGTAACATAGAAACTATACAACTTATCTTATGAGGAAATTTCACTAACTAGATGCATACAAGGGACATTCCTCCCAATTGTAGGATCTATGACTCTAGTTGTCTAAAGAATAGGCCACCTTTGACATGAGCCTATTAATACACAAGTAAAATTGGATCCCTCATGCATCACAATACCCAAAAAATAACATCCCACAAATTGCTACAACCTTTCCAACCAACCAAGTTTCTTCCCCAGCCTACACTACGATATGGAATCCTCTTCTCTACCCTATATTCATTCCATCAAGCAATCATCACCCCCTTTAGGGTTCTAGTGAAAACTATACAAGAATCTCAAAGATGAGTGATTTAGGAAAAACCACTCTATGTGGTCATATTCATAGCAAACTCATGCTCGTGTCTATAAGAAATTCCATGTCTTGTTTATGTAATAGGGAATCACAACCTTTTATCACAAGCATAACTACCTCATTACCAACAAGGATTTCCCCTAAAATATTTTTGTTTTCAATTCAAATGGTGTTGTGTCAGTATAACATAATGGTGGTCTCAATTCATATTAAGGGAGTGATCATGTTTAAAAAATGAGTAGGTAGAATGGTTTAATTACCAAACCCTTTAATTTCCTATGCTTGTTTTGAACTTGGCACCCAAGGAATCCCCCTAACTCCTTAACACTCTTCCTAAAGTTGATTTTCCTTCAACAAAAGTTAAGGTAATGGAACTTTAAATTACAATAAAATAATATATTTTATGTTAAGGCCCATTTTATCCTCCTTAATCCTTCTCAGATTTATCTCTTGTCGAATCATAGGCCCCCAACATTATTTTCCCTTGCATATAGTGACTAGCAATATGTTTTTATTAATTACATTGATATAGAATTAGATAGATCAACCCTCAACCACACTATCCAACTCATAGCCTATATGATATATGAAAAATTACATTTCAAATCACGAGGATTAAAATTTTGGTGTTACACTCCCCTCCCCCTTGTTTTTGTACTATCCTTAGTGCAAATCACCCTACAAGTGTCCATATGTACAAGTGTTACACCATTTTTTGGTCATCTAACTTATTATCATTAGATGGACCCAAGTACACCATGTAAGACCAGTTTTACCCTAAGTAAAACTGCTTTCACTATGTTAAACAGGAAAACCCAAAAGGAAATATTAAACAAACCCATATTTGTTTGATTTTCCTCATGGAATAATTAATTAAACCATAATTTAATTATTATTCCCAGTCATGTTTAACCCAAAATCAAATAAATTAATTAGATAAACCTTTATTTATCTTATTATTTTCTAGGAATAATCATTTAAACCTTATTTAGATGATATCCCTTGTTAAATATGACCAAATCACCCACAAATAATTAAATAAATCACTATTTATTTAATTATCTTTCAACCACTTCCTTAAATAATTAAATAAATCATTATTTATTTGATTATCTTCTAACCGCTTCCTTAAAAAGATAAATAAATCATTTATTTATTTATTTTTGACAAATTAAGGGAGTTGACCCAAGTCAAATACCTTTTCCCTCCAACAAATATAATAAAATATTCCATAAAAAGTGGATCTAGATCTGGTTAACCCATGCACCAAGATCTAGAATGACCCAATATTTTGTTATAAATAGGAGGGTTTTTCCCACCATTCTTCACCTTTTGTTGCCTATTAGATCACTCTGGATCTATACACTTGGTCACATATCTCCATCATTTGCTCCCATTGAGCTCTACTCTTTGCATTGGGTTTTCTACATCAACTAGAGAGAAATCTTAGATCTGAAGTGTTGAGGACTTCCAAGAACCCATCCCACTGAGGGGAATTGGATACTCCTTCTAGTTTTCCTCACAGGTGCCCCATTAATACAAAAATTCTTTCAAAAATTGTTCTTGTCTTGTCTATTGGTATATGGAGCAAACCCTTATTTTTACTGCTTAATGTCTTTCCATACATAGATCTGGTATTTTGCAACTCTTTTCTTGTCTAACTAACCGCAGATCCGAAGATATTGGCAGCCACTTTTGTTGTTAGGGCTATTAGTTATGCATAGCTAAAGTGGTCCTTTTTCGTACACTTCGACAAAGGATTCATGCTAACAAATGGCGACTCCACACGGGTTTTAAATTACGACCGCTGTCGTTTTTCATATTCCTGCATATCCAGCTACTTCAGACCCTAGGGTTTCTTTTCAGCTGTTTATTTTTCCTATTTTTATGTTTTTTTTCTCACATAAAACCCTAAAACATCAAAATTTCTAACTTCTGTGTGTTTCTGGCCCTATTACGCAGGTAAGTGACACCAGCCGCAACTGAGACGGCAACTTTTCTGAAAATATGCCGCCGAGACAACCAGAACAGGGGGTCGCAGTTTTTGGCCCTAAACCTGTGACCTGGACCTCCAGGTCGCACTTTTCAACCTATTTCCTGCGACCTGCACTGAAATCAGGTCAGAAACTGCGACCTGCCATTTTTTCAGCAATTTTTCCTGCAATTTTTCTGGGTTTTGCTGCAGCTTCTGCCAGGGTCCTCCAGCCTCTGTCTCAGCCCGTTTTGACCAAGTTCTAATCTGTTTTTACTCATCTAAGTGGGAACCTAGACCCCTAGGGCTTTAGTACCCTCCACTTTTTGTGGAAGAGTTTTAAGTTGTTTCAGCCATCTGTTTTTCAGAGCTTCAGCCTCCTTTTTTCCAGATCTGTTACCTCCCTTTCAGATCCTTTGAAATCAACCTTTCTTCCTTTCAAATCACCTCCTGGCGTTTTTTTTGGACCTACTTTCTGGGCCTCCCCCTTGCCCCCTCCGTTTTTTGCTGATTTCCTTCCTTTTTCCAGCCACCTTGCCTCTGTCTCTTGGCTGTGATCTGCACCTCTTTTCAACAGCTTTATCCTCTAGATCCCTGTCCCTTTCGACCCTAGATCTATTGACCTCTTTTTATGTGTGTTTTGAGTAGATTTTTGCCCTCTTTTAGAGTAGTTTTGAGAGACCCGCCTTTGTGGGTTAGATTGATGCATAGTTAGCTGTTAAATGTTCTGTCCTTTCAGCAATCTATATTGTTCTACGCAGATTTCTTTTCAGTTACGCAGCACACTTTTTCTTGCTCTCAAAACGAAAAGGGTTTAAAAATTAAAATTAACGCACACCACACACTGACCCTAAGTGAAGAAGCGCCTGGTTAAAACCGCCTGGAAAAGACTCTAAAATAAATTGTCACTGCACCTTATCTGCCCTTGACATCGCTTGATTTTGTCCCTATCTGCCCTTGTCGGTTTCCTTCTTCCTGTCATCATTGCGCCCCCAAGGCGCCTTTCCCGGAGACTTCTTGGCCTTCATACTCATTTTCCGGTCGATCGACCTGCTCCGCCCCGCCGTCGTCGAGCCAGTCCACCTTCGAGTCCGCACTCCGACTCCTCTCCTGATTCATCGGGTCATCCTTCTCCTCCTAGTTCTCCCCCTGTCACCTTCACTATGTCTGGTCCAGGGCCTAACGCTAGCGGTTCTCCCCACCCTAATGCCGGCCCTACTACTAGCGGAACCGCCACAGGAACTACCCCGGCCACCCCTGTGCTGCCGTACATTGCAGGCCTCAGCCTCCCCGATTTCCATTAGTTGATCAATGACCCCATTCACCACAATGCTAATTGGCCTGCTATGCCAACCAAGCTCCCCTCCGACATCCCTAAGTTTGAGGACCTTAATGGAGAAGATCCAACCAATCATGTCCGATCTTTCCACATGTGGTGTTCCTCCAATTCCATTACCGATGACTCCATCCGTCTTCGTTTGTTCCAACGCACGCTCACCGGCGAAGCTTCTAAATGGTATGTCGAACAAGCCACCTCTACCCATACCACCTTTGAGACTCTTGCCCAAGCCTTTTTGTCGTACTTCCAGCTCCCTCTCCAATATGATACTGGCATGGAGCTCTTGACTTCCTTCAAGAAATCCTCTTCAACATGCCTTTCCGCCCATGTTCAGGAATGGTGAAGAAGACAGAGCTTATGTCGAGCCCCTCCCTTTGAAGATCAGGTTTACATGGACTGGTTCCTTCACACCCTTCCCGCTCCCATTGGCAAAGATGTCGCCTCTCACTTTCCTCAAACTGAAGAAGCCGCCCTCCAAATACCCTTGAAATATGACCTGATCTACGCTCATTCTGGTTATGTTTATACCGTTCTTCCTGACCTCCCCAGGCCCGGTGGCACTAACGCCCTGGGGGCATCTCATTCCGTCGACGGTATCGTTGGAGCCCTTTCCCATCCATACGCTCAACCTCCTATGGGCTATGGTCTCCCTCAGGGAGGGGCCAGCTCCTCCAGCACTCTCCCCCCTCCCGGTAGCATGTATCCAGGATACGACATGCCTCCTCCTTTTTCCCAACCTCCTGATTACCTCAATGTTGCCCAACCTAACCATTACCCTTATCCGCAGCCTGGTGCGCCAGCTCCTCCAGCATATGCACTTCCTCCTCCCTTGCCTCCTCAAACCCAGCACCAACACCTACAGCCCCCTCCAGGGCAAGTATTTTCACAACAGGGCGCGACTAATCCCCCTTATTCTCAAAGAAGGCGGAGAGGCAATCCAAACCAATCTGCCCCTGGTACCCGTGGACCCAATCCTAGTGCGGACCCTAACACTGCCAACCAGCAACAGGGCACTCAGCCCAAGCCAGACAGGCCGCTTCGCATAAGTAAGCCTTGTTCGTGTTGTGGTGTTTATGGTCATTACACCCATGATTGTCCCCTCTTACCCTAGATGCGGCAGATGTGGGAGTCTCAAGCCACATTGTGTGGACAGCATGCCTCCCCTCATGCTCCTCCTAATGTGGCCACTACCCCGACGGTATGTTTGCGGTCCTTTCCTCGTGAGGATTAATAGCTGTGCTTGAAACGACGGGTAGCCACCCCCTTCCCCTTTCTGGATTTCCTCCCAGTTACCGAATCCTTTGTGATGCCTCAGTCTCTTATTGTCCTTAGGTCTTCCACCTTCAAGCTCGGTCTCGCCAGTACCCCAAGCACTCTGCTCGGCTTTGCCCAAAACCTCCTTCTTCGGGTCTCTGAAACCTCTTTCGACACCAGTGGCCCCCCATATCCCCTCAGCAGTTAGAGTTCATATGAATTCCTAAGGGACCATTACGTGACTTATTTGTCTGATGGTATCCATAAGTATAGCATAGTAGATGATTTGGCGCAATCGACCTGTCGCATTTCCCTGTGAACTCCTCTAATCAGTGCTGCCCAAAAAGAACTCTACTATACGTAAGTGAGTCTTTGTAGATCTGCTGACAGCCAGTGAGTTGTTTCGATACCTCCAAACTTGTGCCCTTCATCTATATGGTAGCAGAATACGATTGAAGATCTCAGGAATGCCAACGTGTCAAGGTGTATGGTGATGAGGGGAGCACCCTCGCGTGATGTACGCCGGTTGGGCTCGCTCAAATCCCCAGGCGGCCCCTTCCCCCGATCACCCTTCGGCGTGGGACGGTCATGCCTCCCAGACCATTGGCCTGTTTCGTAACTGTCCCATCACCCTCGCCGGTAAGACCGTTTGCGTTGATGTCGAAGTCATTGACGCCCCTCTAGACTACAACATTCTATTGGGGCGAAGCTACACCTATGCCATGTCTGCTGTCCCATCCGCGGTTTTCCGCAAGATGTCTTTCCCGCACAATGGAAAGATAGTCACCATTGACCAGCTGTCTTATCATGAGCCGCCATCTCAGACCTCCCCTGAGACGACCATCTCTTCTGTAGCCAATAAGCAAACCGTCGATTCTTTGACCAGTGTCTCCCCCGGCGTCTACAAAGATTCCTCCACACAGCAGAACTTTTCTTCTCTTCTGCCTCCTCTGTCGATCTCTCCCTCGAATATTTGCATGATGCAATCGTCTCAGGCTGCTCTTAAGCGGCCTGCCTCGGCTAGTCAGCAACCTCCCCCTCGCCCTCCGCAACCCGCTCCTAGCCATTCATCTTAGCCAGTCAGACCTCCTCCTTCTGGCCCTCCCCCTACAGCTGGTATCCCTGAACCCCTTTATCCTCTTGGATCGGTTCCTCCTGGCCTTAACCATCTCGAAGCCATCCCTCCTGGTCATTACCCTGCTAGGCAGATCCCTTTCCTAGCTCCCCCTCCCGGAGTATATTCTGTCCCCGTCATGGCCACCTTCTCTTTCCCTAACTTGACCTTGGGCATACCGGTCTGGTACCTTGATCCCCCAGCTGCCACCCCTCCTGGTCATCCCAAACCCTACAGCAAGCACGACCTTTGGTTCCTTCAGTCCCCCTCACCCTCGCCATTGCCAACGCTCGGCCACCGCCACGGACCCGCCCCGCTCACATTGTGACGGCCTCTAGAGACGAGAAAAATCTCTGAGGCACCAAAGAACAAGACCACCACGACGGCCGGCCTCCTCGCCCACAATCCTTGTACCTGTGTGATGTCACCGGTCATGCCACCCATGCTTGTCCCGAGTTGCCCCGTATTCAGCCCATGGTTAAAGTCACGTTCCCCGAGTCTACGGTCCCTGAAACCTCCATTCCTTCTTCGTCCGTAACCAAGAACCCCAAGACTCTCCGCACCAACAAACCCTGTGCTTTGTGCAGTGTTCATGGCCATTACTCCCACCATTGTCCTCACTTGACGCATTACCGTGCCTCTTTAGAGGTGATCCGAGAGTATGAGGTTGAAAAAAATCAATCCGCCTCCTACTCCGGGTCCTCGCGCGATGTGCATGGTCGGCTTTGAGGATCCCCCGCTCCATGTGGCTACGATGTTCGATGGCGAGTCTGACCAGCCATTCTTTTACCTATCCTCCTCTGCGAGACACTTAGAGCCTAGCCCCTCTGCCTCACATTGTGTCACATACCCCTTTTTTTTTTCTACCCACATACGCGAAAGTCACCCCACCGCGTCTCCGTTGACTTACTCACTTGTTGATCCTACCCATACTTAATTAGCCCATATACCACCCTCCGGTTGTATGTGAGTCATCGTCATCTGCTCCTTGCCTCCCTCTCTCGATTGCATGAGTGTCTTTTTGTACAATCACAACACCCTCGTGCCTCTCCTCCCCTCATTTGTTGTCTTGTCACACCATTCCGCAGGACCCCCCGTCCACACCCTTTATCGGTTACGCCGATGGTGCAAGTCGCTACTCCAGGAATCTAGCCTCGGTAGGTTGGGCCATCTTCACCCCCTTGCATGCCCTTGTTCTTTCTAACGGGGTATGCATTGGTTCTGCCACCAACAATCAGGCTGAATATGATGCAGTGCGTGGTCTCTTAGTCGATGCCCTCTTTCATCGCATCCTCCATCTGCACGTTTGTTTGGATTCCCTACTTTTTGTAATGCAACTAAATGGTGTTTATCGTGTGCATAACCCTGTGCTGTTTAGATGCTATTTACGAGTGAAAATCTTGATACGTGGATTTGAAACCATAACTTTCAACCATGTACCTTGAGAATAGAATCACTATGTAGATAGTATTGCAAACCATGTTCTAGATTGGCATTTATCACACACATTTCATACAAGACAATAACATTAATAACCATCAAAAAACGATGCATATCCATAATATGTGTCGCAAAACATGTGTTTAGAGTCCATTTACTCTGATACATATGACATGCCCATAGCATGTTACAAACAAAAGCTGAGGCACCTTTGATACATCATGAGGGGCTGTATATATATATCTGGAGGCTCTAGGGCCAATGGCTCCGCCACGGCCTTGAATCGCCTGCTTTGGTGGCCATCTTTCATGCGCGACACCTCGCCACTCCGAGGGTAGACCAACACATGGCTCTATGAACTGGTCGTCTAAGTCCTGCCACCCGCGCTCTGATACTCTGGTCAACAACCTTTCGCATCTACGACGGATGTCCTCCAGCAGGGCGGCTGCATCCTCATTTTGCGCCGCTCTCGACCCACTTGGACCTGTAGCTCCAGACGCTGCCGGTCGTCCCATATATCCGGCCGGTTTTACCGGTGCTATATCTGCATACCAAAAGTACATGAATCAGTACCATCAATTACTATTCAAAAAATTTAACATGCCCACACAAGAATAGCAATCTGTCACTTACCATCGGGCCCCCAGACTCGACCAGGCGGAAGTGGCAGGTCCGGATCTCCACAGTAGCCCATCCCACTATAGGGATAGTCGTCTATATACAATGACATCTAATCCCAATGGGAAAAAAACTCAGGTCGAAACACTCACCCGACCGCCCCTTCTCCTCCTCTGCACAGTAGCCGTCCCCAACGGCGCATCCTGGGCTCTCTTGGGCCCCCATCTGGAATTTGTACACGAGGCCTCAAGGTCGGGATCTTCTCAAAGAAGAAGACGCACAACAAAGTCCCATATGAGAAATCATGGTTCACTTGCCGCCTGCATAGTGACAACTGCCGCTTTAGCGACACCAACATCATTTGGGCCCACCCATAGTAGGTCCCACCCAGCACACTTTCCACTATCATCATCTGCCCCCCAGTGATGTGATGGAGCGCCTAGTTGCCCAAGATACGCAGCACAGCTGCGGCCACTGCACGGGTTTCTAGCTTCTCTAGATCCCCGATCGGTATTCGAGTCCCCTTGACTTGGAGACCCGGTCGACAATGACGCTCCACGAAATCCATGATATGTCACCCTCGCGGCAATACTGGCTGTGTGTTTCCCACCATCCCCAGTGGCGGGAGACCAGTCATAAAATACATGTCCTGGACCGTCAGTTAGATCATGTGCCCCTGTACTACAAAGACCTCCTGATCTGGATCCCAGTAACTGATAATCCGGGCCAATAATGGTTCCCCTGCTCTCATCAAAGGGTTCTCCAAAAACTTGAGAACCCCAAATCTGGCCAATACATGATGGACGCCCTGATCCGCCTGGATCTCTGCCCGTAGTGTCCCCAGATCTCTCTCTCTCCAGTTAACCCGTAAATCTGCCATACCTGCACAAACACATCATTTTTGTCAGCGTACAGATCGGGAAAACCATAACCAAACACCAAAACCCAACTTCCAGCCATAAAACAGCACCAAAACCCCCTCATCTCCCAGGTCGCAGTTTTCTGCCCTTTTCTGGACCAGGTCGCACTTTTTGCCCTGATACCTGCGTCCTAGGTCGCACTTTTTTCCCCAAAAAGTGCGACCCGGCCGTAGAGATGAAGGAGGGGCTGTTTCTGGGATTCTGGGCCCTAAACTGAAAATGTAATCCATCAAAATGCAAGAGAAAGGTTAGACCTCTTACGTGCAACTGACGGATCGCGATTCCAACGGTAGGTTTGTCCGCTACATTCGCCGCAAGATTTAGGGCCTTCTCTCCTCTCCACATTCACCACAGCAACAATAGCAAATGAGTGATTTTGGAGGGAAAACTGCCTTATTAAAAGAGAACCCCTGTTTCTTCTTTCGACTGCTGCGACCACATCATAGCCCCATTTGATGAACCGTCTGCACCGTTGGAAAGCTCTCACCGAACTCTAAAATGGGTATCTGTTTGTTTTTTGTGATCTGATACTTCACCAGGACACATTTTGTCCAAGAAGGGTCACTTAACCTCTCCTTAAAATCAAATTTCCTCACTTACGACACTTGTACTTGGGGCACCATCTTGCCTCCTTACTTGTCTTCGTTCATGTTGATTTTCGTCATGAGTTCCCATCATGTACTCATGTTTCCACGGTCCCCCATTGGGGCCTTTACTATGTGGCAGCACCATCGAGTCGCCCTTGTTTAGAGCATCCAAGTTGAGTCATCATTCCCTCCATGGAGTCTATACCGAGTCCCTTTGTACCCCACTGTAGCCCTCCATCCGTCATTGCTTGGTCTCTCTCTTGTCGCACATTATGACCTTCAGTTTCACTGTCTCCCATCCCTTATGATGTTGTGTCAGTCGCTGCCATGTCATTCATGCCCTTTATGCTCTAGCAAGGGAAGTCGTCCATTCGCTACTCAGTCCTTTCCATTTCACTATCATCATTAGTGTCAGTTTGTCCGTCGCTCTACTCTTTTCTCTCGTGTCTTGGTTGAGCGTCTCTCATTGCCTCAACTATGGCGGACCTCCTTCTGTCGACATCAGCTCATTTATTCCAAAAGCCAGGTCTAGAGGGCGGTGTACCTTGGTTCCAGCTTCCACTCTTGTTTGGTGCCTAGGATCAGGCAAAGGGATATCTCCTTTCCCTTTGGCTTGATTGTTTCTCCAGCTCCTTCAGCATGATCGAGATTCGTATACTTGATGGTCCAATGATCCAGCAGTAGCTCTTGATGATTCCCGGGTGTGTGTGAGATGTTTCAACCCTCATGAGGGGGTGGCCCTGCAGGTAGCCCCCCACATGCCCGGATGACCTCTTCTTTGCAGCCTTCGATGCAGCTCCAGATATTTGATGATGTTGGCCATAGCCACTTGCAGCGCCTCTTCAATTTGCATGTATCAGTCAGATTTTGTGAGCCCTTCCCCATTTACAGGGGGCATTTGGGTTGTATTTGTATCTCATGTACTTAGATATTATTGTACAAGTCCTGGCTGTTATCCCAGGCACAGCATGTATGTGGGATTCCTCATTGTATTTTTATCTGGCTCATGATTATGCCAGCTGTACTTTATGGTTCGGTCCCTTTTTTACTGGACACACTATTCTTTTGTACTTTGTCTCGGCGGGCATAGGTATGCTTCCCCCGCCGCCTTCAGCACAGGTACCCTCTCATAAAAAGAGACTTGTTGCACCTGCGAGTCTCGTCTCCTTAGGGTCTAGTCCTTCAGCACACTATCTACCTCACATTTCTCTCTCTGACACCCCTTTTGTTGTCTAGTGATTGTGTTCTTACAACGTACTTCGGTCATACGATTTGCTCCCGACACTCGCACGCTGGGGGGCAATCTGTTACACCATTTTTTGGTCATCTAACCTTTTATCATTAGATGGACCCAAGTACACCATGTAAGACCAGTTTTACCCTAAGTAAAACTGCTTTCACTATGTTAAAACAAGAAACCCCAAAAGGAAATATTAAACAAACCCATATTTGTTTGATTTTCCTCATGGAATAATTAATTAAACCATAATTTAATTATTATTCCCAGTCATGTTTAACCCAAAATCAAAGAAATTAATTAGATAAACCTTTATTTATCTTATTAATTTCTTGGAATAATCATTTAAACCTTATTTAGATGATATCCCTTGTTAAATATGACCAAATCATCCACAAATAATTAAATAAATCACTATTTATTTAATTATCTTTCAACCACTTCCTTAAATAATTAAATAAACCATTATTTATTTGATTATCTTCTAACTACTTCCTTAAAAAGATAAATAAATCATTTATTTATTTATTTTTGACAAATTAAGGGATTTGACCCAAGTCAAATACCTTTTCCCTCCAACAAATATAATAAAATATTCCATAAAAAGTGGATCTAGATCTGGTTAACCCATGCACCAAGATCTAGAATGACCCAATATTTTGTTATAAATAGGAGAGTTTTTCCTACCATTCTTCACCTTTTGTTGCCTATTAGATCACTCTGGATCTATACACTTGGTCCCATTTTTCCATCATTTGTTGTCTGAGCTCCCATTGAGCTCTATTCTTTGCATTGGGTTTTCTACACCAACAAGAGAGAGAAATCTTAGATCTGAAGTGCTGAGGACTTCCAAGAACCCATCCCACTGAGGAGAATTGGATACGCCTTCTTGTTTTCCTCCCAGGTGCCCAATTAATACAAAATTCTTTCAAAAATTGTTCTTGTCTTGT
The DNA here is from genome assembly GCA_034641835.2 of Pinus albicaulis. Taxonomy (NCBI): domain Eukaryota; kingdom Viridiplantae; phylum Streptophyta; class Pinopsida; order Pinales; family Pinaceae; genus Pinus; species Pinus albicaulis. The sequence continues at coordinate 308,264,877 of CM076577.1, forward strand.
CTATTGGTATATGGAGCAAACCCTTGTTTTTACTGCTTAATGTCTTTCCATGCATAGATCTGGTATTTTGCAGCTCTTTTTTTGTCTAACTAACCACAGATCTGAAGATATTGGCAGCCACTTTTGTTGTTAGGGCTATTAGTTATGCGTATCTAAAGTGATCCTTTTTCGTACACTTCGACAAAGGATTCATACTAACAACAAGTTTTACATCCAAAATCTTAGAATAACTATGGCTATGCCTCCCACGTGGAATTTTCTAGTTCGCACATCATGTCCTAGGGTTTGTAACAAGTCCATTGGACCTTTACTTTCCTGATGGATTTGTTTCACAACACTTTGAATTTTTTGTCTAGGAGGCATACTAGCTCCATCTAAAAGTCCCACTTAACCTCAACCTAATCAAATTCCAATCAATCACATGGTTATTTTCATGCACATACTTTTTCAATAAATATACGTGAACACATTAAGGCTAATCAATGATAATCATCATTAACACAAGGATATAGAGGAATTGTGGGTTCCTTTGCATTTAAATGAGAATCCAAGGGGGTTTCAATAACTCCACCTAAGCCATCAGTGAAGCATAACATTACCCTGCAATTCACAGTTTTCTAGTATGCAACCTATGCTCAATGCTACTTTCCAAATATTACACTTTCCTTTCACACGTTGTAATGATTCGAGAACCTCATGCATACATACATACTTATGTAAACAAATCATAATCATACAGAAATCTCAACAACCTTTCTGAACTATAGCTCATAATAAATGGAATAGAGTTATCAACCTTCCTACCAATAGGAACAAAACCAGGTTAAATCATAGCAGAGACTTAACTGTAAATTTAGTTACAATAACATCCAATTTATCACATAATAGATTCAAACAAGCACCATCCATAGATATAATGTGCCACACATAACATCAACTATAGAATTTCACCAGTCTATACATAACATATATCCACGATAATCATAACATATCGAACAATATCAATCACACACTGTAACAATCATTTGAACTCAAAAAAATAACCATGCATACTATGTAATTAACCTTGCACTTAAGAAAGTATCAACAGTCACAGGGATCTCAACCATGAGAACATATACATGAGGATCTCAATATAAACAACCACAAATAACACATTCCTCCATAACAGTGTTGTCACAATCATTTTTTTGTCAAGTTGTTTGAGTTTTACTTCAGGCTTGACCTATGGCTTGAGAAATCACGACCCAAGGGCACTAAGCCATCAAAATCACCCGAGTATCACACCCGACCTGGGCAACACCAGACCTTAACATGATTGGATTTTTTCCCACGGAGTTTAGAACTAGCACCCTTTACATCATGGAGTGAATTAACAATACACCCCATCACCATCTATTCTATGCCCTCGGGGTATTTTTGATGCAATCATTGTTATAACACATAATAACTCATTTTTTATTCATGGTGCTACATATATATGGGACTATACTTATTTAATGAATTTAAGATATTGGTAACTTAAGAAGCGACTTGAACTCTCCACCGAATCATAAGCCAACTGCATTGTAATATTTCTTGTGGTTGACTACCCCCAAGCCAGATTCATAGTCTGAGGAGTAAGTTCTCATGGGAATTTACATCAATTCCAATCAACCAATTGACACATGAATCGATATTTCATGACGTCTCCACCTACATATAAGAATCTAGATCACAAAGTGTTCTGCCTGCTAAATCCTACATGAAATCACAATTCAAGTGTCTTAATACAAGGAAAAGACCCTATAGAGAAGGTTATAAAGGAGGTTTTTAGCGTTATAAAACTGACCAAAATTGTCAAAAAAACATTTGCTACAACAAAAGTTTTTGGTAACGGAGATTTTTACGGAGCTTCTAATGGAACTTCAACACAACTAAAAAAAATTGGGCAATCAGAGGTTTTTATGGATGTACTTCTTATCGGTGCATGATTCATGTGTGAATTCACCGATGTGTTTTAACTTGTACACACCAGTACTGTAAACATACCAAGCACCGGGATGGAAAACAAATTTCGGAAGCCCTAGGGCATTTAGCAATGTCCTGATGCATGTCACCAACAAATATGCATCAAGCCGATAAAAGGTGCATGCACTGGCACCGTTAAGGTTTAATAATGCATCGAGTTGTTAAGGTGTAAAAATTCACTTGGTCATTATGTTCTAAAAATGTATCGGCACATTAAAAGCAAACCATACAGGTGCATGCAACGCCTAACCTCCTGGGTCATAATCGTAGATAAATCGCACCATGCGTTCTAATTGGTATTGGTATTTGGTGCATTTATCACAGGTCATAGAAACACATCGGTGTGTATTATCATACACAGACACCGATGTGCAATATCATACACACACACTAGTGTTCATTTTATATTTTTTAGAAACATCGACCTGTGACAGTGCAATTATTTTAATTTTTTTAAATTCATTATTCATCAAAAGTTGACACATATCTTATAACAATATTCATATCAATTAAATTTTTATTAGTGCATTTGAATGTGATGTTTGGACAAATTTGTTATATCATATCATTAGATTTCACATCTTTTCATTATAATATATAATCATCCATATATTTAATTAGTGGTGTAACATTTCATAGCGATAATGGAGAACACAATAGAATAAATTAAAACATATTTTATTATTATTATTATTATTATTATTATTATATATATATATAAGACACTCTTTGTCATACAAAACGTGACAGTTATTGGTATCCCTTTATCTTTCAATTGGAATGTTATGTCCATTACATTAAACAAAATATCTGATTTCACAAACAAATATTTCAAAAAATACAATGCCTTGCTTTGATATTCAAACATATTGATGATCATTCTTCACTAGAACTGTCGTCAATGCTCGAGTTACTTCCATGACTTGGGTTATTTGGAGGATTGTTTTTCTCATTATGCTTATTTTTTTCTTCTTCTTCAAGTTCCATCTACAAACATAAAAATAAAGTGTAATGAGTTTATCTACATTGGTGAGAATAATGAAAATTGCAATATTAAATAATATACATCAATGTAAATAGAAAAGAAATGTACCATAGCAAGAATTCACTCGTGAACTATACACTTTCTTTCAAAACAAAATTTCGTGCCTTCTTTCAACAATTCATTTGTTGGCACAGTTCCATACTTTGTTTCCTACAATATTTATACCCCATAGAAAATCATATATTTAATATAAAATATTTTTTTGTTCTATTAATTATAGACGAAGCTAATTAAAACAAGATAGATAGTTACAAATTCCACAATTAATTTCTAATATGCCAACATCTACTGACAACCCATGTTTAGCCCAATGTCAATCAATTCTTCTGATGGTTCTTCTTTGTATGTTAGCACCTATTTGAATGCATTCAATGATGATTGTTGTAAAACAACTTAAAATATACAAAAATGAAATCCAATTAAGTTGCTCTAAGGAAGTAAAAATTACTCACAAACTTAGATATCAACCCTTTTCTTCCTTGTTGTCTTGTTTTATGTGTTGAATGGGTTCCACTTTCTTTTCTTTTCTTTTCTACAAGAAAATACTTGAAAATTAATATTTAATGCTAAATTATTTGTTTATTTTTCCTAATCAAAAAATTCAATGATTATAGATAACATTTGAAGCACATTGTTGTTGAGATGGCGCCTCATGCAATGCAATTATGTTCATTTCTTTGACCATCTCTTCGTACACATTTTTGGACATTCCTACTGGCATATTTATGATATCATCTCGTTCATACTCTGAGATTTTTGTAATCTTCCTGAAAAAAGTAAGACGACAATAAACTATTTAATTTTTATATTGATATATGAAAGCTAAATATAACAAAAGCAATATTTATAAATGATTTCTTTGTAGTAACATATACATATAATTCTAGAAAAACATTTAAAGAAATATTACTTTTTCAATCCTTATTTTTTGTTGTACTTTTTTGCTATTAAAAGTCTCACATGTCCCATTGACCAATTCTTTGGAAACTCTTCCTCTAGTTTAAATAAAATTTGGTTCTTGGAATCATTGGATTGATTTTTGTATTCTAAGTGGAAAGAACGTCTATACATTTGTTCCCCCTTTCGCTAACCTCCAGCATCACTCCAAATGAGCTAAGGAGCAATTCATTTTCATGTGCATGTTCTATTTTTTTTCTTTTCTTAGAAAAACATTCATTTTCTTCATTGTTGGTCCATGTCAAACATTAAACATATATGAATTAATAGATTTTTTGAAACATGTTATCTAATATTTTTAAGTATATTATTAATGAAAATTCAAAAAATAAACTCATATTGGATCAATAGTATTTTTTCATTCACCTGATTCATCATTCTGCAATTTTTCAATCAAGCTTTTATGCTCTTATGGTCTTATATCAAAAATAATCTTATCAAGCTTCGTCATTTTATGGCTCTGCATGATACACACTAAACAATACATATTAGTTAAACTTACATATAGTTTCAAAATATTAATTTTTGTAAATAATTTACAAAGAACTTGGCTTTTTTTCTTTTCTGGATGTGCTATCAATAGTTTTGTTACTTGAACTCTTGTCAATCACATACTTTTCAGGTAAAAAAAAAATCAAGAAAACAATGTGTCTATCTAAATTAAACGCCTGGTGTGACTTTCACAACTTAAGCACCGAAAACGGTGCGATAGGTTCTTATAAACGCACCACCACTATAGTAGAACATTGCACAGTGCTCTTTTTCAAGAGGAGAACCGGTGCATTATATTAATATCGGAGCACTGATTAACATAAACATAAATTAATAAAAAATCGTTTTTATCAAACAATGTTTCTTATCAATACGCGCTTGGTGCATTATACTAAATCGTGCACCAGTGTGCTATTTTAAACAGTGTGCGTCGATTAACAAAAGTTGTTTTTTTTAAATTGTGCAAGGGTCGATAGGGATTGGGATCCGACTCTGCAAGTGGTCCCGCAGGTTAGATGTCATACACCTATATATATCGTAATACAAACCCTATAAATCTAAAATGAAAAGCCCTAATTGTGAATTTTTGCAGTCACATAAACTAGAAGAAGCAAAGGTTTAACATAAGAATGGATTTTTTTTTCCTGAATTTTAATTAAATGTAAATAGGAATAGAGATTGTAAATTATTTTATTAGTAAAATGCACAGTAAAATTTAAAATTTTTACTATGGATGTATTAAATCTAAGAGAAATTTAAAAAAAAAAATTATTACAATAAAATTTACCATTTTTACTAAACTACAAGGTTTTTTTGTGAATCATGAGATGTTTCAAATTTTGATTCTCTGAATAGTGTTTTTTTTTTTAATTATTTTGTTGCTCCACAGTGCTCTCTTAGTCCAGATATGTCTCTCATGCAAATCCCTCCCTGAAAAATTTTGCAAAAATAATGAAACTATCAATAGTTTTTAGTATTTAAAGAGATTTTTATGAAATTAGATTTCTAAAAATCATTTGCCGCTCACTTTTCAATTTACAACTTTTTTTCACTTCAAAAAAATAAAGTTGTTCTTTTTTTTCCCAATATTCGATGCATTTGTTAACTAACAGCACCGGTGCATCCGGTAATAAAACTGCACCAGTGCGATTAACAGTACATTAGCACCAATAACAGTAAATCCGTTTTTAAGGCATCAGAATTACTTTTAGGTATGTACACCAAAATTTATTTTTGATTTTTCTCAAATGCAGGGAGAAAATATCATAATTATATCAAATGGACAATTCTTCAAAATCCAACTCGTTCCATAATATTTCTCAAATTCCATCGGAGAGCTCTCTATATCCATCTCCAGACATAATTACTTCATATTTTATTTATATTTTCATTATCTAATTGAATTTAATTTTTTTTCCCATGTCAATTGGCTGAATAAAATTAATGTATACAAATTTGCAGGTTCATGCAGATTCAAAATCAAGTTTAGATGCACAAAATATTCAAATAGTTCCAAAACGTCGGAAGCGCTTATCAGGAGCAGCATACTGCAAGGCGTGGTTGGTAGATGAAAATGGACAGCTGCTTCACCCTGCCAATTGTAACATGCCATCTTCTAGCCACAATCCTAGGACAATGATGGTAATAATTGTTTGGTATAATTTAATTATTTCAATGTCAAACCAATTAATCATGTATTGGCCTGCTTACTAATTGATATCATCAATTTTATACTAATCATGTTCAAATATATTTTTTGAAATTATTAGGATTCTAGTGATGATGAGTGACCTACCTATCATCTTCTGTTGCACCCCGAAACAATGTCAAATTGAGAGAAGGCTAAATTAAGAGAAAAACTCGGAGAGGAACGATACCAAGAATGGTTGAATCAACCACATATTCAATTCCTACTACATCCAAATCACCAAATAGGAATGATTGTAGCAATATTAGTTCTTCATAAGCTGGCAATGGAGGCAATCAAATAGAGGTTGGTATGTATAATTACTTAAGGGATATGACTTCCATGGAGACAATGTTGTTAGATTCATTCCAGAATGATGATCAGCTACGGGATGATGCTCATATCGTTGATACCTTTTTTGAAAGCCTTAAATTTTCTTCCACCACCCCTCTCTTTGGACTTGGCGGTAAGTCAAACTCTACCTAGTTGGGGAAAACGATGTTATTGTACAACTTGAAAGAAAATTTTGGTTTGTCGATGCATGTTTCTTGGAAATTTTGAGGTAACTAACCATCAAGTCCCTTATATTTGAGAAATATTGTCACACAATCAATATTACAAATGGTCAATTTTATGAACATTAATAATTGTTGGCATTGTAAATTTAATATTGTCCACCAACTACAATTTATTCAAAGATAAGGTTCTTCTGAGTGATAATGTCTTGTCTGGTAACTGCGAGGAGGCCAAGAAATTGTCGAAAATGTTGGGTGTTGAGTACATATCATATCATGCATGTCCAAATGATTGTATTCTATATATATGAGAATATGTAGACAAAGAGATATTTCTAACATGTAGGCATGACAGCTATGATAAATATAAAAATAAGGGTAAATCACGTGGTCCTCCTTTTAAGTTATTGAGGCACATGCCTATAATCCCAAGAATTCAAAGGCTCTTTCATTGCAAAGAATTAGATATATTGTAGGGATGGCATGCCTCACACATAAGTGAGTTGGAAGTTATGTGAATCCCAATATATTAAATATCCATGAAGCATATAGAGGATACATGGCCCAAAAATTTCGAGGATGAAGTACGAACTCTACGACTCAGCATAGCCATGGATGGTGTCAACCCATATTCCTTCCAGAACCCCAACTATTATGTTTTTCCTGTAGTAGTGATCAATAACAATATCCCCCCATGTTTTTCCATGAAGAATTAACATCTTATGTTGGCTATCACAGTCCCTGGTAGAAGACAAGTGAAGAATATGGATGTCTACTTACAACCATTGGTAGATGAAGTGAATGAATTATGGGATGGGATAAATTTATACGATGTATCAAGAACCATCGCAACATAGAGGAGTTTTATGTTGTATGGCATATGTTTTTACACAACCCATGATTATCCAGGTTTAGGAGTCTGCTCTGGTAAATTACATGTTTATTGATTTGTCTATATATGTAACAATATTATTTCGCATATTAATTTAATCCGTTGTAATTGTTTTAATCTTCATGATATTGTTTAATGTGCCATGCATATTGTATACAATAATTTTGCAAGTCTTGTAACAAAAGGGTATTATGGATGTAAATGTTGTGGACCTTCTCTGAAAGCTATATGGTCCAAATACCTACGAAATCCAGTGTATGACTGCTCATGGGGTATTCCTCCCAGAAGAACACCCTTACGGAAGAGAAACATATTCTTTCAATGTTAAATGAGAGAGAATCCAAAGGCCTACAATAACGCCACCAGTTGAATGAATTAGAGTATATCAGAGAGAGAAGGAGAAGGATTTCATAGAAATGTTCAATTCAAATGGGGAGCCCATGTTCGATGATCCAGAATACATTGACACCTATGTTGAGAAATTTCCCATTGGGATGAAAAGGAAATCTATCTTTTATAACCTCCCATATTGGGATAATATTAATATTACCCACCTATTAGATCCCATGCATACATTTAAAAATGTTTCATATTCTTTATGGAGGCACATATCATCGAAACAAAGTGACAAATTGGTTGTTAGGAAAAATCTTATTACTTCAAAAACTAAAAATAAACATTGGCCAGGACAATTAGAAAGTACAAGAGAGGTTGGTCCCTCTAATTGGTATTTCAAAGAAGGTGGTGTCCCATGGATTTTAAAAAAAGATTATCTTTATTTGGAAAATGAATTTATAATGGGTGTGAGGCTGCCATCTTCATATGGGTCTTCACTACGCCACTGCTTCACTGTGGAAGACCATTTTTCGGGGCTAAAATCACATGACCATTTAAATCTTCTAAGAGTACGTATAATGTCAAAAGCATGATTTTATTATTTTTTATATTAATAATTTTTATCCCATGGGATCATAAAACATATCTAATTTTTTATATTGCATGTGTTTATAATTTTGCAATTTCATTATACTTTTTTCATGCATGGGTGTGTGAAACATTACTTCCCCCAATACCTAGGACATTCCATATCTAAATTATTTGCATTTGTATTTTGGAGCATGTCAAAGGAGATTCATGTGGCTAGCATTCCACGGTGGCATCAAGAGATAGTTGAGATTTTTTGTATGTTTGAGAAGGAACATCCGACGAGTTTCATGGACTTGCAAGTTCATCTTCTAATCCACCTAGTAGATGAGGGTTAATTAGTTGGGGTGGTTTCTTGTCATTGGATGTTCTTCTTAGAGAGGTACATGAATAAATTGAAAGGTTTTGTTCGACAAAGGGAAAAACCCGAGTGGTCTATGGCAGAGTGGTACATATCGTATGAGTCTTTCTATTATTCCAGGGAATACATCAAGCAAATCGATAACATGCCAGGTGTGGTGATTTGGGAAGATGAAAGTGATGAAGACAAAAGAGAAGAGGAGTTTCTCCAAATGAATGGTAAAAGGCGCTTGATAAAGAGTAAGCGACTTATACTTTTTCAATTTTACACAAAGTAAATATTCACGTTGAACTTCGATATAATGTATATTTTTATCTCATATGTAATAAATGTCAATTTTATTTCATCAGTGAATGCATAAATTAAAGCAATCAATAAATTCATTCTTTACAATTTCGAAGTCACACAACTATGGGTCACATTGTATGAACAATAGAGGATGAAATGGGATAGTGACAGGAAATAATTCAGACGATTGAATGGTAGAAGTGTGCCTTATCTTGATTATTTAAAAGAAAATATGCCAATTATATACCCCAATGGTTGGGTTGCTGACCAAGTCAGAGAGAAATACGGTGCAATCGATCGTTACCCACATGTTGAAGAGGATGCGCTAAACATATGGATTGGGTGCAGCAACTCGGTAATAATCTGTTTATGTACGTTTTAAACTTAATAGTGCATCTTTGAAATGTAACATATATATTTTATATATTTTAATAGTTGGGTTATTAGACACATGACACTATGATTTTTTTTTTTTTTTTTGTAGGTGAATTTATTCCCATATATGTGAGCATATGGACACCATTTTCGCACATAAAATGTCGATGACGGACACGTGACACAAGACTGTGCAGTGGAAGTCGAGTTCGATCAATCTATTCGAGCTAGCCATCGTGATCAAAACCTAGTATGAGGAATGTTAGGCTACGTCAAAAAGATACAAGAGATCATTGAAGTGGACTTCTCTTCCTTCCAATGTGTTATTTTTAGGTTCTAGTGGTGGGACACCTTTGATCGAAATAATGCAAAGGAAGATCGCGATGGTAAGATTATACGTATCAACTCTAGAAAGATGTGGGATAAAGCTAAGGAGCTTTATGTTTTCCCCAAACACTGCAACTAGGTGTTTTTTTGCTCAGATGTGTTCGATAGGGATTGGTGGTTCGTATTGATACATGACCCTAGATCAAAATATATTTTTCAGAACAATAGTGTTATCATGCCAAGCGAGTTGGAAGATAATGAGGGTGATGAGAACAGAGAGTGATATGGTACATGTGTTATTTCAACATTTATACTATTTAAGATGAGTTTTTATAAATAATAGGACTTAGCCTTATAACAAATACTCTTTTTTTCCAAATATTATAATATGTATTTTGAATTAATTGCATTGCGTTAATGTTAAAAACATTTCACCTGGTAATTTGCAATTATGTTGATCTCAAAAGTAATGCATTGTATCAAGTTCTTTTTTATTATGTCAATTCCTAAAATAATACAATTACTTGATTGCTTTAAATGGTTTTTCACTATATCATAATTTAAATAAATGCACCCTATATATATTCAAAATTTTAAAAAATATATTCATGTATATTGTTACTTTTGGTATGTAAGATCATAATAAAATAATGATAATTCTAAACGTTAATTTATTTTCATTATTTTCTAAACTTTATTATGTTACAAAAATTCATATTATTCTAGATTTGTTATTTTACAATTATTTATATTCTTACAAATTTACAATTTTACAATTATGGTAATTTAACAATATGTACGATATACATTTTATGATGATTCAATTTTACGGTAATGATGGTTCAAATTTGAAAATTAATTTAAAATTTTACAATTTTACAAATTTACAATTTTTACAATTTTAATAAAATTGAATCATGATAATACATATAATTACAATTACAATTTTACAATTTCACAATACAATTACAATTACAATGTTACAATTTTACATACAATTACAATTACAATTTTACAATTTTACATACACTTACAATTACAATTACAATTTTACTACATACGACAGTTATGGTTCAAATTTGAAAATTATTTTACAATTTTACAAATTCACAAATTTACAAATTTTACAATTTTAATAAAATTGAATCATGACAATACATACAATTATAGTTACAATTTTAAATTTTCACAATACAATTACAATTTTACATACAATTACAACTACAATTACAATTGTATTGCATAAAATTACTATTACAATTTTACAATTTTACTGCATACAATTACAATTACAATCACGATACATACAATTACAATTTTACAATTTTACAATTTTACAAATTTACAAATTTACAAATTTTACAATTTTAATAAAATTGAATCATGACAATACATACAATTACAATTACAATTTTAATAAATATCATGATTTAATATTAAAAATAAACATCATGATCATGATAACCATCGTACAAACATCATATTCTAAAATACACATTCAAATTCGCTAATATCGTATAATCATCGTGATCATCATGATCATCTAACAAAACACAAGAATTGTGGAACATCATCACAACACAAACATCAAATATACATCTCATGTCAAATAAATGTTATAACATACGCATCTATCTGCAAGCACATTAAATGAACATATCTAACATGACATAACAATATACACATCATGATGAACACCAACATGTAAATTAAGTACATCAACATGAACATATATATATATATAATGTCAAAAGTATACAACTGTAATAAAACTGCATATAAATTTCAAATATTTGATGGTAAATCAATAATATAACTAGTGGAGGCATGGTCAGTTGATGGTTCTTACTCATATGGACGTGCCTTCTTAGGAGGTGCCTGCTCATATGGTGTCTGCTTAGGAGGTGCCTGCTGAGACGGTGCCTACTCAATGGATGGTGCCTGTTGAGATGGACGTGGCTGCTCATGAGGTGTCTTCTCAGATGGTGTCTACTAAGGAGGTGCCTGCTAAGATGTGCTTGCTCAGAAGATGTATTCTTAGGACTATATGTGGGTTTCTCATCTCTAGACCAAGGTGAAAGAGGAGGAGGTGGAGTGATAGAATTATCACTCCCCTCGTCAACATGATCATCCAATGAACTGTTATGTCGTGCATCTCCATGGTACCTATCCCTCCTAGCCGCCAGTATCCCAAAAGCTCTGATGATATGACGCATAAGGCTCATCATATCACGGGGCATGTCCCTCCAGATCTCTATGAGCGTGCAATCAGCCTAGATCTCACTGATCATCGCAAGGTAGACTCCCTCATCAACCAAGAGTCTACATAGTTATTCACCCAACTCCATCTTGCATCAAATTTCCACCATATGCCACATGCCCATGGGTATCTGCACCCAAGGAGGTCTGTTACCCTGATCTGCAGCCTCCGCCATCTCCTCTTCATCTCCAGGATCATCCAGTGGGGGTGGAATCATGTCCCCAACTAATGTTCCAGTATCTACAAAATATATAGTACACAACAATAATTAGAAAAATTCATTAAACAATTTAATAAAACAAGTTAAAGAACTTGTTAGAATAAATTTTATTCTAATTAATTAAGAAAATAAAATGAAACTATATTAATTTAAATAAAACACTAATATTACCTCTAGCTTCTTGTGGCTCATCCTGTGTGAAGAGGATGTTGGTACACCCTCGCCAATCCAAACCCGCGTAAGGACACGACACCATCATGAACATGTGATCATCAACACTAGCCAGCAGCTCCAGTGCATCACTAGAAATCCTAGCATGTTGGTTTAAGGGGTCTTAACCCAGGTTCAGTTATAAGGTTTACCAAAAAACCCTTGTACTACTGGCCCTTTCAGCAATGGCCTTCTTGTGCAGGTCAATATCTCACCCGAAGTAGTATGGGAGGGTACTAGAACCAGGTTTCCACACCGTGAGAGAGATCAATTTAATTAAAGTGGGCCCCTTCAACCCTAATAGACCTACACTGGAGAAGCCCTAACATAGGAACCCTTAACAGTATATCAGTGGAATAACTTAGGTGAATATCATCAATCATCAGATAATAACTTAACAGAAGTAAGGTGACCAATTAAAACCATATCTATGCATTCATTCCTTCTTACTGTATCACATCCAGGTGCGCATTCATAAATTAGTAGTATTCAGCGAACATATATAATCACAAAAATAACAAAAAGTGCAACCAAAATTCGTAATAGAGAAGCACTTAGATATCATAAAAAATTATTTCCCATTCATTCACATCATATCCAACTTACAGACTATATTTACCAGCCCACGCACATAGCCAGCGGGGTCTGCACATAATAGGACTCAAGGTCTCCATGCACACAGCCAGTAGGAGCCCTTACCCAGAAAATCGACACAAAAGATCCACAGATTCATATCCAAGCTTGATCCAAAACTTAGCCTCCCTCTAGACTCGATTTATCCATCTATTTATAACATATTAGCGTGCGCTACTCTATGGTCTGCAAGTCATGGTTTGCGGACTCTTGGTCTACCCTTTGACCCATTACAATTCATTGGGGGCTTTGACCCGCCCCAAAGCCCCTGCGGTAGAATAATTATTACAAAATATTAAAATTGTTTTCCAAAATTTCTGCTAGGGGACCCTGCTCCTACAGGTCCCCAACACAATCTTGTGACTCGTTCCAAGTCACAGCAGCAGTCGGGCCTTCATCTTCTACTAGAGTTGTTCGACAATGGTGGAAAAAGGGGGCAGGACATCTTCACTCTATGCAGCTGCATTCTATGCGATATCGACCAAATTTTGTGAAGTTTGTCCTTCAGTAGCTACGGTGATGCCCTCTAGGGTCTGGTTGAACTACTTTACTACCACATTTATGTCCTGCAAAAGTTTGAAAGCTTCATCAGCCATGGTTTCATGTGGTCACTGAGGATCTACTTCTTGTGGTGGAGACCCTCAATTTCATCTTTAAGAGTGTGGCTAGACCGACGATGCGCTAAGTGTTGTGTTGTGATGAGGGTAGGCATGGTAGCTTCCATTTGTTCAAAATATTTCTCCTTTTGGCGCAGCTCCTGATTGAATTGGTGAAGGAGGGGATCGCACTGCACCATGGACCATAACCCCATAGCAATTTCTAAAAATTCTTCACCCTTCATGATTTGTGTTGTAATGTTGCTTGTAGCTTCTTTGACCAGTGTGGCTCACTGGGCACGCACCTAAGGAGGGGTCTCGGACTGCAATTTGGCTTGTACTGCAGCTATTTTTTGCTCCAAGTCTACTTTAATAGCCTGCACTTCGGTCCTGGATGCCTTAAAGGTAGCTACCAAGCCTTCAACCTTGGCCTACAGTGCATCAGAGGCAGGAATCACTTCCATCATATCCTTATAGAGTCGGTCTATCAGATGCTCTAATTTAGCCTGTTGCACAACTGTTATGATGTGTGTTACCTGAGCTTGGGTGGTTTTGGCAGATTTGGTCACAATGGTTTTCTCGGGCTCATTTAGCTACTACTATGCCTACATTTCTCTGTATTGGAGCTTGTCAAAGATGAAGACGTAGATGGTGTGCAGCTACTCACCTATCAGTCTCACAACATCGAGATCAATCGCAGAACAAGCGCGGATTTGCTCACACAGGATCGGAGGTACTACAGTGAATGTCGCACCCGAGAGGGTGCAGATCCAACACTCTGTCACGGTGGCCAAAGCTGTAATTGTGGCTCACTCGCTCTCTTGATTATTCCTCAACTTATTCATGCTCACCTGAAGTGTATCTTCTTTTAACTGAAGGACGTCTGGCCCCGACTGCAAGGCTTCCACCGCGGCCTTTTGTTGATCTTCTAGGGCAGCCCATCGATGTGTGGAAGAAATAGTGACAACGTCCGCAATCTTCTCCAAGTCTTCTTCTATCAAGGTGACCTCCGCCTCCTCGCCGGTCTTAGTGGCCTTTTGCTTCTTCCTCTACCCTTTGGGAGGCTTGTCTATGCACTTTGTTTCGCGTGGGGACTCTGTGCCATCCCCACCAAGCCCTTCAACTCACTCGTCCTGCTAAGACTCCTGCTCTGTCCCCTTGGTGTCATCCTTGGGGGTCTCCTTGGTCGTATTTTTTTTCTCCATGGAGTGCACCTCGGTTTCCTTCACTGTACTTAGTGGGATAGTATCCTTCGAGGTTACGCCCTTGCCAGAGGTGCCTGCTATAACCAGAGCAAATGATTTGAAGCCGAAATTCCATGTCAGTGGCCAAGTTGCGACAAGTTTATCAATCTCTGCTTTCGTAGACATATTCGGAAGGTTATACCATGCTTGATATTTGCGAGCCCGAATCTACACGTTGTGCATGGTGACATGGAATTTAGAAATGCCCTTGTATTTTTCATAGACCGCTGGCGACAAGCATAGCCTAGAATGAATTTTTGTTGCCAACGCACGATCGAACAACACCCAGAACACCTTGTTCTCCTTCGTGCGCTTTGGATCCTTAGAATCCCAAAGGTTCAAATACCACGCACCTTCACACATATCTAGCTCGAGCTCAGGGAGCACTACATCATCAGGTGTCTCCCATGCAACCAAGGAAATCAACATCAACAACTAGGAATAGAAAAATTCCTTTCCCTGGTCCTGCGCCTCATGCACATTGTCTAAAAATTCTTCGCAGAGGTACTGTGACCAGTTGTAACAGACCCCTTTCTCGCATCGTCTGGCTAGCTGAATCACGTAAGCAGGGATGGCCGATGCCCGACACTTGCGGATCATTTTCTAGGCAAGCAGTAGAGTACCCATGAGAATTCCCGGGTCAACTATAGTTTCTATATGGAACCTCCTCTTTCGTGATCGACTTTATACTTCTCCCGTACTTCGTGGGCACCCTTCTGCTCATATTCTTGCCGAAGCCCTTCATGGGATGGGGTCCTTGCATGGGGAGGCCGGTGATTTGGTGAATTAAGTCAGTGTTGATCGGGACGCAACCTTGGATCCACAATCACCCATCGTGGATCAGCGCCAGCAATTGGCACACAACCAGGTCGGTGATGGTATATCAACCAAAGTGGGGGATGCACTGAAAATTCAATATCCTCGAGGCCTCCAACCTGCTTGCCCATGGCATTGATTCCACCTTCGGCATTTATCATACAACACCCTCTCAAGATATAATTCCAAGGCTAGTTCTGGGAAGGCGTCTACATTTTCTAGATCATGATGATCAAATTTAATGGAGCAGAGGCTCCCAAACATATCACCAATCAGGGGGACCCCCTTCGGGACCAGCAACATCTGCATATATTCTCAGACAACACTAACATTCTTGGGGGTGCACACAATGGCCAGGTAGTGAGTTCGACAATGGCGTAGCCGGGGGGGGGCTGGTTTCCATGTGCGCAGCCCCGCCCTAGTTGAATTCAGGCGAATCTCTTAGAGGGTTGTATACTGATATATCCCCTTCTTGATTAACCTAATAATATTTACCACTTCATTTCGTGCTTACACTATGGTTTGAGGTCATTCACTCGGTGTGGTTGCATAGGACACCGTTTTCGCACAATAGCATCTTAATCAGCAGCGACAATATTTACAAGAACTTACCTCTAAACCCTTTAAAAAACCTTCACTCAGCTTCAAAATAGAACATAAACTAATTGACTGCAAACTCTATTACAAATCCTCCCCAAACAGTATCAACCCAATGATCTATAGTCCAGGTGATCTTGTTATCATCCTTCTCCAACTGTTGCATCAATTCAGGGGTCCATTATGTGACTTGATCGTCTTTCCAACAAGTCTGGAACTCTGCCAACCTTGCCAGCCAATCCTACAGTTCATGTGCGAAGGTTACGAAGAATATTTCGTACACTTATGTAAAAATGTACTTATTCTTCCACTCTTCGGCAATGAACTTCTTACTTCTATTCTCTTTTAGGGCAAACTTCTGAATCTTATTTTCAAACTAGTCCTCAAGTTTAGGCTTCAATGGCTGCCAATGAACCTGCATTAGGGGAATTTTGAGGTCTAAAATGGGCATCCTAAGGAAAATTTACTATCAAAATTCACTTTATGAGAACCAATCACATTTTAGGGGATGACATCATCCCTAATGGCTGAGGTGGCATTTCTTGAGTTAAAGGTACTTACTTTTCACATTCTCAATGGTGGATAAAAACTCATGGTTAACCATGGTAGTTCTCTAAGTACTTTTAAAGTTAAAGTAAAGTACTCATAATAAATGTCATTTCACACTTTTTGAATAAAATATATTATTGTAATTTCATATTTCTTGAAAGAAACAATATATATCCTTGTACATTTATTATATTATATTATATTATATTATATTATATTATTTTTATAATGTATATTAATTACATTTTAATATACAATTTAAATAATATAAATTTTAATTAATCGCATATAATAGAATTAAGAATTTATAAATTTATATTTATATTTTATTTTAAGTTATTTAATTACAAAGGACAAATGCATTAGTTGTTCAATGATAATGACTTTTTCTTGAAAAGCTCATTCTTATTTATAGTCACATCAATACAATTTTTTTATTAATTTTATTTTGGTACAACTTTTGAATTGAATTTAACTATGGTTACATGGATTGTGGTGCAAAAAGTGAATTGAAAATTCACAAATATTATTTTATTGGCTTAGCTATTATTTTATTATTTCCTTAGGAGGCCCATCTTAGACTTTAAAATTCCCCTAATGTGGCATTACTCGATCTCTCTCTCAAAATGCTCCTAGTCCCAGAAATGGAACCATTTTTTGGTTTAAGGGGTCTTGACCCAAGTTCGGTTTTAAGGTTTACCAACAAACCCCTGTACTACTGTCCCTTTCAAAAATGGCCTACTTGCATAGGTCACGGTCTCACCTGAAGTAGAATGGGAGGGTGTTGGAACCAGATTTCCACACCCTGAGAGAGATAAATTTAATTAAAGTGGGTCCCTTCAGCCCTAACAGACCTTCGTTGGAGAAGCCCTAACACAGGAACCCTTAATATTTTATCAGTGGAGTAACTTAGGTGAAGCTCATAAATTATCAGATAATAAGTTAACATAAGTAAGGTGACCAATTATAACCAGATCTATGCATTCGCTCCTTCTTACAGTGTTGCATCCATGTACACATTCATAAATCAACAGTATTAAGCAAATAGATCTAATCACAAAAATAATAGAAAGTGCAGCCAAAATCCGTAACATAGAAGCACTTAGATATCATAAAGCATTATTTCTCATTCATTCACATCAGATCCAACTTACAGACTCTATTTACCAACCCACGCACACAACCAGTGGGGTCCTCACACAACAAGACTCAGGGACTCTGCACACACAACCATCAGGAGCCCTTACCCATACAATCGACACAAAATATCCACAGATTCGGATCCAAGCTTGATCCAAAACGTAGCCTCCCTCTAGACTTGATTTATCCATCTATTTATAACATATTATCCTACGCTACTATGGTCTACAAGCCATGGTTTTTGGACTCTTGGTCTACCCTTTGACACATTACAGTTCATTAGGGGCTTTGAGCTGCCCCAAAGCCCCTGTGCTAGACTAATTATTACAAAATATTAGAAAATTGTTCCAAAATTTTCGCTAGGGGACCCTGCTCAAACATGGTCAGATACTCGAACAAGCCCCTCTTGGGTATCATCTCGCTTCACATGTGCATATTTACCTCTAGCATCATCCTACTATGCTAATAGACAAAATTAGGCCTTGTCTCCAGAAACCTCTCCAAAAATAAACAAAACAACTATGAAGCGAAAGTGAAGGTCAACCTCCCACGTGTCTGAGAACGACATATATCTAAGGCTATAGAAAACTACCGCAAAAAAATGGCAGACCATCTAACAAGTCATGGTGTATGTAATAAAGAATAAACATAAAATAAAAGAGGGAAAATAATGCGTTGAACATCATTGGTATAATGTGCAATGGTCATCAGTAATAATGAGAGGCACCTAACCTCCTCTGGACCAAAAGAATAAATGCGTAGCTGTCCACCAGACACCTAAAAATCTGCAAGAGAAAGTATATCATCCCTAATGTATCTCTAGGAGTACACCAACTAACTCCCTGCTACATAACCAACAGGGACATCAGGGAACTGGGGCAAATCCTTCCCTCTCCTAGATAGGCCAATAATAAAGTAAATGTCCTCCTGAGTGGGATGGTACCACTGGTTAGGACCGACAGAGAATGCTTATCGGTGGGCATCCCACCTATAGATCAACTGTCCTAATAACCCACTGTGCCCCTTCAAGGATGTATCCTCCTCGTAGAACTTAAGGAGGCCTACCTCCCTTAAGCGCAAGTAGGTGGGTGGCATAATGGGGCAAGGGTACAAAAGTCTCTCCCTCTCCCTTGCCTCCCATTGTTGTATCATGTTATAATTGTCATCCATCTGCCCTTATTGTTTTCTTTCCTCTCTCCTTTTACGTCATTGAATGATTCACATACTAAATACAACAGCCTCCCTCATACATAAAACCTAATTTTTTTTTAATTAAATGACAAGTTTATTTACAAATATATAAATATAACTTTTATCGAAAAAAAAACATTTGGTGCACCAAAAAAAATAATCACGCACCGCCAACGTTGCGTACATTTATATCATGCACCGCCAATGGTGGATGTATTTATATCACGCACTGTCTACAATGTGCATTAAAAAATCTCATGCACTGCTAAAACAAAAAACTATTACTTAGCGATGTGTTGAAAAAACATATTCGCCCCAAGGCGTTGGTTATAGTGCAACGCTCTGCCATTTTGCAAGATTTTACCACTGGCGGTGCAGTACCAAACACACACTACCCCAGTGTGATATGTTTGACTAACTCACTGACATACATAAATTATGGCGATGTGTCCCGGAATACTAACGCATTGCTGTAAATAAATTTTAAATTTTAAAATTCTTTAAACTGTCGGTGCAGCCGAAAACTAACATGCACTGGAATATTTTATTGTTATTGAGGTGAGCTTTGTCTTGGTATAGCATCAGGCTATCACATTAACCGCCTAGTGCAATTTCCATTAACATCTTTCACGGTGTGGCTTGTAAATTTACAGGGAGCACCGAGAACGGTGCGAACCGAACAGCTCTAACATCTGCACAGGAAAAAAAAAATTCAAAAAAATGGTGAATTTTAGCTCAATTTTAAAATTTAATCCGCTAAAAGCCTAATTTGTTGAGAAACAATGAGGTTACCTGCACATTTGCACCTCGAGGAGGAATATTTGCAACGGAATCATCAAAACCAAATTTTCCCACCATTTTGAAAAATTCGAACTCCACACATTGAGAAATGGACGGAAACAATGTAGGAAATGGGAGCACTGACGGCAGGTCGCCTCATAGAAGGAAAATTCACACCAATGCTTGAGAACACTAAGCACTATAACAAGTAAAAATGATTTTTTTATGGCCAGTAATTTTTTTTAAATTAACTCTTTTTCGATGCGCTTGATTATGAGACGCATTGGGTGGTTGTATCAATGGTGCACCGCACTTCTTTACGATGTGTTGGTTTAATGAGATGCATCGGGCTGGTTTTTACAAAGTGCACAGTGCTTCCTTTTAATAAAAACCTTATGTTGGTGTGTCATTGTACATAATAGCACTGGGCCGTTGTCGTTAGTAAATAACACCGAAATGTTGAGTGTCTCGGTGTGGCATTTGATAGCACACACCGATGCGTTGTCTGTATGAAGTGCACTGTTGTTTTCATAATACTTAAAAATAAATCTGCAATGAATTTTTAGCCTCTACTATGCACCGATGCATCAAATCTATATCAAGCGGACCAGTGCATGTTATGATTATAAACGCACCACAAAAAAAACTTCTGCAAAAACATCCACCCGCTAACCTCCTCTAGTGACCTTCGCTACAAACGGATATCTGCGCTATTTTATAAGAGCTTCCTCAAAAACATCCGCTAGAGGGTATTTTCCTTATAGTGTCTCCACCTACGTTAAGAGGGATCCAAAGTTCACAATACTTCTTCCTGCTAACCCTACAAGCACCCAAACTCATAGATTTACCCCTCTACTATGTAGAGATATAGAGAACCTGATGGGTCCAACCCACTAAAACAGTAGGTATCTAGACTATATTTTATCTCCACTTGATATTCTCTAGTCTTCTCTTCACTCCATGCTCCAAACTCACAAAGTTACCACTCTACCATGCAGGGATCCAAAACACACACTAGTTCCACCCACTTAACCAAGCGGGAATACATACTACCTTGTGTCTCCACCTGCTCTTCTTTGGTATTCTCTTCACTCTCATGGTCCTTCGTGTCACCTATGCATGGATCCAAAGCACACAATGGTTTGACCCACTTAACTCTGTATAAATCCAAACTACACTATGTCTCCACCTACTCTTCTATCACCTTTCCTTCAAGCTACCCACCCCTACGTGTTTTTTCTCCTATTTCTACTCTAGGCCTCATCCTTCGTTTCTAAAAATTTCCCTCACAATGGCCACATGCATATCCTGACATGATTCACATATTCAACACATTCCTTGAGCTTGTATGTTACTATCTATCCAACTCTCTGTTATCTGATAATGTATTTCCTCTCATATGTATGTTACTTCGCATACCTTACATTACCACTGAATTTCCCCCCCTCTCCCCAAATCATGTTTGTATCCCCTTATGTCCTCTCTTTTTTCTACCTCTTCCTTCCACCAACCCTATGTTGAAATACTGAGGGAGATGAATTTGTATTTCATTCAATTTTTATTATTAATACCAGTTCATATTTTTCACAAGTAGAACTAGAAAGTAAATAAAAATAAATTTATTAAAAAATGGTTGAGGACACAAATCCTCTTAAAATGGTTACAGGCTCTAACTTATAAAAAAAAAATTTAGGGTTCCAACCCTAAGGACTCAAATCCCATCAATAAAGAGAAATTGAAGGGATTCAACCAAAGAATAAAATGTTACCAAAGACTATGGCATCATCTTCACTGGACATTCCTCATCAGTATGCAATTGTTTGTGATATTGTAGGTTTATTCAACATATGTTTGATCTTCAATTCATTAGGAGATAAAATGTTCAATATTAAATGCCACAGATATGCTTCAAAAAGTTCTAAATCAATTCTTCACACCTCCAAAAGTTTTGAAATACTGCTCAAATTTCTGATTAGAGTCATACAACAGGTATTTCCTACTTCAAATCAGTTTTTTTGTTGTATACAAACCCACAAAAATTCCACTGAAAAGTTCTGAGATGAGAATGTATTATAGGTTCGAGCAGGTGGAAGCATCATATATCACAGGTCTGAATGCATGTCACAAGTTCAAGTGACATCAAACACCACTAGTCTGAATCACAGATTATGCATCACAAGTTTATGTACATATCACGGGTTCGAGTGGCATTGATAAACCCTGGTCTGAATCACAAGTAACAAATCCGAGTTATATTATCGATCTGCATTTTATCCCAGGCTCGAGTATACCACAAGTGGTCTGAGTATCAAGAAATTAGGTGGTCGAACTATTGTGTGAGGTGAGGAACCCACACAATCTTTAATTTACAAGTGGTCGAGTATGTAAAATGTAGAATCCAAACCATATTTTTCCATAGGTGGTTGAATATGTGTAATGTGCAGAACCCAAATCGTATTACTCCACAGGTGGTCTCAGTAGAAAACGTTCCTCCTCAAGTCAATTAATACACATCTAAATTTCCAACAAGAATTACAACAAAGAAGATTCTTGATCAAAAAATATGCCTTTAGAAACTAAAAAATTGAGCCATACTTATATACGTTGTAAAAAATATAATAGACTTATGGAAGAGCCAATGTGAGAGTGTAGCCGATAGTATGAAAAAAAGTACAAAAGGTAAATAATATATGGGTATTTTATTATGGGGTATATTTGATGAGAAATAAGTTAGGATGTGAGGATAAGAAAATTTAGATATAGCTAGGGGTTTTAGTATATATTAGAACAAGGATTAAGGTTTGAGGTATGGACTTAGGGTTAGGGTACAAGCAATGGACTTGGGGTTAGGGTACAAGGTATGGACTTAGGGTTATTTTTTGAGTTATGGACTTAAGGTTAGGGATAGATTGGCATCAGTGACAAGTCTTAACAATCTCCCCATTTGTCATTGATTGCAATACTCATCATTTTTCAGTGTTCTCTCCCCCTTTGACATCAATGGAAAATTCTCCATATTATGCTCCCCCTATCATGGTGCTAGTTTTTCTAACAAAGTGCTGCTCTATTGTGGTGCAAGAGAAATGACCCCCGTTTTTTTCCCAAGATATTCAAATGCTTCTTGTGGTAGGGGCTTTATGAAAATATCTACAATTTTTTCCTTTGTATTGACATATTCCAATCTGACATTTTTCTCTACAACTTGTTCTCAGAGGAAATGGTATTTGATTGAGATATGTTTTGTCTTTGAATGGATTACCAGATTTTTTGAAAGACTGATGGCATTGGTGTTTTCACAATAAATAAATATTGGTTGATTAATTTCTGTGTTGACATATTTCATAACTTCCTTCATCCATAATATTTGGGTATAAAAAACTGTAATAGTTATGTATTTGGATTCAGTTGTAGAAATATATATAGATTATTTCTTTTTTCTTAGCCAAGATACAAGACAATTTCCCATGAAGAATACATTTTCACTAGTGATTTTTTGTCATCTATGCTTCCAACCCAATCATTTATTAGTGTATGTTGTTAAAATAAGGGTTGTGCTTTCGGGATACCATAGACCAAGATTAGGAGTACCTTTCAAATATCTGAGAATTATTTTAATAACCATCAAATGGGAGTCCTTAGGAGCTGACTGAAATATTTCCACTATTCCTGTTACTTGCAAAATATCTAGTCATGAAGCATTTAAGTATAGAATATCTCCAATTATTGATTTGTAAAGAGCTGTGTCTACCGAAGGGGATTAATTATATTTTATTAATTTGCAATTTGTAGTCATTGGTGTGCTCATAACAATACATTATTCCATCCCATATCTTTTAAGCATGTCTCTAAAATATTTTTTTTGGGATATGAACATATGTGCTTTAGTTTGAGTTACCTTTAGTCCAGGAAAATAAGATAATTCACCAATCATAGAGATTTCAAACTCCTTAGACATTTTTTGAGAAAATTCATGACTCATATCATCATTATTGCTACAAAAAATTAGATCATCAACATATACAAGGGTGATTAGTAGTTTATCCTTGTCTATATTCATATAGATATTACTTCCAGCCACCCCCATTTTGAAACCTTGTTGTTGTAGATAATGATCCAATATTGTGTACCAGGCTCCAGGAGCTTGTTTTAATCCGTATAACGTATTTTTTAATTTGCAAAAAAAAAAAAAAAAAAAAAAAAAAAAAAAATCCTTCTACTAGATCAAACCCTTCTGGTTGCTCCATGTTTACTAAGTCTTGAGTTCAGATCGGGTTGATATGAAACAGATCCGTAGGCACAGAGTGTTGTGGTAGCAGCTCATAGCCCCAGAGTCGCGAGTCGAGCGTGTTAATGTTGCGGCTCAAAGAGATAGTAGGAATATTAGATTTGAATCACCTTCAGTTCATTGTGCATTTCTTCAAACATCATTCATTCAGTTATAGTTGTGTTATAGAATCATTGACAGTCTCCCGGATTCAGATCTAGGACATTAGAGTTGAGATCACTTGGTGATATTTCATATATGTTTTTTGATACTATAGATTTGTAGATATGTACATCAGATCTATTTTTTTTCACTGCAAATGTATATTCAGTCCTCATTCAGTATTAGTCATGTTCATTAGTTTTCTACAGCCAGTTTCAGTGCATTTCAATTCTAAGATTCAGTTTCCCTCATGCAAAAGTATGGTTATGGTTTTAGTGCTTGTATGCTATTTGTTTTCTGCATCGTAAATATATGTAGTCATGGATCATTATACTCTTTTTGCTGACTCATTCAATGAAGATCTAAGAAGAATATTTTCCAATCGTTTTCCCCATAGTGGGTTTTTCCCTGGTCTCAAACTAAGACTGGTGTCTTTATGTGTTCATGCTTCTCTTCCCTTAATCTTTTATTTTCCATTGTTTAGATGATCATGATGATGATGTTGTTTTTCTTTCTGCATAGTTTCATTTTCTGATGGTTAATGATATAGATCTATTCAATGGAAAAATTACTTAGGGTGAACTTAACATGTTGGTGAAGAAATGTAACTATCAAAGTAAAGAACAATGCTGCTGTAGGAAAAATTAACATGGTTTCAGAGCCAATTTGAATAAAATCCATTAGGATCACCCCAAGGAAAGACTTCTATGGAAGAAAGAAGAGGATGGTAGAGAGCTAAAAGAATTATAGGATATAAAGAAAACCCTAGGTAGTTAGTGGATAAGGGTTTGAGAGAAACCTTGGTTTGTGGTAAATTCTTGAGATCTAGTTTATGAGACCCTCGCATAACCTTTGGAAAGATGCTCAATAACTTGGATTGATTTGATAGTTGACCTGGGTATTGATTAATTTGTTGATTGAAGGAAATGTTGCTTTATTATCTATGGCTGACTCTTGAAGGCAGGTTCAAGAGGGAAAGGATTATCATTGAAGATAAGTATTCCTCGACTTATAATTCGTACTCGTGTTTATGCTTATGGATCCAATTTCTATGATTATTTTTTCTAGTCATTACTTCCTGCATGTATATT
This sequence comes from Pinus albicaulis, assembly GCA_034641835.2. Lineage (NCBI taxonomy): Eukaryota > Viridiplantae > Streptophyta > Pinopsida > Pinales > Pinaceae > Pinus > Pinus albicaulis. The sequence goes on from CM076577.1 coordinate 308,290,503, forward strand.
TGATATCCTAGATATATATAATCTCTATGATGAGATGTGATGAGAGGATCCCTATTGAGGATATTTGGAAATGCAAGAAAGATATCTAGATCGAGAATGAAGGAAATTTGGGTAGATCTAGAAGTGCAGCCAAATCTGGAAAAGGAAATATGGCTAGATCCAAAAAAGGTAAAGAGGCACTTGTGCACTACAAGCTGCCTAAGTGAAGGTGCACAAGTAATACAATAATGCATGCGTGGTATATTTTTTTAATGTTATTATTTAGCTACAACATTGGATGGCTAGGTGAGCCCTTCGGTATATTGAGAATGTTTACTTCTCATATGGATCATGCATGCACATATAAGAGTGATTGGGATTTATGTTGATGAAATAGTGCACCTGGTATTGAATGGTTTTGATCATGATGATCTTCTTCATTCTGCGAGAGTACTTGAAGTGATTGTTGATCATGGATATAATAGCATAACTTAATATTGTGCTAACATCTATTTATTTGAGATCTTGATTATGATTTTTGGTGGGTGGCACTCTTTATTCTTGATACGCATAAGATATGTTGGATTGCTTATGGAATTTTACCTCATTGATATGGTACTGATAATACTCGTGATCAACATGATGAAAGCTCATTGCACCTTATTGGTTTATTGATTAACCTAACTTGATCCTATTGATTGTGATGTGCATGGTATTGGAAACCGTGATTATAAAGGCATATTTATGAGATTGATGTTTCAGATCTTTGACTATCTCTGGTTATAGCATGCAGTGAAATTAAATGCTTTAACATGATGTATTATTATTGGATCTTAAGGTTTTGTTGTCACATCTACCTATCGCCCTGATATTTCTAGTCTATCCCTTGATGAAGGATGGATGACATGATATTGATGATCATGATAGATGTATTTTTATGATCTAATAGATCTTTTGTTGCCTGATCCCTCTAAATACAGGTTGATGACATGAATGAAGTAGATTCTCATTCAGAGGGATAAATTATTCTTACTCATGATTGTTATTGAAATATGATTTATGAGTGTTTGATATTGATTAATCCACAACAGACAGATGAGACTCATTCACGCAAAGGAAGGCTCACAAATGTGACTATGTCTAGTAGAAACATAATTGAAGTTATGTACAATTAATTCAGTCTATACTACGAATCCATGGATCTTTGATTTGCCTTGTCGTTATGAACAGATTTATGGTATTTCTGAAATTGAGCATGAAATTAGATGGTCACTTGGAAGATTCTAGTTTTGCAGATGTATTGCAGATGCCAATAAGATCTGTTAGCTGGGAAAGTTCGTATTTTTGAACCTAACTTGTGTGTGCTAGTGACTGAGATATTCATATGGATATGTTTTTGATTCTACATCATCTTTTGGCTGATTAATATTGATAAAAAAAATTTGGTACTTTTGACATGATTGAGACACATCTAGATTTATAGATCTTACCATGATTGCACATTTGGATTTGACATGATTTGATCTGGTGATGATTAATTTTCTTAGATGACTATGTTATGTAGACATATTGACCTTTAGTGTCGTATGTGATTATATAGACATATGGTTTTGTATTGGCCTCCTTGTTCCTAGCACAAAGGTTGTTGTGACTTGGTATGTACATGTATGATTTAACCGTGATGTGTATGCACATACATCCAATGACAGAAATGGTCTATAATGACATTTTAAATGACAGACTCATCCAGATGGATATTGGTGGCCACCCACCTATTCAATTTGGACCCCCACCATCGATTCTTTCAATTTTTCAATTTTAGCACAACTTACTATTTTTAGCAGTTTTTTGGGTCCTGAACTTTCGCAGCCATTTTGAGGCCCTAAACGATGATTTTTGGGAAAACCAAGAGCAACATGGAAGTTGCTTCATGTTTCTCATGTAAAAAGTTTTATTCCTCAGGATAGATCTTTCTAACAATGTATTTAGCATGTCAAACTCAGACTATATGCCAAAGTTACACCCCCAAGAAGTTGATGTATGAGTTTACCTAAACGGGGCCCATATTTTTGGAGCTTCATCTCCTAGGGTTAGGGTTTTGGATGTTTAGGGTTTTCCATTGTTTCTCAACAATAAATAGGCCTTCGAGCTTCATTTCAACATAGTTCAAAGGCCTGTAGCCACCACATCTATTCTCAGAGATAAGCTACCAGCACCCTAGATAGTTTATTTTCATTATGTCTGTAAGCATATTTATGTTATTTGATATTAATGAAATGAGATATTATTTATGTTGCATCTCTGTGTTTATGTCTATTTCTGTATTTTATTGTGTTCCTGCATAAATTTGGATCAGTGGTATTAGAGCGGTCTACTCTTTCTCTTTTTTTCTTTGCATTTCCCCAATGAGGTCAGGGTATAAGGAGTTAGGGCTCGATCTGGTTGAACCCTTGCAAGATCAGCCTCGCAAACCCTGACGACCTCCCATATTGGCGTAAGAAAGAAAGATGAGGGATTTGAAGATCATATCAAATTATTTCTCTAGGAGGCCCTAGAGAAACAAAGGAACATGATGATTTATAACATTGCCCAAATCCTTCAACAACTGCCCCCTGGTTGTGCATATACATCTAGCAACCACTCTGGAGGTAGATGTATTTGAAGGCTAGATAGATGTAGATGTCATAGATAGATGGTTGAATTTGTTGTAAGCATATTTCTCATTCCATGATTTCTCTGACCAATAAAAGATTACTTTTGGACTCCTTAAAGCTGTCCCCATGTCAAAGACTCGTGGGAAACATACCATGAGCAGAAGGACAAGAGGGAACCCTCTCAGTTCTCAGCCACACCCACTTGGAAGTCATTCTGAGACATCATCAAGGAACAATATTATCTTATGGGGAGCTATGAGAACAAGTACATCCAATAGACCACCCAAAAACAGCAAAGGGATCAAGATGTGCACGAACAATGAATTTTTCCATACCCTATGCACAAAGTTGGGTATTAAATATTCAAAGAGACATTTGGTGCTAAAGTACAGTATTTGTTTGCACATATACATTCAGGATGAAATTTAGTTCCTTGACATTACCTCACTTGGCATGACATATCGCTATGCTGCCAAGATCAAGCATAAATTTAAGCATAAGAAGCGAGAATTTGGATCTGCAAATCCGAAGCCATGGAAAGGTGCCCCTGAACCGCGGAAGAAGAGGAAAAGCCAAAGCAGGGTGACTCAGAACACCACCACAGATCCAAATAAGGACATGAGGGAGTGGTTTGAATTTCATAACAGCCCCACTCAGAGCACAAACGAGTGTCAATCCAAACAGTCGTTGGTGGTTGAACTTAAGGCACCTGAATCAAATGCATGTTATGATCCTGAGTCAAAATGTAATATTCCAAAATGGAAATAGCAGCAATACAAGACATAATAATGTAAAACACAACAATTTTGAACATGTCATAAAAGGGATCAATATACAGCCATCATTTTATTAAGATATCAGCAACAATATACAAAAATATCTTGAGGGTCAAGCCACTCAAGCAATAAGAACAAGCCTTCGATGATCAGAACAATTAGCACATGAGTTGCTACTACTATATAGAATGTTGGAAAGTAGTGACAGCGTTGTCTATATTAGTGTAGCTACTGCTGCAAACATACATAAATGAAATATGGTTGATAGATACAAAAGAAATGCCCAAAAATGAAGATATGGGCTCTAATACATGATTTCTAGCCAACCTGGAAAAGATTGCTAGAAATACCAAGAAAATATACAATGTGACAAATAACCATAGGGTTGATATGTCACTATGAACTGGAACTAAGTAGAATGAGGATATGACATATCTAAAATGATTATTTCCTCCTCCAATGGCGTTTCTCAACAGAAGGTTGATCCCTCTATTCAGAAATAGACCCTCCTGATGAGCTCAATGAACCCTCCCAGTAATTGCCTCTAAAAATAACGCAGATTTGGTTTGTAACTGTGCTGTGAGGTATGGTAGATGGTTGGCCTGATGCCAAAATGTAGAAATATGCCAAGGATCCCTCCTTGTTGATCCTCCAATGGATAGGCTTCCTCTCCACTTAAAAACAAGCCCAAAATTGGCTCTATGTGATCCTCCATTGTTGCACCCTGCAACACAACCCATCTCTAAATAGAAAATACGTTGTAGCTGAAGGAGGTAGCTTGGCCAGAATGAAAAAATGAGGAAAATTCAGCCCAATGAACCTCTCCTTCCCTGAGGATGAGGTATGGGTTCCCGATCAGGAACACCCTTGTGCTAAGCAGCACAACAAACCCAGCTAAACAGCTAAAGGATGCAAAGTCTAAATAGACCAATATCAAAATGATAATCTAAAACATGAATAACAATGGTTTCCATCCCCTCCATATATAGTGTGTGTGCCTTCTCACATTGGGTCCCATCCATAAATCCCACCAAGCTCATGCAAGTTGTCCTCCACTAAAACTACATTGTCTTATCATAAATGCCACTCCTCCATGACAGCGTTGTTTACTTGGTCAAAGTTGACCTATTCAACATGTATCCCCTCCAATTCACACCCAAAGGTGCTTAATCCAACTACTTATTCTTCCTCCTTTCACAGTAGGTGTGTTATTTTTCCTTCTAAGGAAATTTATGGGCCTCCCTACCCACTTATTCACCTACCTAGTGATAAAACAAACTATAATATTCCATTTAGATGAAGGCTAAATTTTTGGAATATTATACAAAACCAGAAAAGGGAAATCACAAAGGGTAGAAAATCATTGATTCAGATCCTAGTGTCATTGTTTCCACCACCAATCTCCAGAGGGAGGATCCCGAGGATCCAGAGGAGGGGGAGCGCCTCTTCCATTCACAGATGTGGGTGAAGGGTTCTCCACTTACATTTCCTTGTCGATAGCACAAGCCAAAAGAACCTCATTTGAGCAGAGGTTGTGAAGCGGCTCAGCCTACCAACCATATCACATCCACATGCATATACCATTGGGTGGCTTCACCAAGGAAGGTATCATTGCGACTGCCAACAATGTCGCCTTCCCTAGAGCATCAAGCCATTCACGGATGAGGTACTATTTGATGTTGCTCCTATTGATGTGTCTGATGTATTATTGGGCCAACCATACTTACGGAAGTGACATGATTTGTATGATTCCAGGCCTTGTTTTGTTGTTATTACTTTGGGAAATAAATTGTACAGGATACCGTAGGTAGTACCGCCTCTTGCCATCTCTTTGAATACTGCAAAACAACAGAGTAAGATTGTTTCCCAAACCAGGAAATCTATTTTCATTACAATTTTCCCACAGGGAAAGAATAATATTATGGAAATAGCCTTGAAGCATGGTTCCCCTTCATGGCAGCAGCAGATGGACAAATTCATGGATGAATACAAGGACATTTTCTCCTCACCCATAGAGGTTCCTATACATTGTCAGTTCAAGCACTCCATTAATATGAACCCAACTGCGTTGCCACTTGATGTTTCCATACCGCATGTGACCACATAGATAGAATCCACACATGTATTATCAGAGGTTTATAAAGCAACTAAATTTATTGAATGCATCCATCACATCCGCGAGCACGTCCATGACGTCTTCGACAAATCCAATACCAAGTTCAACAAAATTTTCCTCATCTCATGGAGAAACTCAACGCAATGGTGACCATTACTTCCTAAGGGGGGAGGAATGATCCAAGTGGATATTGATGGCAACCCACCTATTCCATTTGGACCCCCACCTTCGATTCTTTCAGTTTCAGCACAACTTACTATTTTTAGTAGTTTTTTGGGTCATGAACTTCCGAAGCCGTTTTGAGGCCCTAAATGACGTTTTTTGGGAAAAACCGAGAGAAACATGGAATTTAATTTGATGTTTCTCATGTTAAAAGATGTATTCCTCGAATATATATTTCTAACAAGGTATTGATTGTGTCAAACAGAGATCATATGCCAAATTTATGTCACCGGGAAGTTGATGTACCAATTTACCCAAACGGGGCCCATAGTCTTGGCGCTTAATGTCTGAGGGTTAGGGTTTTAGATGTTTAGGTTTTTGCATTGTTTCCCAACAATAAATAGGCCTTCGAGCCTCATTGTAACACATTTCAAAGGCATGTAACCGCCACATCTCATGTCACAGATAAGCTACCAGCACCCTAGCTAGTTTAGTTTCAATATGTCTGTAAGCATATTTCTGTTATTTGATATTAATGAACTGAAGTATTATTTCCACTGCATATCTGTGTTTATATCTATTTATATATTTTACTACATTCCTGCATAGATCCGGATCACAGACTTGAGAACTTGACATGAAATAAAGTCAAGACTTTATATGTATGTTACATGTCTCTAGTTGGAATAATTGATACTATGAAATCAATGTCTTTAATAATAATTGTGACCAGCATTTAAAATTGGATGAGATGATTTTGTTGACTCAACTTTGATTTGAGTAAGACTGGATATGTTTGCATGATAAGGCCTTGGGCTCATAGAGAGTGTTGTGTGATGCAAACTCCTTGATTCAGATTTGTTTATATGTGTTTGTTGTCTAGTGAAGTTGGGATAACAAGTTCCAAGGTATGATCTTGTTTTTTTATTATGACTTTGATTATACACACTGATAGTCTATTATTGATAGGTGATAAGCCTCTGAAAATATAAGTAATAGGGATATGATTTTTTGAATATCGTAATGTTGTATCATGGCATGATAAATTGATTTCTGGAATTTGGGAAATAAATTCCATATAGCAAGACTCTTGAAATGTCTTTGTGTAATGTAAATTTTTGGATATTTTGATTTAAAGTTCAAATGTTGATTGAACGTGATATGGCATATGTTAATTGGTTGAAGAATTGATGTTGCATTTTTAACATTCATCCATATATGATGTTTATAGAACATGATTGAATTCATGATGGAGCTTCTTAACTCAGAATTGCCACCAAACATCTTTTATTTGGTTGAGATATTTCTCCCATGATATGTAGCGGCATGGATTGACTAATGATGTTTTGGATTAGTATCGATGATAACATTTAGATCATACCTTAGTATAATATTTTCCATGATATCCTGGACGAGAGGTCCATAGCACGGCCGAGGTCGGATATAATGCTGCTAGCAAGGCTAGCTCTAAGGCATCATGTAGAATCTCCTTAGAGAGTTGATCGAGTATTATTTGGATAAGACATGGATACACGATGATGACAGAGAATCCCAAATACATATAGTTGGGACTATTATTTCTCCATTTAGTGAGATAGTAGAGTTGTTCGAAACAAGTTGAGGCTTGTGATTGACACCTCCGTGAGAGGGAGGATGATTATAGTATCCATGCACATTTGACACCTCTATGAGTGGGATGTTGTTATTGGTATCTTGTTTTGATCTACATGATGATGTATGTTCTAACATAAAACTTGATTTGATTTCTTGTAGTTACAGGAATCAACAGATACCATATGAGAATAGCGTTGATCAAGGACATTGAGCTAGCTTTTCCTCTCTGTTTGAGCTCCCAGAAAGAGGAATTGAGATAGAGGGCTCCTGGTGTTGAGGGCACTCTTGACAATAAGGAGTATTCCCTATATGTTACCCAGGGTTAAGAATGTTTCTCCCCTATCTGCATAGGGTCATAGAATGTTGCTCCCCTATTTCATCTTTGCAGAGGATACCTCAGTTGGAATCATACCCAAAAGTTGGGTCGACTTTTTGGGAATACCGCTCCTCATTTGGCCAACGAGCTGAGAGTGTACTTGGGCGTATAGCCCAAGAGTATTATGATTCAAGTGTTCTACCATATGACTATTCAGGGTCATTGATGAGAATATCAGTAGGAAATACGATGGGTTGGGATAACCCTATGTGATTCTGGGTTGAGAGTGAGCTCCGTGATGTGAAATAACCCTATGTGATTTTGGGTTGAGAGTGAACTCCTTGATGTGACACCAGGGTCGATATGTTCTCCAATGCATAGATGGGTGTCCTATTTGCTAGATATGGGATTGTAGAGGTATATCTCCCCCATGACATTCCAGAATATGTGCTTCCCGATGTTGTTACAGGACGAGATGTGCTCCCTATTTATATGCTCTTCTTTGATGATATTCTGGGTAGTCGCATAATGGAAGATATTGCATGATGACATCCTGATGAATTAAGGGTGGTACCCCAAGCTCCCATCAGGTGACAAATTCTTCTTCTATATCTGAGAATGTTCAGCATAGAAGAAGAAACAATCAAGAGATAAACAAAAATAAGCATGAAGAGAACATTGATGATTTATAATAAGAAAGGTTCACAGCATGACGATTACATGACAGAGATGTTAGTAATGAAACATGATGATGCATGAATATCATAATTTCATATTGATCGATGAACATATATTAGCAGATTTAGTTGACTCATAATGTCTCCATGATACAGAGTACTACAAGCTGAGATTGCAAAGTGGAATTATTCCTTGTTGAGAGTGAGTGTTAATTTTTTCAACTACAGTAAAATTACACTATGGACAACTTAGATGATTAAGATAATAATTTAATTATATTCCTCTTTTTGAGAGGATCAAAATCGACCTATAGATCACCCCAATCGGTTAATTCGAAGTTAAGTTATGAATTAATTTAATATTTTATGGGTCGACCTAATCACATGTTGATCTGATCAAATCCCCAAGCAGTCACTCACAATGTTATAAATAGAGGCGACCTCAAGCTCATTTACACATAATCACTCATGATATCTTCTCCATCATATTTTATTTTTTGGTTGTATTTTTTATTTCTTGGCTTGCTCAGGTAAGTCGGAAGGAGCTCGCACAGTGAGACGCAATGGATCGGGGTCAAATTCTAATGCACATTTCAGATCTGATTCTATTGAAGAAAATTTTTGGGGAGCTTGGGGTTTTTGTGGCCATGGGAAGAGTGTGGTGTTCCGGCAACCAAGGTGTCAAATCCTGGAGGTCATATTGGTTGATTTGAAGCAGAGCCGCAGGCACTGAGTGTTATGGTAGCGACTCAAAGCTGCAAGCTAAGCATGTTAAGGTCGCAACTCAGAGAGTTACTAGGAATATCAGATATGGATCACCTTTATTTTATTTTTTATAGCTTCCAGACATCAGTCGTTTAGTCAAAGTTTCATTAGAGCATCATTGACAGTCTCCTAGATTCAAATCTAGGACTTCAAAGTTGAGATCACTTGCTGATATTTCAGATCTATGTTTTGGTACTATAGATCTATAGATATGTACATCATATCTATTTATTTCTGTTGTAGATGTATCTTCAATCCTCATTCAATATTAGTCATGTTTATCAGTTTTCTACAGTCAGTGTCAGTGCATTTCAGTTCTCATATTTAGTTTCCTTCATGCAGAAGTATGGTTATGGTTTTAGCGCTTGTATGCTATTTTTTTCTACATCGTAAATATATGTACTCATGGATCATTGTACTCTTCTTGTTGACTCATTCAATGTAGATCTAAGAAGAATAATTTCCAAGGGTTTTTCCCATAGTGGGTTTTTCCCTAGTCTCGAACCAATCCTAGTGTCTCTATGTGTTCATGCTTCTCTTCCCTTGATATTTTATTTTCTGTTGTTTAGATGAAGACGATGATGATGGTTAATGATATAGATCTGTTCAATGTAAAAATTATTTGGGGTGAATTTAACATATTGGTGAAGAAATGTAGCTATCAAAGTAAAGAACAATGTTGTTTTATGAAAAATTAACATGTATTCTACATCACCAATAATATATTCTTTTGGATGGTGTTTTTGAACAAATTTTACTTTCAATGGAGTTTCATATGGTTCCTTTTGACTTACTTGATCCTTTTCTTCCTTGGTTGTATCTTCTTCAAACTCTTCAAGAATATGATCTTCTTCAAGGACTTCAATTTCCTTTTCTGGAAGTGCCTCGTCAATCTTTACATTTGAATTCTTTCTACTACCTTTCATAGTTGATTATTGTATCATTTACATGCTTTGATCCTTGTAGAATATCCAAGAAATATTCCTTCATCAATACGAGAATCAAACTTGTATTGTGTGTCATCATTGATCTTCATAAAGCATTTACTTCCAAAATTCTAAAATATTTTACTAAAGTGGGTATTCCTTTCCATAATTCTTACTGAGTCTTATCATTATTTTTTCTGAGTTGACCTCTATTCAAGGTATACACTGCTACCAAAACTACTTCTTTCCAGAATTTGGTATGCAAATCGGCTGCAAGTAACATTGGTCTCACCATTTCTTGCACAGTTATGTTTCTTCTTTCAACTACTCCATTTTTTTTAGAGTTCTAGCAACAGAAAGTTTTGTTTCGATTCCATGTGTTTTATAGAAATCATTGAATTCCTTCGAAGTATATTCTTCTCCTCTATTGGTTCTAAGACACTTTATTTTGTATTCTTTTTCATTTTCCAGAAGATCTTTGAAAATTTCAAAACATTCAAGAGCTTCGGATTTAAATTTTATAAAGAATACCCACATCATTCTAGTATAGTCATCTACAATTAGAGAGAACTACATTTCACATTGTAGATCTAGAGTTTTGGTTGGTCCACGTAAATCTACATGTATGATATCAAAAGGCTTTTATGTTGAGAATTCCTTATTCTTGAAGCAAGTTCTAGTTTCCTTTCCATGTTGACATTGGCCACAGACAACTTATTTTGGTTTTAGAATTGTTTGAATATCTCTTACTGCACTTGTTTTGATTATTTTGACAAAATTTTGAAAATTTGGATGTCTCAATCACTTGTGCCATAACCATATTTCACATGTTTGACTCATATAGCATTTTTTTTCTTGAATTTTACTCAAAATATATATGTTCTCTGGTGTTCTTACTCCTTTTCCTACAAGTTCTCCTGAAGAGGATTTTCTTATCTCATAATCTTTAGTACTGAACATAACATTATGTCCTTGGTCACAAATTTGGCTAACGCTCAGAAGATTGTGTTTAAGTCCTTCTAATAATAGTGGGTTTTGGGCTTTTCCCTTTCTATTAACAAGAGCCACTATCCCTTTTCTAGTAATCTTAGTAGATCCACTTCCAAAGGATACATTTTCATCCTTTTTATTTAATGAGATAAATTTCTTTTGGTCACCTATCATGTGTCCTGAAAATACACTATCTACAAAACATTGATTTTCATCATTTTGTGTAGATTAAGCTAGACCACATTTATCTGCAGTGGGTTCCCCCTTTTTCAACTCTTCCCTTTTCAACATAACTAAAAAATGTTGTGCATCATGACCTAAATCATTGCATTTTGAACATTCTACATCATACTTAGCCAAAAGGTCAAATGAATATAGATCTTTATTTTTCCTTTTTCTTTTGAACCAAGCATCTTATCAATCTTATATATCCTTGAGTTATTATCTGTATGAGCCTCGCAATGCTTAGCTTGATCACCAACAGTTTTACAGTAGAAACAATAACCGAGAAAGATAATTTGATAGTTGTTTGGATAGCCTTGGCATGAGTTAATATTCTTTCCTGGAGATGTATTTCTTTCATTCCTTGGATTGTTGTAGGTGGATCTTTGTTCTAGGTGGAATGACTTCTCTTATTTTGGATGATTGCAAAGGATATCAGCATAACTTCTTTGAATTTATTTTTTGGAATTCTCCTTTAATGAACTTGATGACTCATTTTTTAAACTGATTCCAGTCTTATCATGTGGAGGTCTTTGACTATTAAGGATGATATTAAGAGTTTGAGAACTTTGCAAGATCCTATAAACCTGATTTAAATATTTCCTTAAAGAGACAAGTTCAGATTCAAGTTTCTCGTATATTTCTTCTCTTTATTTTAGTTTGTTGTTCAAAAATTCTTCCCTCCTTTTAGCTTCTTCATTTTCTATTTTGAGAGAAATTACGTTCTTCCTTAATTATTCATTTTCTTCAATAGCACTAATTAGTTATTCATCCATATTTCCCTCTTCTTCTCTTTCAGGTTCATCATCATTTGTAAATTCCATGAATAATACTTCACTGCTTCCAGAATTGTCATCTTCTTCATTAGACTAATCATTATCCCGTTTGAGTTGAAAAGTATTTTTAGCTGATTTTTTATTTGTAATTATGAATTCTTATTCATCGGAGTTGTATTGTTTGGAGAAGAAATTATTTATATTTGGCCCTTTCTTCTTGAATATCATCTTTTTTTATTTGTCTTCATTGTCACTATCATGCTTGTAAGGAAACTTTGTAGCATAAGGCCCTATTTTACCACACTTGAAACAAATGAGAGGATAATTACCTTTGAGTTTGGACCCTTTCCTTAGTTTCTTCACAAATTGTGCTACTTCTATTTTAGTATCGGAATCGCCACTACTATAATTAAAAAAAAAATCTCTTTTTTCGATTTTTTTGAAGCCTTGAATGCAGCTTCCTTAGGGTTTGAGATTCCTTTTATCATTTCATATGCAATGAAAATCCCATGAAGTCCATCCATTGTTAGGGTATCCCAGTCCTTAATTCCTTTTACGAAACTAACTTTGGAATCAAAACATTCTGAAAGTGTTCTCAAAACCTTTTGGAGAACTGTACTTTCTTCAATGTTTTCACCTACATCCTTGAGTGAGTTGACAACTTCATCCACTCGGAGAAAAAACTTTGCAATGTCTTATTCTTCATTCATTTTGAGGTTCTAAAATTTTCTTCTATGAGTTTGGAGTTTTGCCTTCTTGATCTTGGTGTATCCAACATAGATAGCAATAAGTTTGTCCCACATTTCCCTGGCGGATTCATAGTTCATAACTTTAGTAAATTTTGAATCAGAAATGCCACTTGTTATGGAATTTAGTGCTTTTGAATTTTCTATATAAATGTATCTTCCTTCATGATCTACTAGTGGAGAAGGTGGAACTTAATTTCCATATAGAACTGATTGCCATACTTCTGGTCTAAGAGACATTAAATACAATTTCATCCTAACTTTCCAAAAAGGAAAATTTGTTCCATCAAAGTGAGGAATTTTTCTTGTATCCTTACTGATCATTATGACTAAAAATCCTTCTTCTAGTTGTTCTGTTGATTATGAAGAAGCTAAATCTGATTCCAATTGTTGAAATACTGAGAGGCGGGGTCTATCTTTATTTCATTAAATTATTATTATTAATGCGAGTTAATATTTTTCACAATTAGAACCAAAAAGTAAATAAAAAGAACTTTATTTAAAAAGGATTGAGGACACCAATCTTCTTACAATGGTTACAAGCTCCAACTTGTCATTAGAGAACTATTGAGGTCTAAAATGGGCCCCCTAAGAAAAATGTACAACCAAAATAAACTTTATAAGAACCAATAGGAATCAAGATGATGATATCAACCATGGGGGGCGATTCACAATTTTTGGGGTAAAAAATTAAAAAGATTAAAATATAATAAAATAGTAAAACTACTTTTTCAACTTGTATTTCCAACCTATCTCCATAAGGTTTTACTCAAATTTCAAGCGGGAGTATTCATTGGATGAAAATTTTAATTCCGCATCCAAGGAGTACCCAAGTTGCATACTTTAAATGGACCCTACTACACGAAAAAATGAGAAATACATGAAAAAATGTGATTTCAATCACGTTTTTCATGTATTTCTCATTTTTCATGTAGAAGGGTCCTTAGAAAGTGTGCAAGATGGGTAATCCTTGGATGAGGAATCAAATTCTGCATCCAACGAGCATTCCTACTCGAACTTTAAGTAAATCCATAGGGAGATAAGTTAAAAATATGAGTTTAAAAAATAGTTTTTTTCTTTTATCTGTCTAAAATTTAATGATGTAATCTAATATTATTCTATTATTTTCATGATTATTTTATAATTTCCTTAGGAGGCCCATTTTAGACCTCAAAATTCCCCTAATGAAATAAAATTTCGGGTTCCAACCCTAATGACACCAATCCTTATTTTGAAGTGATTTTAGGGCTCCAACCCTAAGGACTCCAATCCTATCAGCGGAGAGAAATTGAAGGGCTTAAACCCAAGAATAAAATTTTACCATAGATTACAACATCATCTTCACTGGGCATTCCTCATCAGTATGCAATTGTTTGTGATGTTTGAGGCTGCTTCAACAGATGTCTAATATTCAATTCCTTACGATCGAAAATTATGCAAGAACACAATAAAATATATAAATAAATATAAACATAGAGATTCATTAGGAATAAAACTTCATTTAATTAATATCAAATAACTGAAATGTTCTTACAAACAGAATGGAAATAAACTAGCTCGGGCGATGGTAGCTTAATTATGAGAAGTTGTGTGGAGGCTGAATTCCTCTGAATTACAGTAAAATGAGGCTCAAGTGCCTTTTGACTATTGAACAATATGGGAAAACCCTAAAACATCAAAACCCTAACTCCAAGAGATGGAACACCAAGATTTTTTTGGATCAGTTGAGGTTAGTTGGGCAGCCAATTTCCTGGGGTCGTAACTTGGTCATATTATATTTGTTTGGAACATATGATATATCATCAGAAACATCTCGTTGAGTACTACAAGATTTTTTGCAAGATATTTCCTATGGAAATAGGCCTACTGCGTACCTCAAAAAAACACCGTTTAGGGGGTTAAAAATGCTTTGGAAGTTCATGACCAGAAAAACTGCTAAAAATAGTAAATGTTGTTATAAACAAGGAAACTAATGAAACCATATGGAGGTCTAGGTGGAATAGGTGGGTGGCCACCAATATCCACCCAGGTCATTCCTCCCCCCTTAGGAAGAAATGGTCCCCATTGCTTGAAGAGCCTCCATGAGGTGAGGAAATGTTTGTTGAACCTAGTCCTTAGTGAACCACTTGCCTTGGTGAAGGAGTCGGCCTAATTTGACAACTCGATGTATTTGGATCCTCTACTGGCGGGTTTTCTTTATATGTATGCCCATGATCCGATCATTTGTGGCTTGTGCCATGTAGTCTAGGTTTAAATCCATTGGTGTGAGTTGTTTTTCAATGTGGATGTGTCCAGTAATGGTGGAAAGTAGGGCTGAAAGCGGTCCATATTGAACACAAGGTGCATGCCAAGGAATGGTGGAATATTGAGCTCAAAGGAATTGCCCCCTACAACCTTGGTGATGGTGTACGACCCATATCAGAGCAGGCGAAGCTTGCGGTGGGGTCCAACAAGGCGCTCCTTCTGCAAATGTAGCCAAAAAAAAATTCCGCCTAGAACTTGTGTGACACCCGATGCTGATCATGTATGTGCTTGTACTTAGAATTGGCTTTGTCCAATATTTCATGGACTTGTTGGCATATATGTTGAATGCTCTTAGTGAATTTTTTCACCTTCTCAGCTTTGGACTGGACATGAGCCAAATCTGCCTGAGTAGTTGTAAACGCTATGGCTACATCAATGGGAAATAATGGATGGAATCCAAAACCCGCCAGAAAGAGGATGCGGCCATTTTAGTTGTGAAGAGCCTGGTTATAGTTTTGTTGAAAATAGGGGAGGATTTCATCCCATGTCTGTGGATTCTTCAATTTTTACATGCGCAGAATGTGTACTATCATCCTATTAATGACCTCTATTTGGCCATCAATTTGGTGGTGGAAAGTTGTGGACTCAGTCAGCTTAGTGTCCAACGTCGACCATAGAATTAATCAAATTGTACTGAGGATCTTGTTGTGTCAATGGTAGATAATGGATTGTGGGATCCCAAAGTGTACCCACACTCGTTCAAAGAAGAGTTTAGTAGTGGCTTTTGTTGTGACATTCTTCTTGCAGGCCGCCATAATGACCATATTAGAGAATCTATCGACGAACACAAAAATGTAGTCATCACCATGCTTGGTAGAAGGAAGGCCCGACATGTAATCCATGGAGATAGATTCCAAGGTCAACTAGGGGTGGGAAACGGAGTATATAGGCCTTGCTTATGTATGGTAGGTTTGGAAATGGTGCAGGAAGTGCAGGATCTGATGTACTTCCCGAAATCTTGTCGAAGTTTCAGCCAATAGAAATACTTTTGCAGTACTGCCACTGTTTTCTCAACCTCGAAATGTCCAGTGACCTGACTATAGTGCACTTCCAAAATCATCTTTGCATGCCTGCTTTAAAGAATGTAGATGTGTCCCAGGTGGCATAACAGTGTATCCTGGAGGTGAAAATATGGAACTTTCTTACCTTCCAGGAGTGTCTAGTATGTGTTGTTGAATTCTAGATCGCTTTTGTAGAGATGCATCCAACCCAAAGTCTCATGCCCACAAGATTCAAGCACAATGGTTAGTGCCACGATCAACGATCAGAAAAATTAATCTGCAACATTATTGGTTCTTTCCTTCTTGTACTTGGTGTTTAAATGGAATTTTCGCAGGTATGTGGACCATTTCTTATGACGATTATTATGCAAATTCCCTTGTAAGAACTACAAGGGTCGGTGATATGTGTGGATGATTTTTTCCTTCCTCAAAATGTAATTCTTCCATTGCCAGTAGGCCTACACAATGGAATGCATCTCTTTTTCATAAGTTGGATACTTTTGGATTGTGTCAGAAAGTGTCTCACTATGATATGCCATTGGATGCCCATGCTGAGTAGTAATTTCCCAAACAACATAGTCAGAGGCATCTGTCTTAATCTCAAATGGTTTCTGTAATTCTGGTAATGTGAGCACTGGTGCAGAGTAGAGGTGGTGCTTCAACTCTGCAAATTCCTTCTATTGATATTCATGCCAAAATAACTTCTATTTAGCTCCTCCCTTGGTGACTTGACTCAAATTCCAAGTGATATGGGAGAACCCAAACATGAACCTATGGTAGAAATTGGAAAGACCTAGAAATATGTGGAGCTTTTTTAGAGTGGTTGGGTCTAGCCAATCTCAAATGACCTGGAACTTGGTTGAGTCCACATGCACCCCCCGCTCATATATGATATATCCTAGATATTTAACTTGGTTCATGCCAAAATTGTATTTCTCCAAATTGGCACACAACTTGTGTTGTCGTAATGCTTGGAGGATATGTTGAATGTGGTGGAGGTGATCTTCCCAACTCTTGTTGAAGATCAGGATGTTATCCAAATACACCACCATGAATGAGTTGGTGAATGGTCACAAGATGTCTTCCATCAACCTCATGAATGTTGCAGGGGCATTCATCGACCTGAAAGGCATGATCAACCATTCAAAAAGGCCCTCCTTGGATTTGAAGGTAGTCTTCCACACATTTGAGGGTTCGATTAGTACCCGATGATACCCAGACTTCAAGTCAATCTTTTTGAAATATTTGGCCCCCTTGAGTTGGTCCAGAAGGTCATAAATCTGTGGGATTAGATACCTATTCCAGATAGTGATCTTGTTCAATGCCCAATAGTCAATACATAGTCTCCAAGTCCCATCCTTCTTATGCACCAACACGATTGGGCTCCCACAGGGTGATGAACTCGGCCGAATGTGACCTTTCTGCAGCAACTCATGAATATTCCTCTTGATTTCATCATTCTCTAGAACATAGCACTGATAGATTGGTACATTGGGTAGAAGTGCACCTGGGGTCAGATTGATGGATTGCTTGATGTGGCAGTGCATAGGTACCCCTACGGGTGAGGTGAAGATGTCCCCGTACTCCTCCATGACCTTGTCCATCTATTGTTGTCATGCGGAGGAGCCTTGCTTGGAGGTCATGGCCATAGCCTTTTTCTTGCCCTAAGGGTGAATCATAAGGAAAAAAAATTTACCAGTTTTGGAAATTACCTTACTGCATTTCTTTGCGGTGATCAAAGAGATGGTGGTATGCGGTGCTACCTTTCGTATCATGTACAACTTATTTCCAAAAGTAACAATAATAGTGTGAGGCCTAGACTCATACACAGCTTGTCACTTCAACGATTATGGTTGGCCTAATAATACATAACAAAATTAAATAGGAGAAACATCACATAATACCTCATCCGTGAAGGGTTTGATGCTGTTAGGAAGGTGACACTATTGGCTGACATGGAGATATCGTCCTTGGTGAAGCCACCCGATGGTGTACAATTGTGGGTTTGTTGTGGTCGATAGGCCCAACCACTTCACGAAATCTACTTAAATAAGGTTATTTTGGCTCCCGCTATCGACAATGAACTATAGCTGGGAACCCTTCACCCACATCTGGGAATGGAAGAGGCGCTCCCCCTCCTCTGGACCTTCGAGTTCCCATTTCTAGATATTGGTGGTGGCAACGATGGAACTGAGCTCTACATCGATAAAGTGCTTCCCTTTTTCATTCCCCATGTCAGGTTATGACTCAGAGTCGGAGCATGCATCTGATTCAGAAGCCTTCAACTCAGCCACTAGTGACTTCTTGGCTCAACACTCACTTGTGTTGTGAGTGGAGGTCTTATGGAACCCACACCACTTTCCTGTGTCCTTCTTTGGCTTCGTGGTGTTGTTCCCCTCTTGTGGCTTCGATGAGTTGTCCCGAAACACCCCTCCCTGGATTTGTACTTTGTTCTGTAGTTTTAGGGCACCTTTCCCTTGCTTATGATTTGCAAATCCAAAGTCTCACTTCTTCTGTCTGAATTTATGCTTAATCTTGGCAGCATACTGGTATGTTGCACCAAGTGAGGATATGTCAAGGAACTCCATTTCCTCCTAGATGTATCTATGCAGACAACTATGGTACTTAAGCATGAAATATTTCTCTGAATCTTTGATACACAACTTTTTGCGCACGGTATGGAACAAATTCGTCATCTCATGCATGTATTGATCCCTTTGCCGACGCAGTGTAGTTCATTGTATGTACTTGTCCTCATAGCTCCCCATTGGTAATATTTTTCCTTAATGGCATCTCAAAAATAATTCCAAGTGGGTGAGGCCGAGAACAGGGGGGATTCCCTCTCATCCTTTTCTCACATTAGGTTTCCCCCTAGTCCTATAGATGGGGGCAGCTTTGAGGAGTGAAAAAGTAATATTTTCTGATTTTAAAAGTCATGAACCAAAAAATATCCTTCTAATATTTGTATCCATCTATCAACGACATCTTCATATATTTGGCCCTCTAATATGGGAATGTCAAATTTAATTTGTACCTTAAAAGGAGTGGCACCTCCAAAGTGGCTATTAGATGAAGATGTGTCATCAGTGGGTAGTCATCGAAGGATCTGGGAAAAATTGTCCATCATCATGTTCCTGCTCCCTCATCTTTCTTTTCTTCTACCATGGGAGGTCATCAGGGTTTGTGAGGCTTATATTGAAAAGGTTCAACCAAATGGAGCCCTAACTCCTTATACCCTCATCTCGTTGGGGACATGCAAATAAATATCGAGAAAGAGAAGACCACTCTGATACCACTGATTCATACTTATGGATGAATGCAATAAAATGTATAAATAAACATAAACACAAATATGCAACATAAGTAAAACTTCATTTCATTAATATCAAATTACAAAAATATGCTTACAAACAAAATGGTAATAAACAAGCTTGGGTGATGGTAGCTTATCTTGGAGAATCGATGTGGTGGCTACATGCCTCTAAACTGCATTACAATGAGGCTCAAGGGCATTTTTAGTATTGAACAATATGGGAAAACCATAAACCACCAAAACCCTAACCCCAAGAGATGGAATGCCAAGAATTTGTGGGCCCTATTGGGGTTAGTTGGCCAGCCAAATTCTTGGGGTCATAACTTTGTCATATTACCTCTGTTTGGTGTATACGATATATCATCAGAATATCTCTTTGAGTACTATAGGATTTTCTGTAGGCCCTTTCCTATAGTTAAGGGTATGTTGTAGACCTCAAAAAAACACCATTTAGGGGGTCAAAATTGCTCTGGAAGTTAAAGACCCAAAAAACTACTAGAAATAATAAATGCTACTATAAAAAATGAAACCAATTTAACTGTACGAATTTCTAGCTGGAATAGGTGGGTGGCCACGAATATCCACCTAGATCACCTTAGGAGCTACAACGTTAAATCTTCAATGCCATAGAGATGCTCCAGAAAATTTTGAATCAACTATCCATAGCTCCAAAATTTTTGAACTACTACTCAAATGTTTGAATAGATTCATATAATAGGTTCGTCCTACTTCAAATCAGTATTTTTGTTGTATATAAACCCAGATAAATTTCACTTAACATTTCTAAGATGATAATGTATTATAGGTTTAAGCAAGTGGAAACCATCATAAATCACGGGTCTGAATACATGTAACAGGTTTGAGTGACATCAAACACCACTCGTCCGAATCATAGATTATGAATCACAGGTTTGTGTATATATCACAAGTTTGAGTGGCATCGTTCAACCTTGGTCTGAATCACAAGTCATAGGCTCAAGTTATATTACCGATCTAAATTTTAGCCCAGGTTCGAGTACACTACAGGTGGTCTGAGTATCAAGAAAGTAGGTGGTCTATGTATTGTATGAGGTAAGGAACCCAATAAATATTTACTTTACAGGTGGTCAATTCTGTAAAATGAAGAACCCAAACCATATTACTCCATAAGTGGTAAAATATGTGTGAAGTGTAGAACCCTAATTGTATTACTCCACACTGGGTGGTCCGAGTAGAAAATGACACTCTTCAAGTCAATCGATACATGCCTAAATTTCCACCAGAAGATTTGATCTCCTCCTCAAGTTCACGAGTTGTGAAATGCCCTGTTATATTTCTTGATCGAAAAATATGCCTTGAGAAACTGAAAAATAAAATAATAAAATAAAATAAAATAATATATATATATAATGCACTTATGGAAGAGCTGACATAAAAGAGTGCAACCGATAGTAAGAAAAAAAAAGTGAGAAAGGTAAATTATATATGGGTATTGGCTAAATTTGATGAGAAATACGTTAGGATGTGAGGACTATAAAATATAGATATAGATAGGGTTTTAATATATATTATAACAAGGATTAAGGTTTGAGATATGGACTTAAGGTTAGGGTACAAGGTATGGAATTAAGGTTAGCATTTGAATTATGGACTTAGGGTTAGGGATAGATTGACATCAATGACAAGTATCAGCACCCTAGTCTCCCCTCTCGCATGTGACCACCAAACATCCCCTCAAGGGAAGAAGTGGTATGGGCTTGTCCTTCTTTAAGGAAGCCCATACTCAAACACCTTTCCTATTATACAAGTCATTAAAACTTAGTGAGAAAAAATAGTGGCATATTAATTGAAACACGTTGAGTTTAATCACTTCTTGATCCAAGAGGATATTGGTGTCCACCCGCATATTTTAGTTGGATCCCCACCATTGCTTCTTTTAGTTTCCTTAATTATAGCACAATTTCAGTTTCCTTAATTGTAGCACAATTTACTATTTTTGGAAATTTTTTGAGTCCTAAACTTCAAAAAAAAATTTGAGGCCCTAAACGATGTTTTCTTCAAAAATTGTAAAACATGGGTCTTTGATAACATTTTCAGTCAAAATTTTTATTCCTCAGATAGATATTTCTAACGAGGTATCGTACATGTCAAACGAAGATCATGTCTCAAAGTTACGATCCCAGGAAGTTGATGCACCAATTTACCCCAATGGGGCCCAAAGTTTTGGTGCCTCATCTCCTAGGGTTAGGTTTTTGGATATTTAGGGTTTTCTATTATTTCTTAATAAAATATAGACCTTCAAGCCTCATTGTAACACAATTCAGAGGCATGTAGCAGCGACATCTCTTATCAGAGATAAACTACCATCGCTTGAGCTAATTTATTTTCATTTTGTATGTAAGCTTTTTTCAGTTATTTGATATTAATGAAATGGAGATTTATTTATGTTGCATCTAAGTGTTTATGTTTATATTTGTGTTGTGTTGCATTCCTGCATAATTCTGGATCAGTGGTATCAAAGTGGTCTTCTCTTTATCTGTTTTTATTTGCATGTCCCCAACGAGGTCAGAGTATAAGAATTTAGGGCTTGAACTGGTTGAACCTTTGTAAGACCAACCTCGTAGACCCCGATGACCTCCCATGGCAGAAGAAAAGAAAGATGAGAGAGCAAGAATTCCTTTCAAAATATTGTTCGAAGAATCCCTCGAGTGATAGAGGAACATGATGATGGACAATTTTTCCCAAATCCTTCGACGAATGCCCACAGGTGATGCATCTTCATCTAGCAGCCACTCTGGATGCGCCACTCCCTTCAAGGTACAAGTCAACTTTGACATTCCCATATTTGAATGTTAGATAGATGCATACGTCGTATATATATGGCTAAATCTATTCAAAGGATATTTTTGGTTCATGATTTTTCCAATAAGGAAAATATTACTTTTTCACTCCTGAAAGTTTCCCCCGTGTCAAAGACTCGTGGGAAAACTACTGCAAACAAAGGGACGAGAGAGAACCCTCACTATTTTTATCCTCACCACATGGGGAGCTATGAGTAAAATTACATACAATGGACTACGTTGTGGAAGAAATGGGATTAATATGTGCATAAGCTAACGAATCTTTTCCATACCCCGCACACAAATTTGGGTATCGAATATTCTCAGAAACATCTAGTGCTCAAGTACTGTAGTTATTTTCGGAAATAAATTAGGGGGAAATGGATTTCATGAAAATCTCCTCTCTTGGTGCAACATACCAACATGCTACCAATATTGAGTAGAAATTTAAACAAAATAAGAAGGACTTTGGATCTGCGAATCCGAAGAAAGGGAAAGGTGCCCCCAAACTGAAAAACAAGGGACAAATCCAAGGTAAGGTTACCTAGGAAAACCCATTGAAGCTGCAAGCAAAAAAAAACACCATGAAGACAAATAAGGACACAGGAAAATGGTGTGAGTTCCATAAGAGCCCCATTCATGACACAAGTGAGTGTCAAGCCAAGCAGTCACTAGTGGTTGAACTGAAGGCTTATGAGTTAGATGAATGTTCCAACTCTGAGTCAAAACCCGATAAGGGGAATGACAAA
The DNA here is from genome assembly GCA_034641835.2 of Pinus albicaulis. Lineage (NCBI taxonomy): Eukaryota > Viridiplantae > Streptophyta > Pinopsida > Pinales > Pinaceae > Pinus > Pinus albicaulis. The sequence goes on from CM076577.1 coordinate 308,313,408, forward strand.
GGGAAGTAGATTATTGATGCAGAACCCAATGCCACTATGGCTTCCACCAAGATTTATAATACTGAGCTCGAATATATATAGGAGGGGGAGAGTCTCTTCCACTCATATTTTGGGTGAAGGGTTCTTTGATGCAGTTCATCGTCAAAAACACAAGCCAAAATAACCTCATTTTAGCATAGGTAGTGAAGCATTTGGGCCTACCAAATACACCACACCTGCATTCATACACCATCGGGTGGCTTCACCAAGGACGAGATCTTCGCGTCAGCAAGAAATGTCACCTTCCCTATAACATCAAGCCCTTCACTGATGAGGTATTGTGTGTTGTTGATCCTCTTGAATTTTGTGATGTATTGCTAGGCCAAACACACATTTGGAAGTGTCATGTTGTGTATGAGTCTATGCCTCACACTATTATTATTAATTTGGGTAATAATTTATACAAGTTGCCAAAGGTAGCACTACCTACCACCATATCATTGATCTCTACTAAGAAATGCAGTAAGATCATTTCCCAGACTGATAAATTTTTCTTCCTTATGATTCTTCCTCAGGGCAAGAATAAAAATTTTTCCACCTCCAAAACCTCTAGACATGGCCCCTCCACATAGAAGCAATAGATGGACAAGGTTGTGGAGGAGTATAAGGACATTTTCACCTCACCCACAAGGGTGCCCCTACACTGTCAGGTCAAGCACTCCATCGATCTATCCCCAAGCGCACCGCTACCCAATGGATTGATCTACCAACACTCTATTTTGGAGAACAATGAAATCAAGACATATATTAAGGAGTTGTTGAAGAAGGGAATAACAAGCCAGGTTCATCACCCTGTGGGAGCCTGATCGTGATGGTACAAAATAAGGATGGAACTTAAAGACTTTGTATTGATTATCAAGCTCTGAATAAGATCATTGTTCATAATAGGTACCCAATCCCACGAATTGATCAACTTCTAGACCATCTCAAGGGGTCCAAATATTTCAGCAAGATTGATTTGAAGTCTGGTTATTACTAGGTACTGATTGAACCCTCCAATGTGTGGAAGACTGCCTTAAAATACAAGGAGGGCCTTTTTGAATGGCTAGCCATTCCTTTCAGGTTGAAAAATTCCCCCACAACCTTCATATGGATGATGGATGACATCTTGTATCCCTTCACCAAATCATTCATGGTAGTGTACCTGAATGACATCCTGATCTTCAGCAATAATTTCGAAGAGTGCATACACCATATTCAATAGGTCCTCCAAACCCTGTAACAACACAAATTGTGTGCCAATTTGGAGAAATTCACTTTTGGTATGACCTAGGTTCAATATATGGGGTACACCATTAATGAGTGGGGTGTGCATATGGACCCAGCCAAGATACAAGTATTTTGGGATTATCCATCCCCAACCACTCTAACAACTTCCCACAACTTTCTGGGTCTTGCTAATTTTTGTCGCAAGTTCATGTTGATATTCTCTAATATCACTTGGCCTTTGAGTCAAGTCACTAAGGGTGGAGCAAAAGAAAATTTATTTTGGTCCAAATCCCAACAACAATTTTTTTCCAAGTTGAATCATCACCTCTACTCTGCACTAGTGCTTACATTACTAGACCTGCAATAACCATTTGAAATTGAGACAGATGCCTCTGACTATGCTATTGGCATAGTTCTTACTTAGCAGGGGCATCTGATCGCATATCATAGTGAAACACTTTCAGATACAGTCTGAAAGTATCCCACCTATGATAAGGAGATGCATTCCATTGTGCAGGCCTACCGACAATGGAAGGATTACATTTTGGGGAAGGAAACGTTCATCCACACAGACCACTGACCCTTGCAATTCATACAAACATGAGGAAAGTTTCAAAAATATTGCGATTAGAATTGGTCCACATATATGCAACAATTCCATTTGAACATTAAGTATAAGAAGGGTAGCACTAATAATCTTGTATATTGCCTCATCTGATCTCCAATTATGGCACTAACCATTGTGCTCGACTCTTGTGGACATGAGACTTCAAGATGGTCACATATTTACAAGAATGACCCTGAATTTGATACCACATACAAAATTCTCCCCAAAGGTAAGAAAGTTCCATACCTAAATCTATAGGACACACTATTATGCCACTTGGGACACCTTTGTGTTCCTTCAAGCGAGCGTGCCAGGATTATTTTGGAGGCACACTACATTCGGTTCATTGGACATTTTGGGGTAGAGAAGATAATCGCAGTGTTGTAAAAGAATTTTTATTGGCCGAAACTTCGACAGGATGCTGAGAAGTACATCAGATCTCTCACTATCTGTGTCATTTCCAAACCTACAATCAAGAAGCAAGCCTTTTATACTCCTCTTCCTACTCCTAGCCAACTCTGAGAATACATATCCATGGATTACATGTTGGGCCTTCCTTATACCAAGCATGGAAATGACTATGTTTTTGTGGTCGTCGACAAATTATCTAATATGGCCATTATGGCGGCCTACAAGAATATTATCACAACAGAGGCCACTGCCAAACTCTTATTTGAACAAGTATGGGTACACTTTGGGATCCCACAGTCCATTATCTCAGATCAAGACGGTCGGTTCCTAAGTGCATTCTGGTCAAGTCTTTGGTCGGTGTTGGATACTAAGCTCACTAAGTCCACAACCTTCCACCCCCAAACTGATGGCCAAATAGATTTCGTCAACAAGATGATTGTGCATATCCTTCACATGTAAAACTCGAAAAACCCACGCACATGGGATGAGAACATTCCATATCTCCAACACAACTACAACAAATCTCTCCACATCTCAATTGGCCACGACCCCTTTCAAGTGGGATTGAGATTCTAGCCATTGTATCTCATTAATGTTTCCAAACCATTTGCAGCTACTCAAGTAGGTTTAGCTCATGTCAAGTCTGAACTTAATAGGGCTAACAACTTCTTGAGTGCATTCAGCACATCTGCCAACATGTACATGACATATTTGATATAGAAAACGCTAAGTAAAAATAACGTCATTAACAACATCAGGTGCCACACAAGTTCTAGATGGGTGAAAAAGTTTGGTTACATTTATAGAAGGAGTGCCTCATTGGCGCCCACTGCAAGCTTCACCCATTCCAATATGGACCATACACCATCAGTAAGGTTGTAGGTGAAAATTATTTCAAGCTCATAATTCCACCATTCCTTGGCCCACACTCAGTGTTCAATGTGTACCACCTTCGACCATACTTTACATTATTACTCGACACATTAGACATTGGAGAACATCTCACACCAACAAAGTTAAACCCAGAATGCATGGAACAGACCACAACTAATTAAATCATGGACACGCAGATCAAGAAAACTCATCAATAGATGATCCAACTGTATTGGGTTGTCAAAGCTAGCCATCACCTACACCAAGGCAAGTGGATCACCAAGGACCAAGTTCAGCAGAAATTTCCCCATCTCATGGAGGCACTCAATGCAATGGGGACCATTTATTCCTAAGGAGGGAGGACTAATCCAGGTGGATATTGGTGGCCACCCTCATATTCCACTTGGACCCCCACCATTGTTTCTTTCAGTTTCCTTAATTTTAGCACAGTTTCAGTTTCCTTAATTGTAGCACAATTTACTATTTTTGGCATTTTTTCGAGTCCTGAACATCCGGAGCCGTTTTGAGGCCCTAAACAACTTTGGTTTGGAACACTAACAAATGCGAGACTACATTTAATGTTCGGAGTCAAAATTTGTATTCCTTGGATAGATATTTCTAACGAGGAATCATACGCGTCAAACAAAGATTGTATGCCAAAGTTACGACCTCGAAAAGTTGATTTACCAATTTACCCCAACACGGCCCACAATTTTAGCACTTCATCTCAGAGGGTTAGGTTTTTGGATGTTTAGGATTTTCCATTATTTCTCAATAATAAATAGGCCTTTAAGCCTCATTGTAACATAGTTCAGAGGCATGTAGCCGCCACATCTCTTCTCATATATAAGCTACCATCGCCCAAGCTAGCTTATTTCCATTATGTATCTAAGCATTTTTCAGTTCTTTGATATTAATGAAATTAATATTTATTTATGTTGCATCTTTGTGTTTATGTTTATATCTATATTTGTTTGCGTTCATGCATAAGTTTGGACAATTTCCTATGAAACTCCTCCTCAAAATATGAATCCTTATCCACTCCTTTCTGCCCAGTCATTGTGCTTACATTTTGGAAATATTTACAATAGTTACAATTCATAGTAACAATTGCAAGAGGTATTAGCAAAAGGGCTGTCACATAATGAAACTGTAATGTATTTTAGCAATATGATTTGCTCCTAACCTCATGCATTAGGTTGTAATTTCCTATCACTTTAAAGTTTCTCACTTACACCCTTTTGAGAAATTGTACTTGAATATATGAATTTAGTATGCATATTCCTCATCCTTTACTCCATTCCCCCATCATGTAACCTCAAAATTTCTATAATTAGCAAGTCAACCCTAGAAATTGGCCAAAGTTGGGCATTACAAATGTTGTCTCATTAAGTGCATATGGATAGTGTTGATAAAATCCATAACATTGTGTTTCTCTAGAAATCATTATTTTTTTATCTATTTTCCAAATTGACCTATGCACCTTAGCTACCACAATGGTATGTTACTTATGTGTGGACCTCATCACACCCTAATTGTTATTGTTAACCATTGATCCAATCATCTTTAACCATTATAAGTAAGATCATGGCAAGATGATTGTCCACCATACAACTATAAATTAATCCATTAACGCCCCTCATTCATATCAATCCATCTAAGGTTATTTATTGGAATACCACTAGAATATCAAGAACTCTCCTCTTGATTCCACATTCTAGTTTAATGCCTTCTTTTTTAATCAAAATTGGAATTACACTACACCAATGAAGTAAAGGACCCATCCCAATAAGAAGCTCTTGAAACCATTTACTTTCATCAAGATTCTCTATTAATACTCTTTATTTAATTATATATGTTAATTAATGTTCTTTTGTATAGTTTGGATTTCATATCTCACGTCACTTAAAGTTTAATTTATACAAACATTATCAAAAATTATAATTCTAAGTGCATTTATTATTTATTTGTTACTTAATCCACAACCATCAAATTAAATTGTTTTACTGACACTTATAATAAAAACCCAACAACAATATTAAGGTCTATTTAAACCTAGAGATAATAACATCTCTTAATGGGACAATGGTCCTAAAATCCATCTCTTAATGAGATAATGGTCCTAAAAGCCCAAGGACAATGAGACCCCACCCCACCCAAGAGTAATAAAGCACGATCTTTACAACTCTTAATATGTTGTTGAGCTATGTTTTTTCAGAGTGGGCTTTAATTCATTTTGATTGTGATCTTCTTTAGGTTGTTTGGTATTTGTAATGTTCAATGGAGGCCAAGAATGGTAGGCCAAGAATTGTACAATTTTTTTTTGTATTAATAATGTCAGTACAACGAGAATAGTGAATGGGAATGCAAATCATATATATATATATATATATATATATATATATATATATATATATTTTTTTTTTTTTTTTTTTTTTTTTTTTTTTTCTCTATTGTGTAAAAAAAAATATTTTTTTTTTTATTTTTTTTTTTATTTTTTTTCTATTGTGTAAAAAAAAATTGAGTTTTGAAATTTTTAAATGAAGTTTATTAAACGTTAGAAAAAAAATTATTAAAAATTTTGAAAATTAAAAAAAATTAAATGTAAATTGTTTTTTTTTAATACGATTTTAAATTGAATTATAAGATATAAAAAATATACTCAAAACAATAAATCTAAAAAAAAAAAATATATTTGTCAAGTTTCATAAATTGCACAACAAAATGCCATGTGGATAGTTGTCCACTATTTTTTATGCAAGAATGTCATGTGGATAGCTATCCACCATAATTTAAGCAAAAATTTGCATAAAAAAGGTGGGAAATTATCCACATGGCATTTTGTTGAAAGGGATTTTGGATTACATTTATTTACAAAAGAATAATACGATATCTACTAGTTACAAAAGAATTTCAAAATATGTTAAAACCCTCATATAATAAAATGTTTTTTTTTTTTTTAACAAAAACGGGTATGTTTATACTGCTTCAAAAATTCCGAGACTTATTCTTGGTGGTTTTTCATTTGAAGACCCAAAGTCTAGGGCTTTCCGAAATAGAAAAGTTCACCTACTCTACTTCTTACATTTAGTCTAGCAATTTCCCATTGACTAGCATACCTTCTAATACAAACAAATTGTTGCAACAAGAGACAAAAACTCATGACAAGGAGAGAGGTCAACTAAGGCAAAGGGTCCCATTAATCCCCCTCATCGCAAAGGAGAGATCCCGCATGTAAAGAAACAACGATGTTGGACTCAAGATCTGCTTCTGTATTATTTTTTCGAAGGACATGAAAGAACTGAAGTCTGTCAAAAGATGCGGTCAACTTATTAATACGATCGAAAAGTAGTTGCAAGAGGAGATCTTTGGGGACCGATTTTGTCATAATCAGTCCAATGAGGTTTTGTGAGTCTCCAATAACACGATCCTCCTTAATTCCATGTTTTTGCAGCTGTTTCAAGCCTTGGAGAAGAGCCATGGATTTCGCTTTATTGTTTGAGGTGAGCCCCAAACCCCAGGCAAAGTGGGAAATGATTTGGTCTTAAGGGAAGCGGATAATTCCTCCATCGTCTGCCCTCCCTGGATTCCCCTTTGTTGCGCCATCAAAAACATTGTGTGAATATATCTGCTACTTCTCCATTTGTTGAAATTCTCATCCTCCAACCTGATTTTCCATTCTTTTATGTATTTCTCCATATTTTGTCCCGTGGGGAGATTTAGCCCTAAGTGTTGACACCACTCCCTGCCTTGCTGGTTTAAGCTACGAGCCTGCTTATAGTTCACCTTGGCCTGCATTATTTATTTGAATATGATTTTGATTTTCACACTAATATGTTGTTGGTTAAGTGCCTTTCTTGAAATATCTGATTGTTTCTTTCAAGCCAAATCTTCCAACAAATGAGCTTTGGGATAATCATCCACCCCTCGAAAGGCAAGCCTCTCCCGAGGAGGGATTTCGAGAACATGTCTCCCCAAAAGGACAACAAACTCGTGATGTTGGATGGAAGTGTGGGGCTCATTAGGGGAATTTTGAGGTCTAAAATGGGCCTCCTAAGGAAATTATAAAATAATAGTGGAAAAAATCTAATAAGATTTGATGACATCATCAAATTTTAGAGGGAAAAATGAAAAAACTACTTTTTCAATGCATATTTTCAACTTATCTCCCAAATTTTTTACTCAAATTTCGAGCGGGAGTACTCGTTGGATGTGGAATTTAATTCCCCATCCAAGGAGTACCCATGTTGCATACTTTCGATGGGTCCTACTACACGAAAAATGAGAAATACATAGAAAAAACGTGATTACAATCACGTTTTTTATTTATTTCTCTTTTTTCGTGTAGACGAGTTCATCGAAAGTATGCAACATGGGTAATCCTTGGATGAGGAATTAAATTCCGCATCCAACGAGTACTCTCGCTCGAAATTTGAGTAAAAATTTTGGGAGATAAGTTTAAAATACGAGTTGAAAAAGTAGTTTTATTATTTTATTATTTTTTAATATTTTAATTTTTTAACTCCAAAAATGGTGAATCATCCATTATGGATGACATCATCATCTTGAATCCTATTGGTTGTTATAAATTTTATTTTTGTTGTACATTTTTCTTATGAGGCCCATTTTAGACCTCAAAATTCCCCTAATGGTTGATCCAAATAAGAAAAATTTTGTTCCATATGTTCCAAGCATAGTGGCACTTGAAAAAAATGTGAACCGTATTTTCCTCCTGTTGTTGATAGAGCGGGCACCGAGAGGGGCCATGGAGGCCGCGATGCTACAAATTTTCAGCTATGAGAATACTGCTATGCCCCAGCTTCCAGATGAATATATCAATCTTCAGAATTCTTTTAACCTGCCAAATCCCTTTCTAAATAGCAGGATTGCGGGGGATAGTAGGAATGTATTTAAGACATCTGTAGCCTTCTGCTGCGGAGTAGCATCCCTTCGAGGAACCCCAACCCCTTATGTCTTTTTTCCTTATTTTTAGGGGGGCTTTCCTAGCCATTTCTTCCATGAATTTGGCCCATTCTTGCTCCAGATGGGCAGGAATCTCTATTTTCTGCCATCCTGCCCAGTTGTTGTTATCCCAATCTAAAATGTCCCATAACGTGCATTGACCACCTGAAATCATCCACATTTTTAGCTCCAGCAACATAGGGTCCTCCCCAATATCTTCTGCATCCATGATCTTGTCCTCCCACAATATTATATGTTTCCCATTGCCTGGAATCCAGTACATATGGTCGTGCAGTAGCGGAAGAGCACGTTTACACAACTGATGAATCTGGGAGACCTGACAATTGTATTGGAAATTATCTAGGTTGCGAAGGCGCCTTCCAAAGCTATATTTTTTCCACAAGTAAATCTACACCCATCTTGGGTTCCTTGCCACCTGCCGCCATAAGATATTGGCCCCCATAGCAATGTTGTGTTCCCTGAGATATTTTATGTGAAGGCCACCTTCTAGCAGCGGCATGGCGATTTTATTTCAACTGATCAGCAGAATTCTCTTGGCATTTTTCTTCCCTCCCTTCCAGAAAAAGGAGCGAATGGATTGCTCCATCTTGCAAAGAATTCCCATTGGAGCCAAAAAGACAGACATCTGAAAAATTGGAAGACTATTAATAATTGACTTAATAATAACGGTATTACCTTCCAGATTGAGCCACGACGCGCCCCAGGCTTGTATTTTATGCTTGAATTTGTCCAGTAAAGGGTGCCAGTCCCTCCCACTCAGGCATCCTTGGAAGATCGGTAGCCCAAGGTATTTAAAAGAACCCCATTTTAGGGAACCTTTGAAGCCAAAAATTCTAGTGATTATGCTCAGCTCGAGGCCAGTGAGATTCCAAGCATAAATAAAGCATTTTCCCATGTTGATTTCACTTCCAAACTCAAGCCATTAGAGATCCAGCTCTAGTTTGAAGCAGGAGTCCGAGATGGTGGAAGTAGCCCCCAGGAGAATGGAGTTATCAGCAAAGAGAGCATGGTTTATGTCTCTGACTCCCCTAGCAATCCTAAGGCTCATAATATCTTGTTCGATTTTCCTTTTCTCCGGCATAAAACTGAGGACAGAAACTTGAATTACAAAGAGGAGAGGGGATAAGGGGCATCCTTGCTTTATCCCATGACTCGCCTTGAATAAGTCTGCAGCACGCCTGTTGACGAGAGGAGCAATCCAAGGTTCCACAATGTAGGCCTTGACCCAGTTTATAAAGCAGCAGTCAAACCCAAATCGTTGCATGACCCCAAAGAGAAATTTGTGCCTAACTCTGTCAAATGCACTAGCCAGGTCTAGTTTGATAGCCATGCCTTTTTATCATCTTTGGATTCTTGAATGGATCACTTCCTGAACTAGAATGAAGTTATCATTTATCTGCCTACCTTTGAAAAATCCGCCCTTGATTGTCAAGGATGATTTCTGAAAGAAGGATTTTCAGTCTATTGGCCATGACTTTGGTGATGAGTTTGTAGCCAATGTTGCAGAGTGAGATTGGCCTGAATCTATTGAAATTACTTGCACCCTTCTCTTTAGGTATAAAGGCCAAGAAGGCCGAGTTGGTGCTGCCCCCAATCTTGTGGCAGGTCTAGGACTTTAAGATCAATTTATAGAGATCATTTTTTATAGTGTTCCGACAAGTTTTAATGAATTCAGCAGTGAATCCATCTGGCCCAGGAGCCTTGTCTAGATCCATTTCATCAAGAGCTTGCTTGATTTCATTGACTGTGACATGAGCAGTCAGCATAGAGTTCATTTGGGCATTGACCTTTAGACGGACCAACTCGAGCAGATTAGAGTTGATACTTGCTTGCTTTTCCTCTATGTACAAATCTTTAAAGTGCTAATGGGAAGCATGTTTGATGCTAGTGGGGTCAGAGAAGGTTTGATCTCCTGAGGTTATCTCCACTATAGTGTTAAAACTTCTTCTGGCCTGAGCCTTCTTGTGAAATAAGGAGGTGTTCTTGTCCTGGATAGCTTGTAGCCACATACTACAAGATTTAAGTCTCCAATATTCCTCCTCCCGAAAACAAGCCTTATGGAGATTAGCCTGGAGCTCCTCTTCTAGGATTAATTTGTCCTTCGAGATGTCTATCTCTTCCATTTGTTTCCGGTGACTTTCCAAATAGGCCTGGGTTGTCTGCCTTGACTTAGTCGGAGAGGGGAGGGCTTTAGCCCATATTTTGAGGACCCTCTTCACTCTCCTAAACTTTTCTTCCCATACAAAGAAGGGGCACCACTGATAGGTTGTTTCCAGACTTCCTCAAGTTTGTCCAAAAATTCGGATTTGTCCAAAAATTCGGATTGTTCTACCCAGACGGGACTAAAATGAAATGGAATGGGTCCCAGATTCATTTGCAACTTCAGATCAAGTTTGATGGGCTTGTGATCAGAGACTGATGAAGAAAGAATAGCATAACTGACATCAAGACCTAAAAGCAAGAAGGAGCTGTGGATGAGAAAACGATCTAACCTGGCAGCAATGTGGCCTAGACCCGATCTTCTATTGGTCCAAGTATATTTTCCCTTGGGTGACTTGACGTCCAACATATCCCAGTCCTGAATGAGCTCTTCCACCCATTCCCTGGCTAGATCTCTTACAATGTTGCCCCCTCGCTTCTCCTCTTGACTTAAAGTGATGTTCATGTCTCCAGCAAGAAAGACATTATCCATCTGAATCTCATTTGCTAGCTCCCTAATGGATTCCCAGCAAACTTTTTGGTGTGAAGATGAAAAATTTGAGTAAAAACCTAGTTTGAGTTAAGTTTAACCTATATTTTCTCAAAGCATGTCTCATCCCATAACATTCACAGCCCTCCTGAGGCACCTCTAGAGGAGACTGCGACACCTCCCCCTTTTCCCCAAAATTGTTTGCTTTTATGGAGAAAGTCCATTTCCTCCATTTTGGTCTCCTGCCTGAGAAGAATGTCAGGCCTTTCCAACATTACTAAACTTTTCATTTCTTCTTCTTTTAGGTTGCTACCCATCCCTCTACAGTTCTAGGATATGATCTTCATTGCTTCCTTTTTGAGATGAGAAGGCTCCAGGGATAATTTTAAAAATGGAAAATTATCTTGAAGTTTAAAAAATTGGCGAATCTCACTAGTCCCTAATATGCAAACTATAAAATGTTTATTGATGTCTTTGTAAAATTATTCAAATTTATAATGATATTATATATATTTTCTATATAATGTTGGCTATTTTTAACATAAAATAATTTTATATTGTGAAATTTGGGCGAATCATTTCTATAAAAAAATGGAAATTGGCGAATCTTTTTTTTTGGAAAAACCATGGAAAATTAGCCCACCTGCGAATATTAGCCCCTAAAATTTTCCATGGAAGGCTCCTTTAGAGCCCTGGCTTTGATTTTTGTGTGCTTTAGGGTTTTTTGCCAACATCTTTTCTAGGGTCGGTTGGGTCCCCTGAAGCTTCTCCTTGTAGGTTTCTTGTTCTCTTTTCCCTGGAGGATGTACGTCCCCTGGTATATCTTCTGACCGAAGTTTGGGAGTCCCCAATTTCTCCTTCTTCCTCTGACTCCTCTGAATCTTGATCTTCCCCCTTGGTGACAGAGTCTTTGTCTTTCGAGGTTCCTCCAGGATATTCGCCCATATTCAATGTTGCTAGGGTTTCCTTCATTTGGATGTCCTTTTTCATGTTCTGTGGATCGATTTCTTGGACTTCCTTTATCTCTGAACTCAAGGTTGCAAAGTGTTCTCTTGACCTTTCTGGGAGGGTTTGGATTTAGGAATACTCCCCGTGGGTGCTGAACTTCCCTTTCCTTTCTCCATTAGCCCTGGCTTAAGGCTCGTTCTGAGTTTCTTGGCTTGCTTCCATCCTTCTACTTTCTCCTTTTCTGGGAATGCATTTTTGGGACAGTTCTTGGCGAAGTGGCCAGATGACATCTGCATCATTTGAACAACAACTATTCGTAATCTAATTTCTGCAGATGGGACCAGTTTCCCACCGTTAGCTTGATGTCTTATGGAAACCCAACTTCGAGGTCCACCTCCACACAGATTTTGGCGTAGTCATATTGGTCTTTATTATTAGCTCTGTCTATGAATTTCTTGAGGGAATTTTCAATTTGCTGCAAGGATTCCCAGTTCCAGAAGTGTGCAGCCAAGTTTGGGAGCTTGACCCAGACTGGAACGGCAGATGGGACATCCTTTGAGGGGTCAAAGTTTGGAGTCTAGTGATTTAGGTACAACCCTTGAGGACCCATGAAATAGGGTATGTTTCTGAAGATCGGGTCCTTATCCTCCTTGATGTTGAATTCGAACAAAAAAAAAAACCGCCCCAGGAAGTATGAGGTAATGTTGTTTGCAATAAGGGGCTTCCAGTTTCAAGTGATCCAGGCCTCCGTAGTTTTTGGTGAGGGCCATAAGCCCGTGAACTGTCTAACTAGAGCACGGTCTGCAAGGGAGAGGGCCATTTTCATCAGACCCTCAGGCGGGAGAGCGACCGAGGGAATCTCATCTAGTCACTTGACAAATTTGGAGGCGAGTTGTTTATTCTTCTTAGGTTGGGAAGGGATCAAAAGCTTGAACGTCTCGACCTCAGGAGGGAGGAGGAGGATGAGGTGGAGGCAGAGGAGGGTCCTGAGAATCTGTCATTGGACCGAGCCCTAGCCAAGACGAGCACCCCACGCAGAACCAGAAAACCTATGCGCTGTGAAGGACAGAGAGCGAAAATATCTCATATAGTAAAATGTTAATAACTATAAAATTTTTATATTTCTAAAATTTTAATAAAGTCAATTCATTTCTCTTGGATTTAATACACTTTTAAATACTAATTTCATATATATATATAACTAACTTTTTTTATCAATAATTTTTTATATCGAAAAATACTAAGCACCAACATTGCATATTAAACTAATTAATTTTAAAATTTATATATATATATATATATATATATATATATATATATATATAATAGAAAAAAAAATTAACAAAAGTAAAATATACTACCTTCAATTTAGTACCACAACAAAAACCAAGAACTTCATTTCAGGGAAAGGGAATCAAATAAAGGTTGAAGAAAATGAACTTTTTGCAAAAGAAATTTATTCAATATTTAAAAAATAAAAAATTCTCTTATCATTTGATGTGAAAATAATTTTTTTATATTTATGGAATAAGAATGATTTTAGTTATTTAATATATTTGGTAATTGTATTAGTTAATTGGTTAGGGAATCCGTCCTAGGGAGTAATTAATTTAATATAATATTTATTTTTAGTAAAATATTGGTATATGTTATATATTTATAAATAAAATAGGATAGTGATATTTGATTTTTATAAGTTATAATTTCAAAATGAGTTATGAAAGTCCCTTAAAAGGTAGAAGATCCTTCATTTCATAATATAATAAATATTTGAAAAAAAATTGTTGTCTTTTTAACTCCAATAAATGTGATGTTCCGAAAATAACTTCAATATATATAAATGTAGAGTTGATGGGTCCAAACTTTAATCTATTTAAGGGGAACTCACGTATAACAAGATGAATGCTTCTAAAAACAAACTTATTTAGTATGATACTAATATAACTTTGACAACCCACTGTATTAATGATAAAATTTGGAAGTCACATAATTTTTCCTTTTGAGAAGCGGTTTGCGCATGCGTTAGGGTTGCTCTGGTACCTTGACCGCGCGCCCCTGTGGCTGCTATGCACAGCATATCACGCACAGTTGCGCTGCCTCTTCACTATGACGTCCAACGGGGGCTCTGATCCCCCCCCCCCCTCCTCCACCTCCTAAGGTTATTCCCTTTAAAACAATGATAGTTGCATGCAATAAGCGACCTTCCTATGCCATGCAACAGAAGTTTGTCAATAAAATGGACAGTATTCCCTCGGTTGCCTTACCTGAAGAAGAAACCTGCAAAGCAGCTTTGAGAGGTCTCATAGGCCAGTTCACGGGCCTCTGACCTTCTCCCAAGTCAGTGGAAGATTGGATCCAAAGGAACTGGATATCGTTAACCAAAGAGGGAATAGAAATTTATTTCTTTGGTAAAGGCTTCTTCGTGTTCGTCCTTGAGAGCGCAGAGGATAGAAGTTTAATTTTCAGGAATGGCCTATACTTCATGGGACCGCAAGGACTATACCTAAATAAATGGTCGCTTGATTTTGATCCCGCACAGGATGTCCCATCTGCTGTCCCGGTCTGGGTGTGGCTCCCCCATCTTCCTCTCCATTGCTAGAATCAAAAGTCCCTTCATATTACCAGCAAGGCCTTAGGAAAATACATAGATCAAGCTGCAATAAAATATCAGTATTCATGCGCCCGCATCTGTGTTGAAGTTGATCTAGAGGAGGGGTCATCGGAAGCAATCAAGCTTACAGTTGCAGGGTGGATGCATGTTCAAGAATTGGATTATGAACAGCTTCCCTTCAAATGTAGACACTGCCACGGCCATGGACATTTTACAAAACACTGCAAGAAAAAGGCCAAAGAGCAACCGGACAAACAAAATGGTGAGCATTGGACCCTATTCTAAAAAACTTCGTACCAAAAAAAAGGCAATGGGAAAGGCATAGTGAACGAGGCTCCAAGAAGCTCCAATCCCATCCAAGAAAAGGACCCAATCCCAAATGGTAAAGAAAGCAGCCAGATCAAGCCTGCAAAAACAGCCCCGAAAAATCTGGAACAGACTGGATCTCCCATTTCCAACAAAGAAGACACAGAAGCAATACAGCTAGAAGCCTCCCAAGGCAGCCCCTCCAAACCCTTATATGCATAAGTCACAAGGAAAAAATGAGCGGATAGTTCAGGTTCCTCAAAGGATGAGATCTATGAGTGCCCATAAAAAAGAGCTGGAAGGAAATCCCACAAAGAAGTGAGGGAAGAGGAGGCCAAAAGGCTTAAAACTCAAGGAAGCCAGCCCACAATAGAGATGTCTATTGGGAGAAATACTAGAGCAAGGCCTCCTAAGGGAGGTTCTCACCCCCCACTGGTAAATAATGCGCCTCGTCTCCTGGAACTGTAGAGGATTGGGGAACCCCTCGAAAGCTGAAGCCGTCAAGGACCTCCTGAAAATAGACCCCTCAAATAGTCTCATGCTCCAAGAAACTAAGATAGAAGGGCAAGCCCTTCTATATATCAGTAAGTCGAAATGGAAGAAAAGCACAGGCAAAGCAGTAATTTCAAGGGGCTCTTCTGGAGGGCTTGCAACTCTATGGACAGAATAACTCTTCCATCTGAACAACTCCCACGATACTCAGCATTGGATCTTTACATAATTAACGCATTGCACATGTAATTTGACCATCTCACTCTTCAATATTTATGTACCTATCCTTTATGCTAAAAAAATAGAATGCTAGAACTCTCTCTCAGCATTCTTAGAGTAGAAAACCCCCAACAACATCATCCTTGTCGGGGATCTAAATATCGTTCTGAAAGCTAAATAAAAGAGGGGAGGCAAGAGCAGCAGAGACCTTATGGTGGCCCCGGTGGAAGAGCTCATACAGCAATGGGATCTACTCAATTTCAACGCGGTCAGAGGACTTTACACATGTACCAATAATAGAGTTGGGGAGGATCACATTTATACCCGCCTGGACAGATTCTTAGTGCAAGGCTCTCTGATGATGGACAAGAAGATAATCACCACAAAAATCCTCCCTAAATTGACTTCAAATCACAAGCCAATACAACTACTACTGGAAGATGAAGAAGATTTGGGCCCAATCCCATTCTGATTTAGTCCCCTCTGGATTGAAAGGGAAGGCTTCATTGAAACAGTGAAAACATCTTGGGCCAAATCCTTCACAGGGTCTTCATGCTATGTCTGGGAGCAAAAACTCAAGGCTACAAAGCAAGCCCTGAAGGAATGGATAAGGAAACCAGCCCCAACCCCAAACAGCCAAAGAAAAGAAGCAGTGTAGTCTCTGGAGGCCCTACAAGTTGAAATGGAAAGTAAAGACATCACTGCAGAGTTGCTTGACAAAGAGGTAAAAGCCCAATGCTCATCTTTCCGCTCCTTTCGAATGGAAGAAGAGTATTGGAGAATCAAATCTAGAAGCTTGTGGTTGAAGGCAAGAGACTGGAACACTTCCTTCTTCCACCATCAATATAGAGCACGACTCTCCAGAAACCACATCTCGGAAATAAAAATTGCGGAGGGGTAGATCTGCAAAGGGTTCACCCAGATTAAAGAAGTGGCAGAAAACCACTTCAGAAATCTTTACAGTGCAAGGACTCAAGGCAATGAGGAGGAAAAATTCAATCTCCTCTCAAACATCCCCCTTCTTGTCAGCCCTGAAGACAACACTGCCCTTATTAATCCATTCACCGAAGAAGAAATCACCAAATTTATATGGTATATGGAACCAAACAAGGCTCCTGGGCCTGACGGATTCACTATTCATTTCTACAAGACTTGCTGGGACATCATCAAATTTGATCTCCAAAAATGATAAGAGGGTTTTTGAAAAAAGCAAAGGTAGGAGGAGGAACCAACTCCACCTATCTTACCTTAATTCCAAAAGAAATCAACCTAGAAACCTTCGCCAGATTCAGGCCCATCTCGCTTTGCAACGCATCCTATAAAATTATAGCCAAACTTCTAGCAAATAGGATTAAGCCACTGCTTAAAAGGTTGATCTCCAGCTCCCAAGGAGGTTTCGTTGAAGACAAGCACATCTTAGACAATGTCATCCAAGTTCAGGAGACAATTCACTCAAGAAAACAGCGAAAAGAGAAAGGGATCCTGATAAAAATTGACATGGCCAATGCTTTCAATGGGGTTAATCGTTATTTCCTCATCAAATTCCTTCTCCCTTTTGGCTTCTCGCCCCAATTTTTCAATCTCATCATAGCCTGCATAGATAATCCCTGGATTTCCCCCTTAGTTAACAGACACCCTTCTTCTTTTTCTCAAGCCCAGAGATTCCTTAGGTAGGGCTACCCTCTCTCTCCCTTCCTTTATATCTTGATGGCGGACTCACTCAGCAAAAAAATCTCAGCCGAGAGATTTGTTGGCTCCCTTCCTGGACTCAAACCTTCCATTGGCTCTGATCCCTTGAACCATGTGCTCTTCGTAGACGACTCTCTCCTCCCAGGAGGGGCCTCCCCCAAAATTTCCAAAGCCTTTGACTCTATTCTTAAATGCTATTGCAGGGTCTCAGAGCATTATTCAATGAGATAAAAAGCGAAGTTTATGTTTGGAACATAGAGCAGCAAGAGCTCACTAGCATCTCGAACCTCCTCAGGTTCAAAGGTCATGCCCACTAGGACAAGGTCAAGTATCTTGGACTGCCCATCTCAAGTGGAATCAACAAGAGGTCGTTGTGGAGCGAAATCATCAATAAAATAAAATAAAAATCTCAGCATGGGGAGGATACTAGCTCACAAAACTAGGTAAAGTAATTCTAATCAAATCTTTGATGTCTTCTCTCCCAATATACCAAGCAGCTTTTCTCTTAGCTCCAAAAAACATGATCGAACAAATCTCTAAACTCCTTTGAGATTTTCTATGGCAAGGGGGGAAAGGAAACCAGCACAAAATTCATTTAGTAAACTGGGATCTGGTAAAAATAACAATCACTAAGGGAGGCCTGCAGATCCGCGACCCCTCTCTTGTCAACCTCGCGTTGGGAGGCAATATTATATGGAAGTTGTACAAGGAACCCAACCACCCTGTCAGCGAAATTCTGAAATCGAAATACGCTCACAAAATCCCTCTCAAAAATATGCAAGTAAGTAATACAGTCAACTGCACTCAAGTATGGAACTTATGTCGTAAAATTCTGCATTTTTTCAAGGGAAAGGCATATCGAATTCCCGACAATGGAAATCGCACAAGCCTTTGGCATGACCGAATCATGGACCATGATCCTCTGTCTGAAAATGAAGAAATCGTTGTTCTTAAAGAATATTTGATGCATGCAGGAATTAACAGTGCTTACGACCTCTCCAAATGGGATAGCCACGGTGATTGGAATGGTTGGGACTTCCACGGCTTCCCTGAGCGCCTAAGCCAGCAGAAACGCATCCTTGAAGATCTGTTGGATGATGCGGCCCCAGTGAATCGAAACAGGAAGGGCAGTTGGGGATGGGGACAAATAGGAATTTACACCACAGCTGCTGGCTACAACTCTCTACAACCCTCAAGAAATAGCAGTCAAACCCACACCTTCTAGAAAAAAGTTTGGGATCCGCTAGCTTTACCTAAAGTTAATTTTTTCTTTTAGATTATGGTTCATAATAAATTGCTAACTGGAGATAATCTGGCAAAAAGGAGCATAGTTGGGCCGCATAGATGTGAGTTTTATAGAAATAATCTTGAAACAGCCAAACATCTCTTCATTGAATGCATTTTTGCTAAAGAAGTGTGAGGACTCATCCTCCATGATCTGCAGATCTCTGTCCCTCCATATAACTCTGTTTCTAATATTTTTGCCTCATGGAGCCTATTCTATCCCCATAATATCCCCAGCAAATCCTTCTAGCATAAATTCTAGATTTCCATCCCCAAATATGTTTGTTGGCAACTTTGGCTGGCTCGGAATGATCAGATCTTCAACGAAACCCCGCACGCCCCCTTGTTTGTAGCAGCCAAAGCTAAATCATTCCTCCTGGAAGCTGCCTAGCAAAAATACTTCAAAGAAGATCCTTTGCTTCTCCCAAAATAAAAGAAGTGGTTGGATCCCCTAGTTCCTCACCCTCGGAAGCATCTATTGGCCTCTCATACTGCAAATCCTGAATGGCGTAAAAGAGACACTGATGCCATCTTCCAAGAATGGTGGCAGAAGCAAAACTTAACCACGATTTTCTTTTATGGGGCTTCGAAAGGAAACCCCGGTGCAGTTGGAGCAAGCGGGGTCATCTACTCCCCGGAAGGCTCAAGAAGGGACTGCTTTTTCTGGGGTATCGGGAAGAAAATCAATAACCAAGCAGAGATCCTAGGCCTCCTCAAATCATGCCACATAGCTAGAGACAAAGGTGTCAAAGATTTTCAAGCTTTTGGAGACTTAGAGATTCTAATTAAAAAACTAAACTCGGAGGAATTGTTCAACAACGCAAGCTCAATAAAATTTTGAGCAGACTAAAGAGAATCCTGCTTGATTTTTCCTCCTACAGGTTCTTTCATATTCTCAGAAACTCAAATAGCGAAGCAGATCTCATGGCGAACAAAGGTTGCACTCTTTTGAAAGGACAGCTTATCATAAATGATGAAAGCTCTTCCCAAATCTGCATCCCGTGAAAATGTTGTAATTTATAATAGCACAAGAATGATGGATAACTGCAATGTAATAGTGGTTTCTTTGGCATAGGCCCAAACTTTTTTCATCAAAAAAAAAAAAAAAACATACCCGTTCCAGTTTTAAAAAAATAAAATAAAATAAAATAAAATTAGAATTCACACATATACCTTTAGTTTACTATTTTGTTTTAAAAGATTTAATGTATTTATGGACAAGTTACTCACATGTACTCCTTATAACTTTTTGTCCTCTCTCAATTATGAATTATAGTTGGTAAAATTGAAAACATCAAATTCCTTTAATATTTTAACATAAGTGGGGAATTTAAGTGAATTTCATCTTTTTTTTGTTTGTGAATTGTTTAAATGTTCCATATTAGAAATTATGGTTGATTTTGTTAAAATATTTTATTTAAATTATAAAATGGGATTTAAGAAGAAGAAAATTAAGTAGCAGTCACCATAAAACTCTTCACATATGCTTGTGGATACTAATCATTGGTTTAAGCCATTGTTTAGGCATGTGTGTTAATTTAGTGAAATAGGTTCTTGGAACTCTATAAGTATGGTTTTAACAATGTGTGAACTAATAAAATAGCAATGTCAACAAATAAAATGATTGATTGATGTTCTAAGGCGATGTTATAAAATTTAAAATAATGAAATATAAGAAAAATATGTTATAAATTTAAAAAATAATATTAACTATGTCGAAAGGGTTTTTTTTTCAAAACAACTCCCCTAGTTGATATTGTGTCCTGTCTAAGCTATTAGAGCAAATGTTAGACGATTGAAATGTTTTAGGTCATTAGATACACAAGTAAAAGTTTTATATATGTTTTTTATAATGCTAGTTTTTTTTTTCTTTTTAATAAGTTAGATTGAATTTAGGTTTTGGTGACTTTGCCAAATTACCAAAAAATAAAAATAAAAGAAAATTAAATAAAAAGATTGACATAATGTAATGAATATTTTAACTAGGTCAAATAAAAAATAATAAAATAATAAAATAAAATAATACTAAACTATAAAAGCTAGTATTTCTTAATATATAAAAAATTAAATTAATAATGAAATTTTTTAAAATATGTGATCTTTTTTAAATTTCCAAATTATTTCATAGGACATGATTTATCTTGAGAAATAATGATGAATGTTCATAATTCTCATTTCTTAAATAACACTAAATTTACCTTTAATTACTTAATTGTAATAGTTTGTAACTACATAACAGTTTGTAACTACATATATATGCTTACATGTTTTTTACTTTATAATCATAAACAATTTTCATCGTATATGATGTCAAACTTACTCAACTTTTTATTCTAAAATTTTAAACAAAGTTTCTCACTACATAATTTTAGCTTTTATAAAAAAAATTATTTTTTAATTCCAAACAAAACTTACAAAAGAAAAAACCCACTCAGTGCTTACTGTAGATTATAGTTTTACAAAATTGACACTATGTGATTAATAATAGAGTAAGTTGAGACAACCTTAAGGGGTTTTTTGTGCAATTTTTATCATAACCTTTCCCTCCATCCAATATATAATGTAGAGCCTTCTGAAGAGAGAGTATATTCTAGTTTATAACTTGATCCACAATCAAAGAAAATGGCTAGGGATTTCACAAGTTATTAGTTTATAACTTGATCCAAAATCAAAGAAAATGACTAGGGATGTCACAAGTTATCATTCGCACAGTGATGTATTGACGTTCTCAGTTGAAATGGATCCTATTAGATGCATGGTGGCCAGAGACACTAAAAATTTGAAAAAATACATCTGTTATGACATCCATATTGTCTACAAACCATCCAAATTTCCCATCTTATACAACAATTTCTAAGAATAATCACTCAATTTGCTCTCCAATTTTTGAAACCCCCACCCATGCTGGGGAGATCACATTGTAAATTCAAATGTTCCTCTGGTTTTTTAAAGGGTTCATAAAAAAAACAGACAACAAGAAATTCAATATTGTGGTATAATAACTTATTTTTGAATCATTGTGACAAAAAAAAAATCACATTAACTCACAGAATATATATAATGCTATAAGGATCTAAGATGATAACAAAGTTTTGAATCATGATAACTAGGTGAAAACCAAAACTAAGTTGTAGCCACAAGAAAAAAATCACAACTCACAAAATATATCCAAGGTTGCAATGAACCCCATTGTAATATTCCCAATTAGTGATAGCTAATTGGAAATATCAATTTTGACCAATTTTGCTTAATTATATTCGGAGCGTGAATAAAGTGAGTAAGATGTTAATTAACTCACTTAGGATAAAACACTTTCCTAAAGTCCACATCAAAATTAAAGAGTGTGGGGCCTAGTGGCCAAGTGGACAGCGCAAGAGAGGGACGCAGACCACGTGGGCAACGTGGGGCCTACTTCACGCAGATGAGGGAGGCAGCATGGGCCAAGGAGAACATGGAGGTGGTGGGGCCTAGAGAGAGAGAGGCCCATCATTATAAAAGGGAGGAGAGCCCCCTCATTTGGTCATTCATGTTTATGCATATTGAACTAGTCATTTCGACTTGGAGCACGCTGGATGTTTAGCTTGTCTGCAGCACTGTTTAGTGCACCGGGTGTCTCCGTTCGGAGATCCCACCCTCAGCCCCGGAGACTTCGAGTGCTTGCTTGGGTGAGGTAGTTTCATCATTATTTTGCAGGAGGATCGGTGTTTGAATTTGTGGGAGGAGCAGAGCCATTAGAGACTGCGTAGTCTTGAGAGGGAGGACGTAGTCCATCTTGAGGGAGCTCTGGAGTGGCACTATTTTGGAGGATTTTGGCCAGAGGATTGAGCAAGGGACCGACCCTTGCCTATTGGAGGCATTTGGCAATGTGGGAGGCCATATTTTGGAGGATTTCATTCATCACCAGCGTGGCCCTTAGGAGGATAGCGTAGGTCCTCAAGGGAGGCATTTTCGGGGGTCATCCATTTCAGAAATGCTCTCTGGGCATTTCTGGGTATTGTGAGTAGATGTTGATTCCAAAGTTTCAGCTTTTTCTAAGTACGGGAGCAGCCCCAAATACTCATCTTGTTCCAACAGCAGCAGCAGCACGACAGTTTTCCAGTAACTTGGACGCAGAGTAGAGAGCAGCCATTCCATTGATATTTTGAGAGTAATCCTACACTTGCCTGGTGCAAGTTGAGGTGCCATCACTCTAATCACCTCTTGTACTCATTTCTATTTCTTAGTATAATAAAATGGCTCAGTATTCTCTCTATTTCATGTGTATTTGCTTCATGTTCAGTTTTTATCATTTTGTATCTTGTTGTATGCTTTTATTACTGTCTATTTCCCTTTCGGGATACTATAGTGGTATCAGAGCTCATAGACCTAGCTCAGCTTGTGGGGCGAGTTGTCTGTGACACCAGGAGAGAAGCCGTATATTTTCTACAAAGGTAGAAAGTATCGTGACAGAGAGCGTAGGTTGCAAATCAGAATAGGAGGAACCAATGGCAGATGATAGTGATGCGAAGAAGTTTGGGGAAATTCTCCTCAATTCATTACAGGATCTGTCGAGGCAGATTGAGGTGATGGGACAGAGATTCACTACTATGGAGGCTAGACAGCATGAAACCCCAGGGGGTTTCCAGATTGGTGAGGGATCGGGCACATCCCACCATTTGCAGGAGCACGATGCCACTCAGCACATGGCATCACATGCACCCACATGCTCCACTATAACCACTTTTCTGGCTGCAGACACTGGGGCAGGAGCACAGCAGGAGCCGGAGCTTGGCCACATGGGTGATTACTTTGCTAAGTATCAGGAATACGGGTAGGATTTTAGGGATGCCCTTTCATTTCGATTTTGTTCAGCTCCAGCGAGATAGCAGACCCCGTGACCATCACAGGGGACACCGGCATTATCATGATGGAGACACTCAGCATACGGTGAGCAGGTTCCACTTGCCTATGTTTGATGGTTCATCAAACAGTTCGCCGAAGGCTTGGGTGGAGAAGCTGGACATATACTTCCAGCTCAACCAAATGGCAGAGACGGAGGCCATCAAGGTGGCAGCATTTCATTTGGATGGAGAGGCCTAGGAATGGTGGTTCCATGGAATGATTACACTCGGGCATTCAACAGTGACCACATATGTCGAGTTCACCTAGAGGTTGATAGAGAGATTTGATCGGAGGGATCCGGAGGAGCACTTTGTCGAGATGACGAGGCTCAAACAGACTGGGAGTCTGGATACTTATATCTCAGATTTCCTGAGACTTTTAGTGATGGTGCCAGATCTATCAGCGGCATGCATGATTTGCATGTTCATTGAGGGGTTAGTAGAGCCGCTTCAAGGATTGGTGAGATCCACTAGACCAACCACACTCCATGACACAGTTGGCAGGACCTGGGATTTGCAGGTTGCCTTACCCAGGACCAGGATGCCTTACCCCCAGAGACAGGCTTTCCAGCCTAAGGGGAAGGATATGAGGATTCTGCCTCCAAATGGGAATTCGGGTAGGGGACAGTTGGATGATGATGCCAGGAGGGAGTTGAAGAAGAAGAGGTTCTGTTTCACATGTCAGGAGCCGTGGGCACCAGGACACAGATGTGCTGCTGGAAAGGCACACTTTATTGAGGTACTCTCCGAGAGCAGCGGAGAAGAGGATGAGTATGATGACATGGAGGCAGGGGGCAACCATGCAGCGCAGGACCATTTGCCACCTCCACCAATAGGATCAGGAGGTGCAGCCTTTGCACCTACAGGGGAAGCCCTTGCAGCATTGCGGAGAGTACCCAAGTATCTGACGCTGTGTGTCCGAGGGACAGTACATGGGCAGCAAGCATCAGTACCAGTGGACAGTGGGGAAACCCACAACTTCATCAATGCACAGATGGTAGAACGGAGAGGCATACCGACAAAGAGCTTCGATGGGTTTTTAGTGTTGGTCCCATGAGATCAGACGATGCAGTGTGCTAGATATGTTCCAGAGCTGGCAGTGACAATGGGCACCTACACAGTGACTGACCACTTTTTCGTGGTTAACATACTAGATACCAATGCGGTCTTGGATGTATAGTGGCTGATCACTCTAGGGAAGGTCACCACAGATTGGGAGGCCTTGGAGATGGAGTGCGATGATAAGAAGACCGGGAAGCATGAGAAGATACGGGGAATGCACACCTACCCACCCCAGACTATTTCAGTTCACCGGATGGAGGTAGACTTCTAGAAGGGAGACATAGAGTGGGTCGTAGAGCTACGTGCATCAGAGGCAGGGACTACTGGTTAGACAGTCCATCCAGAGATACAGACCATCCTTGACAGGTATGCCACGGTGTTTGCAGAGATACCACCAGGTCAGCCACCAGATCGGGGATTTGAGCATACTATTGAACTAGAGCAGGGAATTCAGGCCATCATTACCACACCCTATAGGCACCCCAAGGCCTATTGGGATGAGATTGAGCGGGCTATCCATGAGTTTTTAGCCCTTGGACACATTCGGCCTAGCACCAGTCCTTTCGCTTCTTTAGTAGTGTTGGTGAAGAAGAAGGATGGCACATTGTGGATGTGCATTAATTATAGGGCCCTGAACAAGAAAACCATGAAGAACAGGTACCCTATACCACGGATTGACGAGCTGATGGATGAATTGAGAGGGGCACAGTTCTTCTCAAAGATTGAATTGAGATCCGGGTACCACCAGATTCGCGTGAGGGAACAGGACATTCCCAAGACCGCTTTCAGGTGCCATTATGGCCATTTTGAGTTCTTGGTGATGCCCTTTGGGCTAACCAACGCACCAGCCACCTTCCAGTCGTGCATGAACCACATCTTCTGCATTCATCTGAGGAAGTTTGTGTTGGTCTTCTTTGATGATATATTGATATATAGTAGGACATGGGAGGAGCATCTCCAGCACATAGAGGCAGTGTTGCGCATTTTGGAGGAGTAGCAGTTTTATGCTAAGCTCTCCAACTGTGAGTTTGGGTTGACAGAGATGCTATACTTGGGACACATTATAGGTGTGGATGGAGTGAGGGTCCATGAGGAGAATATTAAGGCCATCAGTGATTGGCCAGAGCCGAGGACCGACCCTTGCCTATTGGAGGCATTTGGCAGAGTGGGAGACCATATTTTGGAGGATTTCATTCAGCACCAGCGTGGCCCTTGGGAGGATAACGTAGGTCCTCAAGGGAGGCATTTTCGGGGGTCGTCCATTTCAGAAATGCTCTCTGGGATTTTCTGGGTATTGTGAGTAGAGGCTGATTCCAGAGTTTCAGCTTTTTCTGAGTAGGGGAGCAGCCCCAAATACTCATCTTGTTCCAACAACAACAACAGCACGACAGTTTTCCAGTAGCTTGGACGCAGAGCAAAGAGCAACCATTCCATTGATATTCTGAGAGTATTCCTACACTTGCCTGGTGCAAGTCGAGGTGCCATCACTATGATCACCTCTTGTACTCATTTCTATTTCTCAGTATAATAAAATGGCTCAGTATTCTCTCTATTTCATGTGTATCCACTTCATGTTCAGTTTTTAGCATTTTGTATCTTGTTGTATGCTTGTATTACTGTCTATTTCCCTTTCGGGATATTACACCCATACATAGTAATGGACCTCATGGGAATTTTAGTGCACATAGAACACCACCCTAAAAATTTTATATTACTCTTGATCAATTTACAACAACCTAGGATGTATAAAATATTTTAATAAGAAACTAGATTTGTAATTATAAAATATAAAACTATAACTTAAATTTGCGAATTTACTTTGTATTTTTTTTCTTATGTATATAGAGAAAGAATAAACCAAGTTTGGAGTTAAGAAAATAAACCATAACATAAAGAACAATATCTCCTTCCAAAAATTTCTCCATATTAAAATGACATTCACTTTCTTGTATACCAAGACTTTTGTTCTTCATATACAATTTCTGATAAGCATGCAATTGGAACTCGGATATGTAGATGAACTTGGAGTAAAATCTATTTTTGTTAATAAAAAATCTCTTTATTTGCATCTATGCTAGATAGATTGTACTTGAATATATTTAAATATCTTATTTGAGTTACATGCTTGTTTCAAAGGATTATTAATCACCAAAGGATTTTCACCCCTAATTTCCTATTTCAATATCTATAACAAAATTTGTATATATGTGAATAGATTATGTTGGTTTACATATGTGCTTTGACCCCCAATTTCCTATTTCAAAATCTATAACAAAATTTTCTAGTTGATAACTCTTATTGTCAATATCTTTGAAACCTTCACAACCTGCTTCCATGGAAGCAAAATTTTCATTTGATTCCTTCACAGTGTCTCGTTCACTGCAACATCGTATTTATTCTAGGCTACTCTTTCCTATGCTATTGCCTTCTTATTTCTTCTTGGCTACTCTTTCCTATGCTATTGCCTTACAACCTTGCTTTTGCAACATGTGGTGCAATTGCTAGTAGTATTATAATTGAGTAATAATATTTGAAATCTATTAAATATGTCAATGTGGGTTTGCTTTGTGTTAACAACTCACTTTAACAAGATGTTCATTTTTTCCTCCCTAAAAAATAGAAAATGAAAAAGAGTAATTTTTTTGATATCCATATATATTATTTAATTATTTATATTAAAAATAATATTTATTAACAAATTTAACACTTTTCTATGCAAAATCTAAATTAAAAATGAATTTACATATATTTATTTATTTTATAATTATCGCATACATAAGTATGTAATTTTTTATTTTTTATTTAATTTTATTTAATTTTATTAAAGATGGAGATGAATTATAACAATAAAATGGAGTTGAGGATATCATTTTTTTTTTTTTTTTTAGGGATCAAGTTTTCAAAATTTTCATGTTTTGTTTGAAAGAAAATTGTTGTCATTTTAACCTATATATTTCTTCAAGCTTCATTTTCTAAAATTTGAAACAAGAATGGGAGCAGATAATCCACTTATTGCCCATCCAAAATCACAACATGATAAAAATACTCAAGGATTCCTTAAATTGTAGTAGATAAGGGCACCAATTTAATTTGTTTAGGATTTTCATCACTCGATGAAATTAATGTTTCTCAATTTTTTTCCCTCCCCCATTCAAACAACTTCTCATCATAATATCCAGGATGTTGTTTTGAGAAGATGGTAGAATATCACAATGATGTCTCCTAAGAAGATTGCTTCAAGTTTAGTTATGAGTTCGATGATATAAATATGATATATTGCAATTCTATAATGCACCTTTGCCCACTTGGGAAACTCTACTTTACCAATACTTTAGCCTCCTCATTATATCAGAGTGATGTCTCCTCTAAGATTGCTTCTAGTTTAGTTATAAGTTCAAACTTTGGTGATATAAATATGATATATTGCAATTATATAATGCACTTTTACCCACTTGGGAAGCTCTAATTTACCAATACTTTAGCCTCCTTATTCCTCATGTCTTCCACATTGACGTTCTTGTTTGGGTTACCTCCACATCACTCTACTTTCATCTACATTTCTATCGGCATGTCTTTTCACCCTTTTGGTGCAAATACTAGTATATTCATGGACAAATTATTAGCTTGAACTTCTACAAAACCTATTAAAAGAAACCATGAGAAACTATAGTAAGATTTAGCAAATAATTTTGTTTCTAAGTCCTTTTAGATTTTGGTTGTGAGAATTTTTTTAAAAATTAAATTGATATCCATTTATTTTATATTTATGATTTTTTTAAAACATAAATGGATCTAATGATTAAGAATGTATGGTTTCCTCTAACAAAGTCACATATAAAAATGTAATTTAAACGCATTTGGTTCATATTCATCACTTTGTATATGTGAAATTTTGTTATATTAATATATTCTCATTATCTTTTATTGCATATATTGAAATGTAACTATTAATATTAATAATACATGATTAACACATTTATATTAAACAAAGTGTCCTAAATCATGTCTAAAATATGATAAGTTCTCACTATCTTGTATTGCATGTATTGAAAAATGACTAATAATATTAAAAATACATTATTAACACATTTATACCAAACAAAGTGTCCTAAATCATGTCATCAAAGAGTTTACCAAACTCCATGTTTATAAGTTAAATCTTTCCAATTTTACATAATTAAACATTTTCATGACTCTAAACACTTCATTATGAACATTTCATAATTTTAAATATCACATTTAACAAAACTAGAATTATTACATTACCACTCATCTTATATCATTTAAAAAGAATTAGGATTGATCCATTATTCATCATCTTCTTCAATAGGTTTATTAATGAATTAATTCTCTTTCTTGTACTATTTTCTTCATCTTCCTCTTCTTCTTCGTCTTGTACTATTTCTTTCAAACTCCATCCACTTGTTTTTTAAGGTTATCTTTTTCTATACTATTTAGGTTTTAATTCCTTTTGTATTAAATTTTTTCAATTCAATTTCCCACAAATATTTTAATTTACTTTTAGTTGCTTTTGGATTATTTCACCCTTTATTCTTTTGATTACTTTATCTAATTGTTCCTTAGATTTTTGAAGTATCTTCTCAAATATGTGTACTTATTTTCTCTTTGAATTAATTTTATTTTATTTTGCATCAATTTTCTAATATCTTAGCTCTATTTGTAATTAGCTACTTACAGGGTATTTGAATGGATGACCTTTTTACATAGAGTGCTTTAACAAAACACACATTAACTATCAACCCAAAGCTCCACACGATTTAAATATTTTAATTATTTTCAAAAATAATATAAATTATTTTATTCTAATTCTTTGTAATTACCTTGACTTCATGTTTTATTGGTTTATTAGATTTTTCTTCTTATAATTGTTTTTAATTTTAATTTTTAATGATCATTTAATATTTTATATTTATTTTATCTACAAAGTATTTGATAGACAGTGAATTGGTACCTTATTAAGATATTAAGTCACTAATTCAATTCCCCACCTTATTTAAATGTTATTGTTATACATAACCATAATATAACCTCATCAATACCAAACTTGCAAAACATACATATATATATATAACTATTTTCTATTATTTTAATTTTATAATTTTTTTTTATGAAAAATAAAATACTCATTAAAAATATGAAACAACGAATTCAATTTTGTATTATTAATATTAATATGTTTTCTGTTTTCTTAATTTTATTATTATTTTTAATGCATATAAAATATTCACTCAAAAATTAAATATTTTATAAAACATAATTTATTTGCAAACGTCCAAATAATACACCAATCCTTATTTAAAATATAATATTTATGAAAACAAATTCCGACCTGTATAAGGAGATCTCAAATCATTATTAGAAATTAGTTTATTTACAAGATCTAATGAGTCTATCACTAAAATAAAGATAAGGAATATAATAATAAATTGTTTTATGAAGATTAGTGATATAATAATAAAATAATTCCAATGAAAGTGAGTCTTTAAAAATTCCAAAATTAAATTAAAAGTGCTATTGCAAGTATTTTATTTGTCTTTTAGAGAAATATGTGTACATTGATAAGTTGCGAGGACATGGTCTCTCCATTTCAATAAGTATTTTAATATTATATTAATTATTTTTATCAATTTCAATTTATTAATAAGTTATAAGTTTTGATTTTTATATAGATAAATATGTTTATTTTGGAATAGGATTTTTATAATTTTAATTAAATTATTAATAATTATTAAGTAGATAATAGAAATTTAATTTCTATTAAACATTTTTTTAAACAATTTACAAATCAAATATTAAAAGTTATTTTTAAAGTAATTATGTTATATTTTTACTTTTTAATTAAATTGATTAATGAAAAAATAACATATGAACAAATACCATATGAAATTTTTTGGGCATATGGTATAGAAGGCACAGCATTACCACTTTGGAGATTTGTGACTTTTAATTTAGATACATAATTAGGATTAGTATTATCAAGCGTCAAGGGAAAAGCGGACTCAAGGATGCATCTTTCATGGTAAGATTGTAACACCTACCTCCCACATCTACCTAAGTAACCGACCAACTGGGTTAAACATGTAACGAAGAGTTACTAAGATATGATTCAACTCCCTATGTGTCAGTTAAGGAAGTGGAACCGACGGAACACAACAACAAAGACCTTCAACACTTGCAACAGAACCACCAAGAGCCATCCAAACCTTCCAGGTGACTAGCCCCTAAGACAAACTAACTTTTTTTGCATTAATCCCCCAGTATCTCTCTTCTCAAACCCTCCAAGCAACTAAGAGCCCCAGTCGCTC
This sequence comes from Pinus albicaulis, assembly GCA_034641835.2. Lineage (NCBI taxonomy): Eukaryota > Viridiplantae > Streptophyta > Pinopsida > Pinales > Pinaceae > Pinus > Pinus albicaulis. Next base: position 308,344,036 of record CM076577.1, read on the forward strand.
TCATGAGCCTGCATGAGTGCGTCTGCAACCTTTTTCTACTAGTGATATGCCAGCAACTACGAGATTTAAGGCTAAATTTCAAGGCTAGGATCCAGGTCACTACCTAGAAATCCTTGACTCTTCCAGGAATGAAAAATAACATCTGAATAATGATACAAATGCAATTACTTAAACAAGGACTTGAATGGACCCCTACTAGTCATGATAGGCATTTCCTCAAACATGTCACAAATATATAATCTACAAATTTAAACAACATATCTAAGCGTAGGGGTCTCATACTTATCTGAGAATCATTAAGAAGCATTGATGCATCATCACATTAGATGCATTATCATCTATTATGTAATAGATTCATTATTCATTCATTTACAAATCAAAACATGATGAGAGCCATACATCATCACTTTCATGGAACATATTCATAACCAACATATAAAAAGTGTAAATGACAAGCATAGAAAAACCATATAAGCCACATAATAAAAAGCATATTTACCCATCAATACAAGAGTAAAAGAGTTATTATTTTCGTAAGAAAAACACACATCAAGTCTAGGACTTCCACATACCACCCGACCATAGACATGGTTGAACCAAATCTCTCTTTCAGCCAGTCACCCCCATATCATATTCCAAGAATGAATATGGGATCTCATCAAACACATGAAACAAAACCAAACTAGGGCTTCCATAGACCAAACCACCTAAAACCTCAACCAGTGATTCTACCTCATGGTCGAACATCACTAACCATCACCAGATCGGTCTCTACCCAAGTTGTCCAAGGCTTCAGATCATTTGTGTCAACCAAGGATCCAAGACTAGTAATTCAACCCACAATTGTTGTCAGACTCCGAAGATTTTTTCCAACCAAGGCTCCATGATTAGTAATTCAACCCACTACGAGCTCCAAGTCATTTTTCCAACTAAGGCTCTAGGACTAGTAACTCAACCCAAGCTATTACAGGGTCCTAGAGTGTTTGTCCAACCAAGGCTCCAGGAACTAGTAACTCAACCCACAGCTAAAGGAACATAAGAACCAACCATAGAACAAAAGAACAATGAACCCATGACACCATGGCTATCCAGGAAATCACTAGGCTAGGAAAAACCACTGTCAATCCAGGAAATCCTCCATGTTAAATATAGATCAAAACCAAGAGACCACATGCATATGCCATGCATGCCAAAACTAGCGAGGAAAACATACATGCAACTCGGTACCTGCAAGAAAAACTCATTGTATTTGTTGATCCCGATGTCCTCTTGCGCTTTCCTACTCTTCCTTCGCCTTCTTGATCCAAAATTCCAAGTATTCCACACTCCTCCAAGAGTGTTCCAAGAAAACTCTAAGTTTCCAAGAGTATGAGATAGAGAGAGATCCTAAAATGATCTTATCAAAAGTGATGAACTGATCCTCAGAAGCCTTTTTATTAATGAGTTCTCCAATTTATTCAATTTTCCATTATTTTCCTTCATTTTCTTCTTCACATGAAACATGTGACCTTTCACCTTCCTTTTCTCCTATTTTCATTATTTTCATAAATAAATGCCAATAAATGCCACTTTTCCTTTCCAAAGCCTTTGTCATTGCCTTTGCCAATTTCCATAGCCATAATAAACCATATGAACACTCACACTAGGATCTTTTACCCAACATACAACTTGGAATATGTGCCCCATGACCATGGTTATTATTTTTCCTTTATTAACATTCATGACATGGAATTTTCACTAGGGATTTTACAAAACCCTCTCCCTTGGGGGGACACTGTCCTCGGTATTCAACGACACCTACTACCAGCAAAATTGTTTTAAGCAAAACATAATGGCCATGGAGCTTAATAACTTAGCTCGTTGCAGTATTTACAATGATCAAACTACTGAGAAGTAAACCAGCATGACAACATGGAAAAAATAGAATCATAATGACATGACACCCATACTGCTTATTGGAGCTTTATAACATAGCTCATGGTGGTATTTATATCCATATACATATGTAGATATACCAAAACATCATACCAAGCATATACCAAAAAACATGCCAAAAAAAATTCTCAACCAATGAATAAGGAAGGATACAAAACCCGCATATGATATGCCATCTCCCATGTAGCTTCATTGGGCCCAAAGTGCTTCCAATGCACTTTAACCTGCTTGATTGGTTGATTATGAAGCATGAGTTTCTTTCTATGCAAAATAGGGTTTCTGGATGGAATTATCCTTCTAGCTCCACCTATAGTACAAACCAGCCAATCACATGATCAAAATATTTAACATACTTCTTAAGAAATGACACATGGAAAACAACATGGAATTTCATTGTCGGAGGCAGTGCAAGTCGATGGTTACTAGTCCAATCCTTTCAAGAATATTGAAAGGTCAACAAAACTGAGGTGTCATCTTGGCACATGATCCAATCCATGAGGAGATATTATTTAGCTTGATTAGCAACTACACCTACTCCCAAACCTAAAACTCCTTAAACAATATGTTCTGATTTTCACTGCTCTTCTTCCTATCCTGTGTTGCTTTCATATTCTTCTTGATTCCCTACATTTCATGTTCCATTTCTACCAACATGTCCTATCCAATCAACACCCTGTTAACTGGATCACTCCAACTAATAGGAATATTACAACTCTGCCTATGCAATGCCTCAAACATACTCATCCTCAAATATTCCTGATACCCATTGTTATAAGCGAGCCCTACTAGTGGAAGATTCTCTTCCCACTTTCATTGTTGATGCACCACATACATCCTCAACATGTCCTCCAATATTGTGTTGACCCTCTCTGTCGGTCCATCTGTTTGTGGATGATAAATTGTACTAAAGGCCAACTCTGTGCACAAACCTACAAAAAGCTCCTTCCAAAACTTGGAAGTGAACTTCGCATCCCTGTTTAACTTATGTGGAAGACAATGCAATCTGACCACATACCTAATGAATACATGTGCAACATAATTCATTGAGTATGTAGACTTAACTGGAATGAACTGTGTTACCTTCGTAAACTTTTCCACCACAACCATGTTGTCTATATGTCCTCAGTAAACCTATGATAAAGTCCATGGAAATGAGCTCCCATTTCCACTATGGAATCAGAATCGGTTGTAGTAGTCCACCTGGATGCTTACACTATGCTTTGCCCTATTCACAATCCAAGCACCTAACCACAAAACCTACTCCATCTCTCTTCAAATTCGACCAATAGTAAAAATTCTTCACTGCTATCAGTCTCTTCTAATAGCCTGGGTGACCTTAATACTGTTTCACATGAAACTCCCTCAAGATCACCTTCTTGATTTCACTGCTACCAGGCACATATATCCTGTATCTAAACCTGATCTAGCCATTTTTTTGTGAGGGGATAGTCCACATCATTTGCACATGTAATTGTACCACTACATGTACCTATACATGTACCACTACCTTTTCATGTACCTGTACCTGTACCTATACCACTACCTGTACCGGTACTATTCTGCAATATGTGCCTAAGATCCATTTACCTGACATCTTGTTAACCTGCCTACAAGATCCTATCATATAGATATGTCACATATGAACTCATAATTGTTATATGATTCACCTATATATTCCTACTAAGAGAATCTACAATCTTTTTCTCTTTACCCTTGATGTACCTGATCTCAAAGTAAAACTATTTGATCGTGGCCAACCATATTGCTTGTCTCGCATTTAGATTCGGTTGATCAAATAGATACCTCAATCCAATGTGATCACTCATCAATAAAAACCTCCTTCCAAGAAGATAGTGCCTCCACATCTTCAATGCATGAATGATTATTTCCAATTCAAGATCATCCATCAAATAATTTCTCTCTCGCTCATTTAGTTTTCGTGACTCATAACATACCACCTATCCTTCTTGCATAAGGAATCCAATAAGCCCTCTCTTGCAAGCATCTGTACATACCACAAACTCTTTGTCTAGATCTGCAATATTTAACACTGGAGCATGTTTCAACAACTTATTTAACTACTCAAAACTAGCTACACATTCCTTTGTCCATTCAAACTTATTACCTTTCCTTTGCAATGATGTGATAGGATAGGAAATTTGTGAGAAATCATTGATGAACCTCCTGTAATAACCTACTAACCTCATGAAAGACATTACCTCATCCACATTCCTAGGAGATTCCCACTCCATGATACCCCTTATCTTTTCTAGATCTAATGTTATGCCTTCCTTGGAGACAACATGTCCAAAGTAATGTACCTTTTTCTGAAATAAACTACACTTGTTGAGCTTAGCATACAACTGATTCTCTCTCAATAATCTCAATACTGCTGCTAAGTGCTCAGCATGCTCTTCTTCATTTTTAGAATATACCAATATATCATCAATGAACACAATAACAAACTTGTTTAGATAAGTACGCAACACACTATTCATCAAGCAAAAAAAAGTAGAAGGAGCATTATTCAAACCAAATGGAACTACAAAAAAATAATAATGTTTGTACCTGGTCCAGAAAGTGGTCTTGTGAATGTCATCTTCTTTAATGCATACCTGATGATATCATGATCCCATATCAATCTTCGAGAACACTTCATCTCCCTTCAACTAATCGAAAAAATATTTAATCCTTGACAACGAATAACTATTCTTGATGGTACTGTTCAATCTTTAATTAATGCATAACCTAAGAGTACCATCCTTCTTCTTCACAAACAATATCGATGCACCCCAAGGTGATACACTTGGCCTAATGTATTCCTTTTCAATCATTTCCTTTAACTGTAACTTCAACTCTACCAACTTGGGAGTGCTAATACTATATGGTGCTTTTGATGTTGGTTCTACCCCTGGTACCAACTCAATAGAAAATTATACTTCCGTGTGAGGTGCAACTCTGAAATATCTTCGGGAAATCAATCCTGAAACTATTGTAGAACCGGGTACCTGCCTAACACATCTGCATCCACAACTTCCTTACCTTTTTCATTGGAAATTTGCACTGCAAATACACACACCCTTTTCTTCTACTACACTTGGCTTGCATAGTTTTCACCATCCTAACTAATGTTTCATTCATATTACCCCACAAGACTCTTTGTTCTCCATTGTCATCCAAGCACTCAATAGCCTTTTCATAACAATCCACCTTAGTCCTGTGAAGATACAACCAGTCCATACCAAAAATCATGTTATACAATCCCAACGACAATACATTCAAATGTGATTTGGTAAGAATAACATTCAAGTCAAATGCATAAGCTCTTACCCAATGATGAACTCTCTTATTTTTACATGTAGCCAACTGCAATAACCAATATTTTGTATACACTTTCTTATTCAAAACACACTTATCCACCAAGTCAATACTAACATAACTATAATTAGATACAGGTTAAATCAAAATAGAAACAACTTGATCACAAAGCTTATTTTCCATCTCAATGATTGATGCCTAGTGATCTACCTGCTTGTTATCCAGCGCTGCATAGATCCTAGGAATACTATGTCCAACATTTCCCATTTTCATTTCCTCATGACCACTTTGTATCTGTGGTCTGCCACCATTATGTTGTGGACAATCTCTCCTCCACAAGTCCAACATCGCATGGGCTCCCTATTTTCACTCTTATTCTGCTCCCCAAATTGAAGTCCCTATCCTCTGCCATATGTATTGAACTTATTAGGTGGTGTGACATTCTCTTTGTTAGTTGTATCTTGAGATATTTCTCACTTCTTGTCCCATTTTCCTTTATTCATATCATTACCCTTCCAATCCTACTTACTCTCATATTTGTGCTCTGATTGCTCATAACAATGCTTGAGTTTCTGGATGGCCTCCTCCAATGATCTAGGCTCATCAAACTCAATATTGTCTTTTAATTATATCGGAATGCCACTGATGAACCTCTGAATCTTGGCCTTCTCTTTCTTGGGGTAAGGAATACACCTCAACAACTCCAGAAATCTGCTAGTTTACTCCTCATCGGTCATACAACCCATATTTAGCTCATAAAAAAAATTTACCCTATCATCATAGTTTCTCTCTGATAGGTACTTCTTCTTGAATAGTCTATCAAATTCACTCCAAGTTAATTCCTACTCATAAATATCTTTGGCATTATTTACATCTTCCCACCAAATATCTTCTTTACCTTTAAGACTGAATGTAGTTATTTTGGCCTTCATGTTCTCTGAGTAATCATGTAACCTGAAGAACTTATTCATTCCAAGAAACCATGCTTCTGCATCATGTTATTTCTTCAACTCTCCATCAAATGTAGGTGGATTTTCTTTCTTAAACTCATCTGGAAAATATCCCCTATCACTCCTCCTATAAGGACGATAATGATGACGATCATAGTGCCTGTCAAAACCAAACTAGAATAGTACATGTGTGTATCACCTCTCCTATTTGGAGTGTCCAAGAACCTGCCATCTCTGATTGTGTCATCTCTATCTGACTTGTGACCACCATGAGACCTACTTCCATATGCCCCATTATTCCAACCCTCTTGTCCATAGTTGATCAGAAGTGGCCCATGTCTCTGCAATTCTGACAAACTTTGAAGAATTACTGCATTGAATTCTGCCTGTTTCACCTGTGCCTATATGCTTCTATCATTATCTACTTTGCGACTCCTTATTTATTCCTTCAAACTTCTCAATGTGTCTGTTAAGTCAAAAGAGTTCCCAGCACCATGTTTCTCATATAATTCATAGGGATAATATTTGTAATCTACCATATTGCTAGTCATCTTGATTTCTTCTTGCAAGGCATACTATGTAAGCTAAACCAAATCATAAACAACCAATGTATCTTAGCATCATTCTGGGAGGATATCTTCTGCAAGATCAACCAATCAATGCAATACATGTATAAACATAATCATAACAGCATGTAAATATGTATCATATAGATAAAACAACATATAAACCTCATTCCATCCATAGCCCAGTCATCAATGCACAACCATCTCATTCACATACCATGACCACATGCATAACAACAACAACCATACCAATGTGCACTCAATGACTACATGGCACTTGACATGCATAAACAATGCATAACCAATCATACACTCATGACGACACATGCCACAAAAAACCCATCAACTTCCACATGGCGACATCACTTCAATCATGACCAACATCATGCATATGCAACAAGCACATAGACCACAAGCATAAGCAACACATATGTAGCCAACATGAATGCATGACCAACACACCACCCATCTATTCTGAGGGGTGAACCATGCTCTGTTACAAATTTGTAACACCCTCCTCCCACATCTACCAAAGTAACTAGCCAACCAGGTTAAACATGTGATGAAGAGTTATTATGATATGATTCAACTCCCTATGTACCAGTTAAGGAAGTGGAACCGACAGAACACAACCACACAGACCTTCTACACCTACGACAGAACCACCAGGAGCCATACAAACCTTCCAGGTGACTAGCCCCTGAGACAGTTGAATTTTTGTTGCATTAATTCCCAGTTGCTTCCTTCCCAAGCCCTCCAAGCAACTGAGATCCCCATTTGCTTCCTTTCCAAGCCCTCCAAGCAACTGAGATCCCCAGTTTCTTCCTTTCCAAGCCCTCCAAGCAACTAAGATCCCCAGTTTCTCCCATGAGCGTGCATGAGTGCGACTGCAACCTTTTTCTTCTAGTGCTATGCCAATGATTGCGCGATTTAAAGCTAAATTTTAGGGCTAGGACCCAGGTCACTACCCAAAGCTCCTTGAAACTTCCAAGAATTAAATATAACAACCAAATAATGATACAAATGCAATTACTTGAACAAGGAATTGATTGGAACCCTACTAGCCATGAAGAGAATTTCGTCAAACATGTCACAAATATCTAATCTATAGGTTTAAAAAATAGATTTCAGCATAGGGGTCTCATACTTATCTAAGAATTGCTAAGAAGCATTGATGCCTCATTACATTAGCTGCATTATCATCATGGAAAATTTTAGGGGCTAATATTCGCACGTGGGCTAATGTTCCATGATTTCTCCTTAAAAAATATTCGCCAATTTCTATTTTTTATAAAAATGATTCACCCAAATTTTACAATATAAAATTATTTTACCTTAAAAATCGCCAACATTATATGGATAATATATATAAAATAATTATAAATTTTACAAATTTTACAAATATATCACTGAAACATTTTATGGTTTGCATATTAGGGACTATTGAGATTCGCCAATGTTTTTAAACTTCAAAATAATTTTTCGTCCTTAAAATTTTCCCTTATTATCATCTATTAGGTCATAGATTCATTGTTCATTCATTTAAAAAACATGATGAGAACCATATATCATCACTGTCATGGAACCTATTCATAACCAACATATAAACAATAGAAATTACAAGCATAGAACAACCATATAAGCTGCATAATAACAAGCATATTTACCCATCATTACAAGAGGAAAAGAGCTCTTATTTCCGTAATAAAAGCACAACCAAGTCTAGGACTTCCACGTACCACCCGACCATAGACATTGTTGAACCAAATCTCTCTTTCAGCTAGCCACCCCTGTGCCATATTCCAAGCATGAATGTGGTTTCGCATAAAACACATCAATCAAAACCAAACCAGGGCTTCAAAGTCAGACATCACTAACCATCACCAAATATTTCTCTACCCAAGATGTCCAAGGCTCCATAGTGTTTGTTCCAACCAAGGATCTAGGTCTAGTAACTCAACCCATAGTTTTTGTTGGGCTCCAGATCATTTGTCCAACCAAGGCTCCAGGACTAGTAACTCAACCCACCAAGGGCTTCAGAGTGTTTTTCCAACTAAGGCTCTAAGACGAGTACCTTAACCCAAGTTGTTACATGGCTCTAGAGAATTTGTTCAACCAAGCCTCTAGGAACCAATAACTTAACCCACAACTAAAGGAACACGAGAACCAACCAAAAAAAAAAGGGAAAATGGACCCACAACACCATGGATATCTAGGAAATGGCTAGGAAAAAACACTGTTAATCCAAGTAATCCTCCATTGTAATGAAATATCATGACCAAGAGACCACATGCATATTCCATGCATGCGAAAAATAGTGAGGAAAACATACATGCAACTTGGTACCTGCAAGCAAAACCTGCTATAACTACTGATATGGATGTCCTCTTGCACTTTCTTGCTCTTCCTTTTCCTTCTTGATCCAAAATTCCAAGTATTCCACACTCCTCCAAGAGTGTTTCAAGAAAAATCTAAGTCAATCCAAGAGTATGAGAGAGAGAGAGAGAGAGTAGAGAGAGAGCTCCAAAACTGCACTGATCAAAAGCCATGAACTGGTCCTCATAACCCTTTTTATTAATGAGGCCTCTATTTTCTTCAATTTTCCATTATTTTCCTTCATTTTCCTCCTCACATGCAACATATGACCTTTAACCTTCCTTTTCTCCTATTTTTCATTATTTTCATAAATAAATGCCAATAAATTCCACTTTTCCTTTCCAAAGCCTTAGCCATTTCCTTTTCCCATTTCCATATCCATAATAAACCCTAAAAACACTCACACTAGGATGTTTTGCCCAACATTCAGCTTGGAATACGTGCCACATGACCATGGTTATTACTTTTCCTTTATTAACTTTTATTACATTTAATTTTCAGGAAAGTTGTTACAAAGACATTGAAATTATATGTTTAGTAACCGAAACTTTGTGGTTTCTTGATATCCTACTCTATGGCCTTGGACCTTCGTTGATAATATACTATGTGGTCTCAGCCAAGATTAATATACTAAGTTTCTATGGTCCCGGTTAAGATTGATTTATTCTACTATCTCAGATAGGATAGTAATATACTCTAATGTCTCAGAGAGGAATTAAATTTCTTTCTTCGTTCAAAAAGCCTCACTTAAAAAAATAAGTGCTACTTATTTTATTTTATTTTTGGTTGATTCGAAAAAAAATTTCCTTACCATGCATATTTTTTAAAGTTTTTTAATATTTACTTATCAAATCATTTTTGAAACTCTATGGTTCGTTGATAATATACTCTGCAATTTGCGACCTTCATTGATAATATAATATGCAATCTCACCCAAGATTAATATACTATGTTGTTTGTGGTCTCGACTTCGATTAATTTACTCTAATATCTCACATAGGATTAATATACTCTACGGTCTCGAATAGGATAAATATGTAGTCGTCGTTGATTATAAATCTAATACTTTACAACCTTCATTGTTAATCTACTTTGTGAAGTTTGTTGATATAATATTCTCTGCAGCCTTCATTGATAATATGCGGCCTTTGATGATCTAATATAATTTGTGGTTCAAGGTACATTATAAATCTAGGTACATACTTCTTTGGTCTCACCAAAAGAACGATCTAATACAAACCTGTTATTTTGTTTAATATACTTCTTCGATCTTGGGATATATCCTTTCGTGGCCACTATGGATTAAAATATACCATGTGCCTAAGTTCCTTTTTACCCACTCTCTCTTGTTCTTGCTAGGTTATAATTATTAAAACTATGAGTACTTCTCCCATATTTATAAGCCTTTCAAATGGAGGCCAAGAAAAATTACTCTAGAGAGTCTTTATGATTACATTGAATCTTTAGAAAAGCAATGAGAAGAAAGAGAAAGGCAAATAAAACTAAAATTATCTACAATTCTTACGAATCATAAACTCAAAATCCATAATACTTTACAAGAGTTACAAATCATTAGAAACTAAAATGATAGCACTTGATACTAAACTCCAAGGAATGAAAGATAGGATACAAGAAATTGAGCACAAAAAAATCAATGATTGAAGAAAATGGCACCTTGAGAGACAAGATTAAAGAATTAAAAGAAAAACTAAATAATGATTCAACCTTAAGTAACTTAGAGAATAAATTAGATGTCAAAACCATAGAGGAAATGAACAAACTAATTGGACTAGATCATGAGTGCCACAAAAGAGTGTTAAACCTTATAATTGTCGGTATAAAAGAGAAAAACGATGAAGACACATTAGAAATAGTAAAAGAACAATTGAAAACTAAGTCACAAACTCAAACAACCTATCTAAAAGAAGAAAAAAGGGTAGGAAAGATAGTTGATCATAAACATTGTATGGTCTATGTTAGGTAAGTTGTAATGACCATAAATTAGATGTACTTAGTAAATACCCAAGCCTAAAATGATCATGAATCTTTATAAATGAAGATCTTATTCCATAATATTGAAAAGTGTAACTAGGTTCGGTCTTCATATGACTTGTAATTATGATTTCATGTAAATAAAGAAGACAAATATTAATAATTATATTATGTTACTTGCTTCATGGGTTTCATGAACAAGAAGTTTTATTATAGGTCAAAGAATTCTTCTTGATGCCTTTTAGGATTTTTAATCTTTTCATAAATATAATTAAGATTCATGTATATGAATTCATCTTACACGTGTAAAATACATGTCATTTATGTAAAATTTATACTCCAAGACACGGTCACTATATCTCTCGAAGTCGGTCAAAAGATAGAAAAAATTCTCCTTGTGAAGAAGTTGTCTTATCTCCATATCTCATGTTGGCCTAGATAGCAAAGATGAGTTACTATATAAAGGGTGATCTGACCTCATTTTATCACCAAGAATCTCGGTCATCTCTGCAATATAAAGTGTGGATCTTAGTGTGAAGGTGTGAAGGGTAATACAACAAAGAGTAAGGCTACAAACACTTGCATAAGGGTCTCCACAGATTTGGGCTAAGTCTGTCATATCACCTTTGTAATCTCAACGAAGGCTAAAGGCTATTTCAGAACTACTTCAGTTTGAAAAAGGGTTCTAATCAAGTGCAGAAGGGTGGTGGAAGGAGGCCGAAGGCAGGAGACTCTTGGGAATCGAAGAAAGGATATTGTTGGAGACCGAAAGGACTGTGTCAAGGGCTGCAAAATAGAAACTGAGACTCTCTAAGTGACAGTGTAGAATAGTGTGAGGAATGAGGACAAAAGTGTGAAGGCTGAGGAGAACAAGAGATAGTGACAAGTGTCTTGGAGGAAAACTTGTGTCAAGTGTCTTTGTTAAAGGTCTTAGTATGCGTCAATTGAAGCATCTATATTAAGAGATTTGTGAGTTTTCCCCTCAAAAGGAGGGGTTTTGGCCCTAGCTTGCATCCTACATATTGTGTCATTTTTCTTATTGTTTTGGTAACTATTTGATGTATTACTTATTGTAATAACAATTATCAATGAAGAAGAAGCTAAAGTATAACACAAACAATTATTAAAGAAGAGAATTGAATTAAACACCGCCTTGCTAAATTCTCAACATGACATCAGAGCTAAGGTCATTCAATGGCATCATGGAGGTCATCAAGAAGATTGTAAGCCATCTTAAGAAAGGTTTCAAGAAATTCTAGAATCTCTTATTCTCTTCCAAAGAAGTATCAATCATAAAATATGAAGGTATTTTCTCAACCCTCTCCTTTACATTTCAAGAAGAAGATATTTGGGTAATTGACAGTGGTGCTTCAAGACACATGACTAGCCACTCAAAACAATTGAAGACTCTACCAAAAGGAAAATCCACTTATTTTTTGGAACTTGGAGATAACAACAAATATCCCATAAAAGGCATTGGATCTACATCAATCAAGGTTGAAGACAGAATCAATATCCACCTCAACAATATTCTATTTGTTCCAGGTTTTCATAAGAACTTGCTTTCAATTTCAAGTTTAGATGACAAAGGAGATATAGTAGCTTTCATTTATGGAAAATTTGTTGTTTGTGGAAAATTCTCAAATATAAATCAAGCCAAAGTTATTGGCATTCAAGAAGGAAGGCTCTACAAATTGTTATCCCCTTTAGCCCAATCTCTAGTTCAGTTTGAAATCAATCCATGTGAACGATGGCATCAAAGATTTGGTTATCTTCATTTCAAAATCCTTCCCTCCCTAAGCTCCATTGATGATGGAATCCCAAATCTTAAATAATACCATGAAGGTGTCTGCAAAGTATGTGCATTAGACAAGAATGTAAAGAAACCATTTGGAAGCAGTGCTTCACGGTCAAAATATAACTTGGATCTCATCCACTCTTGTGTATGTGGTCCTATGACTCCAAAATCGTCTTGGAGGTCATCTATACTATGTCACCTTTATAGATGATCATTCAAGGAATACATGGGTTTATCTATTGAAAACCAAGGATGAAGTTCTCACAAAATTTCAAGAATTCAAAACTGAAGTCGAAAATATTACGAAAACCAAGGATGAAGTTCTCACAAAATTTCAAGAATTCAAAACTGAAGTCGAAAAAATTACAGAAAGAAAGAAAAGTTCTAATATCTGATAATGGAGGAGAATATACATACAAGGAGATCATAACATTCTATAAGTAATCGGATTTTGAGAGGGAGCTAATAATTCCATACAATCTCAAACAAAATGGTGTTGCAAAAATAAATAATAGATCCATTGAATAAAGTGTAAAGGAAATGCTTCATGATCAGGATCTACCAAAATTCCTTTGGGGAGAAGCAAATAAAACTACAGTCTATATTCAAAATAGATGTCCTCACAGATCTCTGGATAATAAAACTTCGGAAGAAATATTTACTGGAAGGAATCCATATGTAGATCATCTCTGAATATTTGGATGTCTTGTATATATCCATATACCAAAGGAAAAAAGAAAGAATTTTGATCCTTCTGGGATGAAAGGATTTGTTGTTGGATACAGTAACTCATCAAAAGAAAATAGGATTTACATGAAGGATGGTCATAACATAGAATTTATCCATGATGTCATATTTTATGAGAGCTTAGCATTCAATAAATCAAAAGATATTTCCACGGATTCTGATGATGAATATATTCTAATATTTGAGGAATAAATGAACCAAGAAGAATAGGAATCTAACCATGAAGAAGAAGGTACAAGTGAACCCATTCGACTGGTGGTCATACCTGAAACAAGAAAAATACCTAATTGGTTGAAGTCCATACTACTTGATGCAGAAGGTCATGGAGCAATGAAGGGGACATTTAGAGAAAGTAAGAAACATAATAAATACTTTGGGTATGTTGCATACACAACAAAAATTATATAATAAAATCCATCCACTTTTGAAGAGGTTGTACATAATCCCAAATGGAAGAATGCCATGAATGAATAATACCAATCTATCATGAAAAATGGAGTTTGGGAGATAATACCTAGGCCTGAATACAAATCTTTGGTTACTTCCAAGTGTATCTATAAGATCAAACATGTTATTGATGGAAGTATAGATAAATATAAAGCAAGATTTGTGGTCAGAGGTTTCTCTCAACTTGATGCCATTTACTATGAAGAAACATTTTCTCCTACCGCAAGATATACAATGATTCGATCACTAATTTCTCTGGAAGCATCAATGGGATGGAACATCCATCAAGTGGGTGTCAAGGCTACATTTCTGAATGGTGTAATTGATGAAGAAGTATACATAAAACAACCCTTGGAATTTTAATTCGAGGATAGAATGGATTATGTGTACGGATTAAAGAAAGAAATATATGGCCTCAAGCAGGCACCAAGGGCGTGCTATGCTAGGATGGATGCATATCTTCAAATGCTAGGCTTCAAGAAAAGTTTCGTTGACTCAAATTTATATATCAAGGTGGAAAAGAGTGAACCGATAATTATTCTTCTATATGTATATGATCTTCTCCAGACATGTATAGATGGTCGAATTGAAGAATGCAAGAAACAACTAGTAGAATAATTTGATATGAAGGATCTTGTCTTGATCCATTATTATTTGGGACTAGAAGTCTGGAAAGGACCTAATGAAATCTATTTAGGTCAAGGAGAGTATGTGATCAAAATGTTGAAGAGGTTTGACAGGATGGATTGCAAACCTATGACCACTCTGATGATCACAAACTTGAAGAGACTTAGTAGTTTCGATTCAAGCCCAGTGGATCCTTCCAAATATAGATAATTGATTGGCTCACTGATGTACCTAGTAAACACTCTGCCAGACATATGTTTTTTCATAAATATTCTCAGCAAGTTCCAAGTGGAACCGAAGCTGGATCATTGGTTAGCAGCAAAACACATTATGAGATATCTTCAAGGAACCATCAACTATTGTCTAAAATATGATAGAAGGAATGATGTCCAACTAATTGGATATACAGATTATGACTGGGAAGGTAGTGAACAATATGGAAGAAGCACTATAGAAGGATGCTTTAGTTTTGGATCCTCTATGGTCTCATGGATAAGTAGAAATAAAGACGTTGTTGCTTTGAGTAGTGATGAGGTTGCATATGTTGCAGCCTATGAAGTAGGCAAAGATCATTCTAGTTGAGTAATTTGTTATCCGACTTATTTGAAGGACCACTGAACCCTAGAGTGATGCTAGGTAATAACACCAGTTGCATATGTTTGTCTGAGGATCAAATATTCCATGGAAATACAAATCATATCAACAACAATTATCACTATGTTCAAAAGCTCGTACAAAATGGTGTGTTACAACTTCAGTATGTTTCCACTGATGAAAATGGGGCTGATATATTGTAAAACTCACTTACAAACAAGAAATTTGTGTATCTAAGAGACAAGATTGGTTTGGTGGATGTATCCTCCCTATGTGAGACGGAGAGATAGACATGCATTCTTGTCTTCATTGGAAGAAAGAATGGAGTATTTTGGGATTTGGTAACCATATGGCATTCGATGCTCTTTGAGAATGTGATAGGAAATTTTGGACAAGTGTAGTTTTGGACCGACATTATTTGAGTATTAGCTATCCCGATAAGAATAGTCCTAGAAGGTCATAATCAGTGAACACATGGGTGGAGTATGTACCTTGGAGACAATGATGATGGTGTCTATAGTCATTGGTCTCACCAGCATTGTAGCTCATGGTCTCGTAATGAGATGGAGATGTTAGTCAAGGCCTTGTTATGTGACAATTTTGGAATGATATGCTGCTAGAATCAAATGGGTTACAAATCCAACTCTTCTTATGAGATCTCTTCATATTGAGAAAGACCAAGTACCATTATGAATAACTCCCCAGTTAAGAGGGAGTGTTGAAAAAGTGTAACTAGGTTTGGTCTTCATAATGACTTGTAATTATGATTTCATGTAAATAAAGAAGACACAGAATAATAAATGTATTATGTTAATTGCTTCATGGTTTTCATGAACAATAAGTTTTATTATAGGTCAAATACTTCTTCTTGATGTCTTTGGGATTTTCCATCTTGTCATAAATATAATTAAGATTCATGTATATGAATTCATGTTACACATGTAAAATACATGTCATTTATGTAAAATTTATAATCCAAGACACCGTCACTATACATCTCGAAGTTGGTAAAAATATAGACAATATTCTCCTTGTGAAGAAGTCGGCTTATCTACATATCTCATGTTGGCCTAGATAAAAAATATGAGCCACTATATAAAGGGTGATCTGACCTCATTGTATCAGCAAGCATCTCTGTCATATCTACAATAGAAAGTGTGGATCTCAATGCGAAGGTGTCAAGGGTAATACAATAAAGAGGAAGGCTACAAACTAGTGCATAAGGGTCTCCACATATTTGGGCTAAGTCTGTCATCTCACCTTTGTAATCTCAGTGAAGGCCGAAGGCTATTTCAGGACTACATCAACTCAAACAAGGGATTTATTCAAGTGCAGAAGGGTGCAGGAAGGAGACTGAAGGAATAAGACTCTTGGGACCGAAGAAAGGATATTTTTGGAGACCGAAAGGACTGTTTCAATTGTTGTGTAATAGATACCGATAATCTATAGGTGACAGTGCAGAACAGTGCGAGGAAGGAGAATAGAAGTGTGAAGGTCGAGGAGAACAAGTGATAGTGACAAGAGTCTTGGACAAAAACTTGTGTCAAGTGTCTTTTTCAAGGGTCTTGGTATTCATCAATTGAAGCATTTATAAGAAGAGATTTGCGGGTTTTCCCCTCAAGAGGAGGGGTTTTGGCCCTCGCTTGTAGCCTACATATTGTGTCATTGTTCTTATTGTTTTGGTAAATATTTGATGTATTTCTTATCGTAATAACAATAATTAGATAATAAGAAGAAAAAGTATAACACAAGCAGTTATTAAAGAAGAGAATTGAATTAAACACTACCCTACTATATTCTCAACACAAAAGACTAAGTTGAAGTAAGGAAAGAGGTCCAAAAGGTAAACGAGGCAAGAAAGGAAGGGAAGTGGACAATCATTAGAAATAGGAAATTACTATTAGAGATAGAATCCAAAATAAAAGTGATAAATAGGAATTATTAACACTCTAGATCCTCTTTAGAAATTTTCATGGTTTTCCATGGCATAAAGGTCCTATGTTAAGTTGGATCCCAAGTGATATTGATCTTGTTCTCTTAGTTTAAAATTGGGAGAAAAATGAATTTAGGGTGCCCCACATAAATGGATTCATTCTATGGTCAATTTGGAATAGGAAATACTCTCGTAGAGGTTTTGGTGGTATAGCTTGTTATATAAAAAATAATATTTCTTCTCACTTTTGGATTCACAAGATCAACCCCTCAATCAGGATCAAAATTTATGATTCTAACACCAATAGGATTTTCCTCGTACTTTTTCATTTAACGCATATCAATTCTACCTCCTATAAGAAAGACAACATTGATAAGGACATCCCCTTGAATACATTACAACAAGATATCCATAGTTTAAGGAATGAAGGTAATATCCTTTTGCTTGGGGACTTCAATGCTAGAATTGTTGTTAAATAAGCTACTCTCATAAGTAATAAACCTAAGCCTACCCCCCTATGTCTAAATGAGGATTTTGACTTAGTTAATAGATTCAAAATAAATCATGAAGACATAACCCTGAACCTTTTGGTACCGAGATTATTAAGCTTTATAGTGCCTAAGACCTGATAATTTGTAATGGAATTAATAATTGGCCACCCTCTGGAAAAATGACATGTATTCATGGGCTTGGAAGTAGTGTTGTGTATTACGCAATATCTGACACCCATGTTCTCAACCGTATTGTAAATTTTGACATCCTAAATGAACATGAACCTAATTTTTGACCACATACCTTTATCCTCAATTATTAATATTGATATTCATACCAACCACTTGCAAAATAAATTTGAGAATTAAAGATAAATTCAGTTTGAAAAAAGTAAAATGGATCTCTTTGTTGGGTAAATTAATTTTTCTTAATTTACGTCATTAATTGTAAACCACGATTCATGTACTTATGGAATTTATGTGCACTATATATGCTAGGATTCTTTCTGTGAGTTGATTGATTCTAGAAATTTATCTAAAATCTAGACAAATGTTTTAATGCAACTTAGAGAATAATTACACACATGTTCTTTCAATTTCAAGTCATATCCAATCCTAATTAACTGATTTGAAATTCACTACTTTGAAAATTTTGAAAATCTATTTAAATTGCAAAATTCAAATTTACTTGTAATTGCATGAAAGGAAATGCTAGAAACCTAACTTCAAGAAAAAACAATTTAGTTATGTTTTTCAGAATTGAAACACTCCACACTATCTTGCAAAGAGAAACTTCTACACTAAATTGCAATAAGGAAATTCTATACTAATTGCATGAAAGAGAAACGGCAATAAAACAATCTAATTTCTAATTGCAAAAGAAAGATTGATTGAAAACTTATAAATTTAAAGTGATTACTTGTGTGCGCATTTAACCTCTGAAGAATATTTCTATCATCATCTAAGAAATTAACTAAAATTATGAAATCAGATGCGTTCAAAAATCTTTAAGTGTTGGAAAAAATATGCATTCAAAACTCAGAACTTTTTGGTGTTTTCCTTTGTATGAGTACTATGCAAATCAAAGTGACAAATATCAAGATATAAATATAATGAAAACTAATTAAAAAACTCCTAAAATAAACTAAAATATTTATGAACAAGTGAGAAATGCAACAAAAAAAATTATAAACAAAATCTCACAACTCGTCAGGGGGGCCTCCTGTGAGCACATGTCAACTATCAATCACAATATTTATCATGCACACATTGATAATAGAAAAATTATATTAAGATGGAACAGATTATCACCGATATTCACAATATAAAAATCATAAAATTCAATATTCGAAATTGAGTCTAAGGTCTTGGCTTACATCCTTTATACAAACTTCATAAAATGTTTTTAAAGATTTTTAAGCCGACACAAAATAAGTTAACTTGACATCTACGAAATAGATTCACTTTGAGACTCAATATCTTTATGACTTGCTACTGAAAGAGAAATTCATAGGAGACTCATCTCAATCCATATCATAACAACTTAACAATTATTCAACATGATTGTTTGATGTCGTTCAATTTTTCTGTTGCCTTTACTTGATCGCCACACTTCATTCTCAGAGTTTGACTCTAAATTTGACTTCTAGATTTATCAATCCTTGTAGCTTTCCAAGTTATGATGATAGGTGGTCATCTATATGGTGGGAATTTTCCATCTCCAAGTACTCTTTTGTTGAATTAATGCAACCTATCTAAGTGTGAATATTGTTGCAAAAACCAACATTAGCTACAGAATGTTTATGATTCTATCACTATAAGTATTTTTCATTTATAATTGATTAAGAAATAGAGATTCTAATTATGGATGATAAATACCTTTTTAAGATTTGAAATTGACCTTGGGCATGCTGATATTGCTATAGAATGGTGACAAAAATGTAAAATGAAATGGTAAAAGGATAGTAAAAAAGGAAACAATTCGATACTTCGACATTCCCCCACACCAAAGGTTTTGCATGTTCTCATGCACCAAAATTCAAAACTAGTTCTTCTTTTCCCCTTCAGTGTATTATTTCTGAAGCCCATGCAAGCACATCCAAACTAATGTTTTCCTTCTTATTTTTAATGTTGAAAGTGGTCATTGGTTTCTTCATCATAATTTCGCCTTGTAATCCTCTGATCTTGTTCTTAGGAAAAGTTTTTGAACCTTGATTTTCTTATTCTTCTTATACCAATGACAGAGGTGTAGAAGTATATTATCATTTTGGGTTCTAAGTATCTCATTCTAAACTTTTGTTGCTTTCCTTTCTTGTGTTAGATGTTTTTTAAGAACCTCCAGCTCATATATGTCTTGTTTTAGAGCTTCTTCAATCCTATGTTCCTGCTCTGGAGTTTGTTTTCTTGCTGAAGTTTCCTCCATTTCATATTCAGGAAAAATGTCCTTCTAGTGTGCCCTTTGTTCTAGGGATTCTACAAAATCATAAATTTCCTATTAGACTCGGTCAAATTCTAGACTTTGTTGTGTTGGAATAACTGTGTGAGGTGGTGTTTTATAACCTTCTTCCTCAAGATCAATCATTTCCAGTGATTGTGTACTTGAAGATTTTACAATTCTTTTTCTTATTCTCAATTTCACTTCTGAGCTTCCAGTGTATTGTATTTTTGTTTTACTAACCTATGCTTTCTTCTTTTCTTCAAGTAACTTCAAGCTTGAGCTATATTTCGTTCTTCTAAGACCCTGTTTGAAATTTTTATGTTTACACTTCTCAAAATACTGGGATAGTTGGGCATCATCTTCAAATGGGTCCTATGGTGTTTTGGTCACATTCTATTCTTGAATTTCTTCTTCAATTTTCTCTTCCTTAGGGTTAGGGTTTTACTTTCATCGACTTCTCTTAACCGGACTATTTATTTCTTCTACTTGGACTTCTGCAAAATTGTTTCTAACTAAGAAATATTTCCAATTGTCTCCTTTGGCTTCCAAATGTGCTTCTAAAAGGATTTTGTTGATTCCATGATGATAAAGAGATTTATCAATGGACCTAGACTCTCTCAGTATGTTAAATTCCATTTTCTTAAGAATTTGAAGTAGAAAGTTAGGTAAGTTAATTTCATTCCCATCAACAAAATGCATCATGAGTCTGGCATGGTAAAAAAACATTGTCCCAAAACTACCTTCACAAGTTACAAATTTTCGAATAACTAGAAACATATTTCTCCATTTTCCTTTTAATGCATTAACTAGAATAACCTTTTTGAACATGGATAAATTCATACCTGGTTCTTTGAGGAAATGGACCCATTCATTCTCTTTTATTTTCCTATTCTTGAACCAGCTTTCCCCGTTTCTAGGAAGTCTTATTGCTTCTGCTACAATAGATTCTGTGAGGATGAGCTTAATATCTCCTATCTCTACTTTTACTTCATCTAAAGCTTGAGTGAAGGCTTTGGTAACTTCTATCTCATAACCATTTAATTACTCAAAAAATTGAAGCCATCCTACTTGCTACAATTGGTCTTTAACCCTTGGATATGCCTGGAGAAAATTTACTTCATTTGGTTCAGAGTGAACAAGCGTTCCCATGGTGAGAATAAGTCTTGACCTTGATTCTTTCCTTTTGACAGGGATACTAGAGGCTTTTTGAAACTAAATGAGCGAAATATAAATTGGAAGTGAGCAGAATGAATATGAAATAAAGTTAAATGATGGAAAGGTAAGGCGCTTTGTGGAAAAATTTGTGTTGTGTCTGGATTATAACTTCCATAATTTTCCATATCCAATTTCAAAGGATCGATGTCATGTGTTTAATTCTGATCGGACTTGATGTGACTAGAAGTGTAATAATGAGGGGATAGGGTATAAAGGTTATGAATATGATAGAAATTTTATAAGGTCTTCAACTTTTAAATGCAATCATCCATGAATTAAAATTTAAGATCTTATATGAAATATAATTTTGACATTCTTACATACCTTTGTTTCTATTCTTCTGTTGTAGAATTCGTATTTGGCTACATAATTGAAGATCACCTGCAAAATCATATGAATTTTGTTTTTTGCTTAACATTTCTCGGATTTTCTTCGTCTGATCAGGAGAAGACTTATTTATTGTTACTGATTCTTTTGATGGTAACTCAAAATAATGATCCTTATGAATATCGCTTTCCACCTAAAATTTATTAGAAAGAGAATTATAGAAAGAAATAGGGACAAGAAAGAGGGGATTTTGAAAATCCAAACCTCCAAGAGATCCTAGTTTTCAGTTAATATTTTCAAGTATAAACATGTAGCATAGTTGGTTTTCTTATATATATATATATATATATATATATATATATTATTGAAAATAAATTATAATGAAGTTGGAGAATAAGAAGAAGAATCTCCTTTCTTGACCAACTTAAATTCATAATTCTCTTGCAAATATTTAACAAATTATTCCCTTGTTAATGGTTTAAGATATAGTATTATTCTATGACCATTAACAAGGAAAACAACTTGTTCATCATCAATAGTCTTGATTTTCACTTCTCCATTATTAAAAAATAGTATCAATCTCATAAGGAGGAAGCCAATGAGTGTGAAATTTTCCTTAAAATATTTAAATTTGGAATAAAAAAGAATAGCCCAATCACCTTGTTTGAACTTTTTAGCTTTAATAAACTTGTCATGTCATTTTTATCTTTGTTGTTGCACTATGCAAGTTCTTTAAATTTCATCTTGTCAAATTTCATCTAGCTCATTCAATTGTGATATTATTTCCTTTTGAGCTTCTGATAACTCAAGGCCCAATTTAGCAGTTGTTATGTAGGTCTCCACTTGGAAATTAATAGGAAACAAAACTTGCTTCCCATAAACAAGAACATAAGGGGTATGTCTAGTTGGGTTTCTTCATGTGGTTCGATATGCCCATAGTGCTTTTGGAAGAATTTTTGCCCACTTCTTTCTATGCAAATGCACAATCTTGGTAATAATTGCTTCAAGAAATTTTTTGGTGGATTCCACTTGTCCATTGGATTCTAGATGATATGGAGTATACTTTCGGTGCTCTATTTATACTTGTCCCTGATCTTTTGCACCAACTTGGATGTGAATTGGGTACCCTGATCTGTTACAATCTCTCTTGGAACACCAAAATGAGTAAATATATCCTCAAAAAGAAATGTAACTACAACATTTTTAGTTGCAAATAAAATAGGTTTACCTTCTACCCATTTTGTGACATAATGTGTGCAAACAATTATGTACCTTTTTTTTTATATGGAGGATTTATGTGTACAACCAAATCTAAAGCCCATTTTTCAAAAGGCTCCACAAGTACCTTCGTTTGTAGAGGCATTTAATCTGATGGTACCAGTTTTCCCATTCTTTAACAACTATCACATCCTTTGACATATTCCTTGGCATATTTTAAAAAGGATGGCCATTAATATCCCAATAGAAGGATTTTGCAAGCAATTATTTTGTTCAAAAAACTTCCTCTGCATGTCTCATCATGATAAGCTTTTAGAATTTTTGGTACTTCATCTTCTTGAACACATTTCGGATGATCAGATGAGGTCCAATTTTGTATAATTCTCCATCTATCCAAGAATAAGGTGCACTGGTTTTAATAATTTTTTTCTTTTCTTTGGCTAAATAATTGGCAATATCTGCAAACGGAGGTAATTTAGTAGATACTACAAAAATATACTCATCAGGAAAATTATCTTTTACAGGAACATCGTCACTATTTTTTTGCATTCTAGAAAGAAAATCGGCAATTGTATTTTCTTTTCTTGGTCTATCCAGAATAGTAATGTTGAATTCCTATAATAATAACAATCATATTGTAATTCTTCCATTATTAATTGGATTTTTCATTAAATATATAATGGAAGAATGATATGTATGAATAAAATTTTCATAACCAGTGATGTAATGACAAAAACTATTAAAGGCATGTACAATAGCTAAAAACCCTTTTTCAGTCACAGTATAATTTAACTCTACTGGAGTCAAATTTTCACTCATATAATAGATAGAATAAGGAGTTAAATATTTTTATCCCAATACAAATTCTAAATTCGTATCTAAAGCATTAGTATAATATGAAAAGAGAGAGAATAATTAGGTCCTCTTAGATTGGTGCTTTAGTAATTATTTGTTTCAATGTTTCAAGTGGTTTTTGACAATCAAAGTTCCATGCAAATTCACAATCTTTTGTAAGAAGTTTGAAAAGTGGAGAGGCTATTTTTGTGAAAAAAAATTATGAATCACCTATAATATACAATAAATCCAAGAAAACTTATAACATCTCTTTGACAAACAGGAACTGAAATTTTAGAAATAACTTCTACTTTAGATGTGTCCACTTTAATTCCATTACCTGAAATATGGTGGCCTAAAACATCATAAAACATTTCTCATGTCTTAATGAATGGTTTTCTTCTTTACATCTAACAAGAAATTTTTCTAAATTTTCCATGGCTTCCTTAAAATTATCTCCATACACAGTAAATTCATCCATGTATACTTCCACACAATCATGAATTAGATCATAAAATATACCTAAAACTTCTCTCTGAAATGTGGCAGGTGAATTACATAATCCAAAGAGAAGTAACCTATAGGCATATGTTCCTCAAGGACATGTAAAATTAGTTTTGTCTTGATCTTTTGGTGTTATTTGGATTTGACTATATCCATTAAAACCATCTAGAAATGAAAAATACTTCTTACATGTCAAGGTATCTAATACTTGATCTATGAAGGGTAGTGGAAAATGATATTTCAAGGTGGCTTTGTTTAATTCTCTGTAACCAATACATACTCTCCATTTTCCATTATTATTTGAAACAATCACTAAAGGTGACACCCATTGACTATCTAATATTGAATAAATAAAATTCACATTCAAAAGTTTTTGTAATTCCTCTTTAACAATTTCTCTCAAATTCAAATTCATTCTCCTTTGAGGTTGTCTAACAGGTTTAACGTTTTCCTGGATATAAATATGATGCATTTATTTTGGGGATCAATACATTTCATATCAGTATATTCCCATGCATAAGCAGAGGAATTTTTTTGCAACATCTTTATTAATTTTCTCTTTTGATATTTTTCCAAGTTATTATTAATATTCAATGTTTAACCTGGAAAAATTTCTACTTGAGAATTTCCAAACTTTTCCATAGAATGTAAAGAAATTTGATGAGATGATAGATATTCAATATTACATTGTTCTTGAAAACTTTGATCTTGCTCACATTAAGAAGAAGAGTCATTATTATTCATTAAATTTATTAGTTGATCTTCTTCATCGTGCAAAAAAGTATAATCTGGTTTCATATTATCAAATTATTCATCGTCGTTTATCCAAATTTAACTCTATACGCTGATTATTGTCTTTGCAGTAGGATAAAATGTGAATTTCTTAATGGAATTTCCATCAGATATGTACATATCACCTGATCTACAACTTATGAATGCGTCAGTTGTAGCTAGCCAAGGTCTACCAAGGATCAATGGATGACCTCCTAAATTATTCTCAGGAGTTAAAATCATGAAATCTATAGGATATTCCCAAGAATATAGAGATACATACACATATAATAATACACCATCTGATTTGATAGCATATCTATCTGCTAATGGTAATAATGTTGGAGTATATTCAATATTGGGAATCTTAAGTTGCTCCATTGTCTTCTTACTTATGATGTTAATGGTTGCCCCTAAATCAATCAGAGTGTTTGGAATCTCAATACCATTGATGTGGATTTTTACAATGGGGATACCTGAATGTAGATGTTTTTGAACAATAGTTTTCCCATCATGATATTAGCAATATTTCCTACCAATTGAATCTTTTGAATATCTTTTCTTTTTCCTCCTGGTTTTCTAATACATATCTCCTTGATAGTTTTTGAAAATATTGGTATTTCCTTTATGGCTTGGAGTAAAGGAATTTTAATGAAAATATTATTTAGTTCATCTAGCATATCATAGTCTAGTAAAACAATTTTCCTTTCTATTCCTTTATCAATTTTAGTCTTTCAGGAAAAGGTGGATCTTGTAAAGAAATAGAATTTTTTTCTACTATAGGAACTGTAGGAGCTTGTTTTATTTGTTCATCCTTTCATTGTATAGGAACATCTTCCTTTAGAGGAATAATTTCTTAATCAAGATTTGCATATTTTTTATGATCTTCATCCTCTTTAGATTTTTGGATGACAATTTTTGGTGACTTGTTTTTCAAAACCCTACCATATCTAAGTTGGACATCATTTAGGCCTAATGGGGTTATCATACAAGCTTTAAAATTTTATCCTTCAACATTATAAACAACTTGCTGATATTGATTATTTGGATTAGGAAGTGGTTGAGCAGGCAGTTGATTTAACTTTTGAGGAAATGGTAAAGAAAGTTGTTTATTTGGATTTTGGAATTGAGGAGGTTGAGTGGGTTGAGGAGGATAATATTGTGGTGGAAAAGAAGGATAAGGTTGTTGGAATTGAGGATATTTTCCATAAGTATTTTTCCAACCTTGTGCCCAAGATCGATTTTGAGATTGTGTTTGTGCATATGATTGAGTATTCAAACCTTGAGTAATATTTGGTTGTTTATTTTGCCATGGTCTTTTATCAGCAAAACAAAGAGATTCAACCTGGCTTGTTTTAGCTTCATCTTTAAAGACAATTTTAAGACTATGTATCGAAGGACATCCTTTGTACTATGATTTTCAACACATATGATACAAATTTATATACTATCGAGGGGAAATTCTCTTAAGTTATGTTTCTTCCTACATCTGGGAAAAAATATATATAATACAATGTTTTCGGCTCTTTGCTTGTTTTGTATCTTAAGAGTATCTATTTTTTCACTAAGACTTCCAAGAATGGTTGTTTTTAAATTGTTAAGAATCTATTTCAACTCTGCTTACTGTCCCAGTTGAAAATTTATTAATTATGGACATAACATGATCTCTTGGATTTTTCCCAGTTCTAGCCTTACCCCTTGAAATATTTTGACACAGATCACAGACTTCTCCAAATGAAAGTTGAGAAACATCTTCTTTTCCCATTAAATTGAGGAGGTCAATCCACTCATCTCTAATATATTTTAGCAAAAGAGATTTCAAAGTTTCATCATCTAAATCATACATTGTATCCCTTTTAATTTTATAAGCAAATCTTTCAACTAAGTCTTCAATACTTTCATCCTCTTTCTACATCATTTTCAATACTTCATCCTTAAGGTTATGGGTCAGACCATAATTCTTATATTTTTTTAAGTGCTCCATCTTTAGGATTAGCTGGAAACAATTTTAATTTTTGAGGATCTAGTAAGTAGTCATAAGATCTACATAGAACTTCAAACTCAAAAATAATTGTTTCAGGGTCCTCATGTCTTAAACCATGGAAATTGGGGATGGAGGGTGAGATGGTTTTCATTTTAGTTGTCGTATCTTTATAAAATATTGGAAATCCATAAGGATATGGTTCTCCTCTAATTTTCAACCAGGATTCTTAATTTACTTCATTAATTTTCAACCAGGATTCGCATACTGATAAAATGTATGTGCACTATATATGTTAGGATTCTTTATGTGAGTTGATCAATTCTAGAAATTAATCTAAAATATGGACAAATGCTTTAATGCAACTTAGAGAATAATTGCGCACATGTTCTTTCAATTTAAAGTTATATCCAATCCTAATTAACTTATTTGAAGTTCACTAATTTGAAAATTTTGAAAATCTATTTATATTGCAGAATTCAAATTTACTTGTAATTGCATGAAAGGAAATTCTAAAAACCTAACTTCAAGAAAAACACTCTAGTACTATTTTGCATAATTGAAAACATTCTACACTATCTTTAAAAAAGAAACTTCTACTCTACATTGCAATAAGGAAATTCTATACTAATTCCATGAAATACAATTGGAAATAAAAGGATCTAATTTCTAATTGCAGAAGAAAGATCGAATTGAAAACTTATAACTTTAAAGTGATTCATTTTTATGATTACCCTGCAAATCAAATTAAAAATTATCAAGATATAACTCTAATGAAAACAAATTAAACAACTCTTAAAAGAAACTACAATATTTATAAGCAAGTCAGAAATGAAAAACAAAACTATAAACAAAACCTCACAACTCGATAGGGGGCCCTCCCATGAGCGCAGGTCAACTATCAATCACAATATTTCTCATGCACACACTGAGAACAAAGAAATTATATTAAGCTGGAACCAAGTATCACTGATATTCACAATAAAATATTTATAAAATTTAATATTTGAACTTGTGTCTCAGGTCTCTGCTTACAGCCTTTATACAAACTTCATAAAATTATTTTAAGCCAACACAAAATAACCTAACTTGACATCGAAGAAATAGATTCACTTTGAAAATCAATCTCTTTAGGACTTGCTATTGAAAGGGAATGTCATAGGAGATTCATCTTGATCCATAACCTAAAAACTTGAAAAAATATTCAACATGCTTGCTTGATGTCGTTCTATTCCTCTGCTACCTTTACTTGACCGCTACACTTCATTCTCAGAGTTTGACTCTAAATTTGACTTTTATATTTCTCAGTCTTCATAGATTGACAAGTTATGCTGATAGGTGTTCATCCATATGGTGGACATTTTCAATCTCCAGGTACTCTTCATCCTCATGTTGAAGTACTGCAACCTGTCTAACCATGAATATTGTTGTGAAAACCAGCACTAGCCACATAATTTTTATGATTTTTTCAATGTAAGAGTGTTTTCATTATAATTCATTAAGAAACAAATATTCTAATTATGGATGTGTTGTGCTATTCAACAACCCCCATTATTTTAGCATTAGTGAAAATAGAAAATAATGGGGACCCTTTTTTTTTTTTAAATAGAGTTAAACAAATAAGACCCTTAGAGTGATTCATTAGATAGAAATAAGAATCAAAAGAAAAAAATCCTTGAATTTTAGCCTTTAAATCACTCAAGCATAGAAAGATCTCATTATCGCAATTGCAATACTAAAATGAAGCACATATGACTCCTAAAAAGTCACTTAAAACATATTGCAATGCGATATGTATAATCAAAAGTGATTTTATAATGGGAAAAGGCATTTTTCCAAGCAAATTCGATAAGGAAATTCTGCAGGACCCACTTCTTCCACATAAGCCATCACAAATCGCATTTCACATTTCGCAACTATACCCTGATAGCCTTATTGTCATCCTCCATGTTTTCCCGATGCGATATACTCCATCGCATCGCATTTCCGCAAGCATAATCATTCTCCCCCCCTGCCATATTCACCGATGCAATATAGTCTATCGCAAATCACAAATCTCACATCGCACTTTCACAACACAAACACTTTTCTCTCCATCTATTTTTTCCGATATCGCAATCGGAAAAAAACTGAGCTGATCGGTATTAAATGAATATTTACACACGAGAAATACTATGACGCTATAGATCTGGTTTTTAATGCTAAAATGATTATATGGGCACATCAACCCATATCCACCATTAATTCCATAACTTAACGGTTTTGTTTCCCATGCCTCCATAATTATTTAACTGTAAGAAGCGTTGAATTCATATCTTAGAAGCATGCCAAGTCTCATTCGTTTAATTGTTTCTATTACTATGGTACTTATGCATTTGTAAAATTAAATTTCTCTCTTTCCACTTATATTTCTCATTTATTCGCAGGCGAGCCCAAATAACCATAATTCCTTAGAGATATCTAAAGCTCTTAATAAATCTAAGAAGCAGATGGCCTTTGTAAACCCTGCACCCACTGCAACTGAGAGAACAAAGATGCTTCCTCTGTTTACAGACACTACATGTGGACCAAAATGCAGATCCTCCGCATGGGAATCCTTGTACAAGTTGTTTGAGGATGAGAAACCTCAAAAAGTTCAAATGAAAGCTAGTGTTGATGCCTCTGATTCCTCGGAAGCCACTACAAAAGAAGTGGTTAATTATTTCCTATAAGAAATTTTTTCACGACCTAAAATATTACCATACATTGATATGGTAAGATTGGATCATTGATAACCTCAATATCGGGGACAGGACTTTTCTGACTAGCAAAGGAATGATAATTAGTTCCTTCAAAGCCAAAGACTTGAAGCTGATGTACCACATCCCAGACCCTGAAAAGGTCTATGACAAGGAATTTCTGGCACAGTTCGCCAGCGAGAATGAGCTCAAATAAAATCCAATAAAGCAATGGCGAAGCAACCCCAATAAGCACAAGAATGATGACAAGGGTGTGTATTCTACTGACTCCCTTGCAAGTCCCTAATGTTATGTTGTTGCCATGATGTCTAAGATTTTTGGTCAACCTGACACTACCAGATTTTCAGTAGAATGGGTTCCTCTCATGGAAGCAGTTGCAAACTCTTATGTTATGGATTGGGGAAACATTTTGTCTAACAATATTGCTACCCAAATTTTGGAATATAGTAAAAATCATTCTATTTCCTCCAAGGTTTTCCCCATGTTTTTTATGAGTGCATATATCATAGACATTGTGTGTTTCACATCAGATTTTATAGCCATGGGTTGGTAATGGAATACCCAAGACCTTGTACCCATTCATATATTTCATAGCATGTTATGGGAATCAGAATTTAAGAATCATTTTTATAATATTTTACATGGAGTCATTCTCCCTCTTTTTTAAGTTGTTTTTAATGAGAAAGCCCCCAAATTGTCAAAAGAGGCCCAAGCTAATTTTTCCTCTATAGGAAAATGGTTTGGAGAAGATTTTTTCACCTATGTCAGAGTATTTGGGAGCTTAGCTCGGTCGCATGTTATACCCTTGTATGTTCCCGATAAACTTCTCGCAAGAGAAGTAGTATATCAGACTGTTGGCAATGGACTAACCAAGTTTCTAAAGGAGGCTAAGAAAGCATCATGGCCTCCCTTTCCAATTAATTGTGGTGTTTATGGTATGGAAAATTATAAGCATGCAATTCTAGAGATCAGTCAAATTGAATGTTTGAAATTGTTTACAATTTCAAACAGACAATACAACCTAATTAAGTTGCCAATAATTTTACTACCCAAGTTAAAACTAGGCCTTTTTTTCATGAATAATATGAGTTGGATGCCTTATTTGAGTCAGTTGATAATTATTCAGCATTTCAGAGTTTGGCAGCCCTATGCCTCCATCCACGAAAATTACCAAAGTTCAAACATTACAGGAACAAGAGATTGGAAGCAATTCCATTAAAAACGTTGGAAGTATCCCAACCCCTAGCTCAAAAGGAAAATGAGAACGAATTGGCAACTAACGATACTAAAGTCTTTAGAAAAACTGATCAAGACAAATCTAGCGAGGTTCAAACTATGGATTTAGAATTTCCAATTAATTTGAGTGAAGTTTGGAAGGATTTTAACTTGAAACTACAACAATACCAAGGATCCATAGTTACTGATCAACAACAAATTGTGCATACACCTCAAACGAAAATTCAGAACTCATTCTTTGTTGAGCCCTCTTAAAAATTAGTAAGCACAAAGAGAGTGGAATTCATCCCGACCTTCCCCACGATTGAAATTTTACTTCAAATTGAGGAAATCCCTCCCTTGGACATTTTCTACAGTCCTAAACACAAAGCAATAATGAGTAGACAAAAGAAAAGAAGGAGATCATATCAATCTCAACCCCTTTTCCAAGGAGATGTCTAAATGGATGTTGTTTGGAAATACTCACAGGATCTAACACACCTAACTTAGTTCGTAGGAGCTTATCCCTCTACAACTATTGATAAAGCTTCTAAATTTCAACAGATGATGAAAGAAAAGGATCAAAGAATCATCCAACTATAACTTGAGCTACAGGTAGAGAAACAAAATTTTAATCAAAATCTACAGGTATAGGTCACGCAGCTCCATGAGAGCATGGACTAATTGAATATTCGACACCAGAATGAAATTAGTTCTAAGGATGCTCAAATCCATCAATTGCAGCTTTCTAGATAGAAATTGAAGGATAATCCTAAGATTGATGAATTCAAAAAAGAGGCCTTAGAACTAAATACTTTATTAGCACAACAACAAGTCATTTTTTGTCAGAAATTATCAAATATTATTGAATTGTGTGAATAGAGCGATTCACTAATGAATCGCATTTCAGACCAGAGGATTATTTTTGATGAGATAGATGATAAGGTTTCCCAGTATGTCACCTGGAAGGATTATGTTGATGGAGGAAAGGCCAACCTGCCCAGGATTGAAGACTCAAAGAAAGAAATAGTGTTTACAGACTTGGACATATAGTTGAAACATGTAGAAAGAGCCATTTGTAGAGCAAAAGATGTGGCTAATAACATTATGGAAATTGTTAGTCAAAATCTCATCGTTGCAAACATTATCGACAGATGCCCTCTTGGTGCATTTCCTATCGTGAAATACTTAATAAGACAATGGTAAGAATTTTCAAAGGTAAAATAATAACACATTAGAAAGCTGGAAAAATTGGATTGGGATAAGTATTGGAGATATTTAGTAAAGCCTCACATCCATTGGCTAATGCTATTTTGTTTAATAGATACATCCTCCTACATGATTCCTCCACTTTCTGATATTTTTTTTCACTGGACAGCTATGCATTAGGCCAAGCCAACCTCCAGGAGTTAAGCCTATGCTTAACATCCTTCAGCTGAAGGAACAAATGGCTAAGGAGACAACAGGACAGTCATCAAGCAAATCAATCCTTTAATTTATGTTTATGTTTAATTTCCACTTAGTTTAAGGAGGGTTGTTTTAAACCTCCTTTGATTTTTATTGTAATAACTATTCTGATTATCTTATTTTTATATTTAAACCCCTTTATGTCTATAAGAAGGGATCCTGAGATTTTTAAAGGAAGACTTTACGTATGTTGCACTTTTGTGCTCACTAAATTTTTATGAATAGAAAGGGTTGGACCAAGTACTTTTTCTCAAATAAGCAAAGTAAACATGCACATGCTATTGTTATCCTATGTGTTATATTTTTGTTTCAAATGAGAAATGGTTATTTATCTTATGATATTTTGTTTTATGTATCCGTTTGAATACAATTTGGCATTAACTGACTTTTGAACATGTTACACTGTAATATTTTGATACATATGAAATACAGGCATTTAAAAGTTGCAATATAATCTTTATCCAATTGATTTACTTAACTATTTAATTAAATAAATTACTTCAAATAATTTTCATATCTCTAAGTGTTTGTATGATATTCATTTTCATCCACTGAAAGATCATCTTTTAAGATCGCACAAAGAGTATATTTCACTCCTAGGATACATAGTAGATAGATATATTATTTGTTGCAAGCTTGCTAATACTTCCATCTACCAAGTTACAAATAATTGAAAATCCATCCATTCACTCAATTATATTCCACTGGGAAACTAGTCCCATAAATCCAGTCCAAGCCACCATTCCAAATGGATATGGGACGGTTTTTAAGTCCCCGGCTGGGTGGTTTCCCTGATTTTGTTGCACCGATTTTCGGGGCCTCAACGTTTTTGGTGATAGAAGGAGGGCCATTTGACTATGAATGGAACCAAAGCTTAATCCAAAAAGCAAAGACCGTTAGAAGATCCATTCTCCCTCCAAGTATACAACTTCTAGTCCTAGTTCAATATCTCCTATTATTATATCAGAATTTGTTCAATCTCCCCCCAAATATCCTAGTTCTGTTCATAAATAAATCTCTTCAAATTATACACCAGAATCACCTGAATTACAGACATTAATAAAGAAATTGGAAGAAATTTCAATTTCGGCAAAGAAACTTATACTTTCAGAAAACTCGGAAGTGTTACTTCAATATTTGAAGGCACTAGTGTATTAACCCGTTCCAAGAGTCAAAATCGTGGAGTAATCCATTTTGAATTTCCTCTCCATTCTCATCGTTGGAAATCTCCTATATTTGAAACTCAATCATCTACTAGCGAGATTCAATCCTCGTCTATCCCCCAAACACCATCAATTATTCCTCCTTATTTTACATCTTCTCAAATAATTTCTTCATCAATTCACATTCATTCTTCTTCCCAATCTACAACTACTCCTTCAAGCAATATTATTTCCATAGTTGTTTCTTATACACAAACAACCACTATTGGAACTACTTCCTCTACTCCAAATCCACCTTCAGAAAAATCTAATCCTCCACTTCACAAAATGGCAGCCAAACCTTGGAAAAAATTTGGATTTGTTCAATTGCCAGGTCCTCTTCATCCTTTACCTCAGCATCCTAAAATATGGTTGCCTAAGTACAATCCAGATGATGATCTACCTGTTGAAGAACATCTTCATAATTTTGTGCTTGCCATGAATCTTAATTATTTCACTGAAGAATATTGTGTAGTTATATTATTTCCTTATACTTTTCAAGGATCAGCTGGATCATGGTATTTCTCACTATCATCAGGTACTATCACTAGCTGGGATATTTTTGAAGAAAAATTCCTTACTAAATTTGGTGATTATCGTACTAGTGCTACCCTTATCAATGATCTTTCCAATCTTAAAGCAAATACAGGTGAAAATATCAAACATTTCAACTCCACATTTAATAAGCTACTCAATAAGATCCCAACCACATCTAAGCCTAGAGTAGATGTACAAATAGAATGGTACATATCCTCTCTTCCTTCTAATATTTCTATTTTTGTAGATAGAGCCAATAAGGCTACATTGGTATAGAACATGAAAGAAGATCTTTCTGTTGAAAAAATAATCCTTGCTTTATAGAAGAAAACTACACAAGAAGATAGAAAAACTAAGAATGTTTCACTTAAGGATGAACCCAAAAACAAAACATCTAAAGATCCTTATGATATTGAGGGATTACAAAAGGTCCTCAAAAATATGTCGAATGATATGGTTGAGATAAAGAAACAAGTATTTGAGTCTTCTTCGAAGAAACATTTAAGATATTTTAATAAAAATCAAGCTTCCCAACCTCCAAACGTAATCTCTAATGATGAATTAGATCAATATGAAACAATATCATCTATAGAATAATCTCAAGAAGAATAATTAGTTGAAGTTCATGGACTATGGGATTTTATCCTTCCAACATCTGATAATGAAGATGAACATGAGGCACTTACAGTTAACACTAGAAGTAAAAATTCTACTGACCTTCCTCAGTCACCTCAAAAACAAAAGTCTTCATCCTCTATTGCTAAGGACAAAGTGATTAACAAGAAAACTTCTTCTCCTCAATCAAATCCAAATTCTTATACTCTTCCATCTACATCTAAGACATTAGTGGTCTATGATACCATTGAATATAATATAGTGGAAGATATGAAGAAGGTAAAGGAAAATATCTCCATACATGAGTTGAGAAAATTGAAGAAGCAACAGAAAATTGTACTTAAATAACTAAATGCAGTCACTGCTTCATCCTTACCTGCTCCTGCTACTTCTAAAGCCTCAAAAGGAGTTGGTAAGCCTCCTAGTGATTCACCTAAGAAACTTGATCCAAGTGATGCTATTTTAATCGGTGACAAATCCAATTCACATACCCCTCCCTTTCTTTTAACTTTTGAAGTATTCAAAAAAAAATGTGCATAACTGTCTAATTGATTCTGCAGTCTCTTCAAACATCATTTCATATTCTATTTGTCTAAAATTGAATATTGCTCCTCAAAATTCTGCAGTACATATTGTGCAATTAGACAAAACAAAGGTTAAGGTATTAGGAGAAATGAATTCGGTCCTTATCAAATTGGCATCCAATCCAAAATTTCATCAAGTAATTGATATTTTAGCTGTTTATATCCCTGTCTTTTATGGTTTAATCCTAAGTAGATATTGGCTAGAAAATCTTCATGGATATTTTGCCACTGATTAGTCTCGCATGTGCCTTCGAAATAATGGTAAGCCAAATCAAATTCAAGTAGACCGTGAAAACACATGAAGTATTCAGTAACCAAATTCGAAGATGAGAATGAAACCATGGATTTTACTAATAACATTATCAATAATTACTTTGCTGAATCTTTTTTGGGGAATTTTAATGCTCAGAAATCTCCATTTCTCACCAACTTGATTAATTCTCAAATCGAAAATTTTTCTCAGTCAGACTCTTCCAAGTGTTTAAATATCATATATAAATCTTGTATTAATACTTTTTTCTGGACATTATACTTTGATGGATCAAAATCTGGTGAAGGTGCAGGAGCTGGTTGTATATTAATCAATCTGGAAGGTGAAAAGACAATTCTGGCATGCAGACTTGAATTTGAATGCACAAATAAAACTGCAGAATATGAGGCATTGGTCCAAGGCTTATAAAAAGCAATTGATATTGGTATCAAATATCTCCAGGTATATGGTGATTCTAAAATAATTGTCAAACAAGTAAGAAATACCATACATTGTATTTATGGTCATCTTAAACATTACCAGTCATTAATTCAATCTCTCACCTCTCATTTTTTAGCATTCAATATCTCGTTTGTCCCAAAAATTCAAAATGAAAGTGCATACCTTCTAGCTAATGTAGCATCCAAACTTATTCCTTCATAATATTATAGTGTAGATAGATTTTCTATAGAGTTGATTTTTCGCCCATCTATTCCTGATAATATCACTAATTGGAGAGTATTCAACGATGATGATGATGTTATAAATTTTCTTACATCAAAACAATCATATGATGGTCAATTAATTGATTAATATGAACATGAAAGGCAATTAAAACATAAACCTGAAGAAAATTCCATACCTAAGTATGTGGTTAAGCTTCAAGATCTTTACGATCTCAAAGATAGATTCAAAAAGGTTACTAATTCTAAGCTACAAAGTTCAACTTTGAGGTTTGAACTAGTAAATCTTGGTACAGATCTTAATCCTCAAAACATTAACTTAGGACTTTCTCTTTCCTCTGATGAAATATTAAACTTCATTCACCTATTGAAGAAATACAAGAATTTATTCGCATGGAAATATGAATATCTGAAAACTTATGATACTTCCATCATCTAGAATATTGTCCCAATGATATCCATTGAAAAATCCTATACAACAAAAGTTAAGGAAAATTCACCCTGACCTTGAAATTAAAATCAAAATTGAACTCAGAAAACCCCTTAAGGCCAATATTATCTTCCCTATTAGACATTCAAAGTGGGTCTCAAACCTAGTACATGTTATGAAAAATAATGGCGATATTTGTAATTGTATTGATTTTAGGAACTTAAACAAAGCTTTCTTAAAAGACAATTTCCCATTACCACCGATGGAACAAATTTTGCAATCAATTTTTGGTTCTGAATTAATGTCTTTCCTTGATGGATTTTCAAGCTACATCAAGTATTGGTTCATCCTGAAGATAGATTAAAGACTACATTTAGAACTAAATGCAGCACATATGACTATCAGAAAACTCCCTTTGGTCTAATCAATGCAGGAGGACCTTTTCAAAGATCAATGGACATTGATTTTAGAGGATTGATAAATAAAACTGTGGTTGTATATTTAGATGATATAACCATTTTCTCCAAGAAAAGAAGCAACCGCTATCATGATCTTAAGAAAATCCTTGAACGCTATTTGAAATATGGAATTTCTTTAAATAATAAAAGTCCTATTTCGCTTTAAGTGAAGGTAAATTTTTGGATTTATTGTCTCAAATAAGGCATGTGCATTGATCTAGAAAGAATAAGAAAATTTTTGAACTCTTCCATCCCCATAACAACAAATCCATGCAGTCCTTTTTAGGACAGATAAATTTTTTCAAGTGATTTGTTCCAAAATTTTCACAAATTGTTTTACCATTGCAATTAATAATTAAGAAAAATACACTCTTCAAATGGGGACATAATGAAAGAGAAGCTTTTGATCTAATCAAGAAAGCCATCATCAATGCTCCTTCTCTGACTACCCCAAATTTTTCTAATCATTTCATTTTGTATACATTTCCATCTTAAACATCTTATGTTGTTGTGTTAACACAAATCAATGATCAAAAGATTGAAGCATCCATTTCTTTCTTTAATTCAAATCTTCAAGGTGTTGAACTCAATTATTCAGAAGTGGAAAAATAAGCAATTTCTGTTTACAAATATTTAAAGAAATTTAGACCATTTCTCCTTAAAACACACACCAAGGTAATAGTTCCATTTTCAATAATAAGGTAACTACTTATTCAAAAGGAACTAGGAGAAAAGAGAGAAAATTGGGTAACTGCTCTGCAAGAATATGACATTGAAATAAGACCAGCCAAAATCATGAGACTGCAAGGTCTCTGCAGATTACTATCTGGAGCATCCAACATATTAGATGATGAAGAGTCAGGTAACACTATACAAATTGTTGAGGTAAGCCTGAAAGACTCTGAATCACAGTATTCTGATCTAATATTTTATTTGAAAAATGGATATTCTCCTATAGAACTCAATTACAAAAGAAAAAGAGCTTTAAGATTGAAAGCTAGTCAATATCAGATCATAGACAATGTTTTATTTAGAAAGAACTATGACTCTATACTACTAAGATGCCTTGAGAATATGAAGCACGGATGGTTTTGTAGGAACTCCATGATGGACCTGCGAGTGGACTTTTTAGTGGGGATACCACCGCACATAAGATCCTTCATGCAGGATATTACTAGCCCACTTTGTTTAAATATGCACATGCATATGTGAGAAAATGAAAAACATGCCAAACTACTGCTAGAAGACAAAGAAAACCAACCTTATCCTTGCAGCCAATCAACATTGAGCAACCTTTTGAGAAATGGGGATTGGATATCATAGGTGAGATTGTTCCTAACTCATCCAAACAACATAAATAAACTCTCACTGCAACAAATTATTTTACTAAGTGGGTGGAAGCTGTTCCACTAAAGGCAGCTAACTCTGAAGCCATTATGGAATTTATTGATCAATTCATTATTACCAGGTTTAGTTTACCCAATTCACTTATGTTTGATAATGCATCTTATTTTTCGAGAAATAGTATGACTGTCTTTCCTCTCAAAATAGGTTTTAAGCTTAAATACTCTTCTAACTAATATCCCCAAGGAAATGGTTTGGTAGAATCAACAAATAAAAATATCATAAGAATCATAAAAAGGACCATTGATCAGAGCTAGAAAAATTGGCATAAGTCTTTAACATTTTCACTATGGGGAAATAGGATTACTCAGAAGGCCTCTATAGGAACTTCTCCATTCAATATAGTTTATGGGAAAGAAGATGTGATTCAATCAAAATTATCTCTTTCTTCATTAGACCTAGTTCAATATATTGACGAAGTACCTTCTTCTTCCCTACAATTAAGAAAGTCTCAGATCCTTAAAATGGAAGAGGAAAGAGAATAATCCAAATTAACTCCTGCTCGGCACCAACATATTGTGAAAAATACTTTTGATGCAATTTTTTTTCCCCAAAAACATTCCAAGTTGGAGACCTCGTACTTAAGTGGGACAAGGCACACGAGGAAAAAGGTAAGCGTACCAAATTCCAA
This sequence comes from Pinus albicaulis, assembly GCA_034641835.2. NCBI lineage: Eukaryota > Viridiplantae > Streptophyta > Pinopsida > Pinales > Pinaceae > Pinus > Pinus albicaulis. The sequence goes on from CM076577.1 coordinate 308,383,311, forward strand.
AGAATGTGGCTTGGACCATTACAAATCATTGAACAAATTAGCCCATCAACCTTCATGTTACAAGATCTTCAAGGGAGAAAATATTTTCTCCCTGTCAATGGGTTGATCTTGAAAAAATTATTTTCTTAGAAGAAAAAATTCTTCTAATATGTACTACACTTACACTTTTACATTTCTAGACAATCAATGTTTGTTTACATACTTTTGGTTTTTCGCAACAACTCTGAATTATTTTTATGTTTTTTTTATTTTTGAAGAATAGAAATTATTAGACGAAATAACTACTAAACTTGAAAATTGAATGAATACTATACAACTCTGAAATCTTTTTCCATGAAAATTGTAAATTTTATAAACCTGAAGTTTGTAAAGTCTTTTTACTTTATCATCAATCAGAAAAAGGTTAATCTTTACAAAGTAAAGACTTGTTGTTACTAAGCATATTTAACTCTAAATTTCCACCCACAACTCTTAAGGAGTCAATGATTCTCCCCATCCATCGAAAAAATTTGTAGAGTGTAATTCAAAAATATACAAAACTTAAAAGGATAAAAGGTCTCATCATGAGCCTGATTACTTTTGTAGCACAATTTGACTCAGCTAAAATTCAAGAGAGGTTCTGAGCAATTCAAGGTTGTTGAGGAACAATTATTAAAATTGAAGAAGAACTAGAACATGTTCAAGAAGATAACCACAAGTTCAACACATGTTGCTCAACGATTCTCCTCGTCTCATGTCTTGGATGTGTTTCATGGCTCAATGTGTTAGCAAATTAAAAGGTACAAGCATGAAAGTTCGAGTCTTCATGGAGGTGGAAAAATTCTAAGCATATCAACAAAAGGGAGCCCAACTCTATGAGATTATAATTGAGGAGAAGGACAAGAAGGAGAAACATCTCGAGCTATTATTTGAATTTACTGAACTTAGAAAGCCTTTTGCAAGTTGGTAGATGGAAACAACTAACATAGCATCTCTGAATGGTACACTAGCTACAAGTGTCGTGGATGATGAGGTTAGTGTGATTAAAAAATATATAATGTCAGATCTTTCAAATAAGATTGAATATCTAAAGGTGATGATGCCAGCTCCACCGTTGTCTGAAGTTTTTCGATTTCTTTATAATTACAAGAGCCTTTCTCAAGATAAAAATGTTGTATGGATTTTCATTCTTCTTATAAAGTGGCAGCAACGGAAAGAAATGGTTTTGATTGGTCAAATCTACCAACAGTTACTTCCAATGGTAACATAACACATCTTGGTGTGGTTGGGAGAGATCTTAAACGTCCAGCATCAAGATTTTATTTGAGAGTGGAAAATTACTTGCACAGAAAACGCAGATCTTCTCAGGTCATGATTTTCGATTTCAAATTGCAGGCAAACAAAGGAAAATTTTAAAATTCTACGATCCGGGTTTTTTGCAGAATATGCCCAATTGAATTTATCGCAGGAATTGTATAAAAATTCAAAGTGTTTTAAGATATTTCATTAGTTCTTCAAAGGAAAGTTTTTCCAGAAACGTCCTACAAAAATGGGTTTGATTCATTCTATGGGAATTCAATTGGCATGATGACCATTTCCTTCTCAGATGATCACTTGGCATTTAGATGATGTTTAAATAAAAATCAATACATTTCAAATTGTAATTTGAGTGCATGAAAACCCAAAGATCAATGAGACTCTGCGTGAAAAGAAAGGGAAGCAAACGTATATAATGTGGCAGTAGTCTACCTCAAGAAATAAATCAACGACTTGGATCATCCGGCCCAGATCCTATGTTTTTGCGGCATCACAAAATGCTCAGAAGTTATTTGAGATAGTTCCCCCGTAGAATGGTTTGGCTTGAACCATTATTCACAAATCGACAGCTATGATGCAATGTGGCATCACTCAACCCCTTCTCAAGAAACTGCTACAAGTGCTTCCATAGGCAGTAATTGGTTTTCAAAAACCATGTGTGATTTTGTCAATAATGCATATGAATATAATGGTGGGACCCAAAATGTGTTATTCATCCTTCTTTAACTTGCAACAAGGTGAGGTTCTATTTTGGTTTTATATTATATATTATATATATAATATTAAAACGACTATCTTGTAAATTTAATTAATTCCAAAATTTCCTAAACTACTTCAAGAATCAGTTTTAAAATTGATCGTAGTAGTTAGGAATTCAAGTTATATGGTAGATATAAAAGCAGAGGCAAGAAGGGAGGTAGAGGTTTCGAGTTTTGGACCTCCAGACAACAATTTTTCTACTCATATTTCAAATTATTAATGAATGAAAAGCAAGCTTCTGTCATTTTTTGATATTGATGTGTCTTCCAGTTTACTTGGTGTGTTTTATGTCTCTGAATAAAATGAAGTAATGAAGCTGCAGGTCTCTTTTTACGTGTGTAAATAAGATTTAAAACCCTTAATATGTGCTCCTTCATTTTAATTGTTCCTTTTCTTATAATTCTTCTGAAGTTTGAGGTGATAGATCATGTACAACAGCATATCAATTTGGGCTTCTTCCTTTCATGTTCTTCTGATCATTTCATTCTATATCAGCAGATAATAGCATTGTGGGACATTCGTTGTATTTGATTTTTGAGGGTTTAATGATAAATACTTGTAGGTGTTGAAACAAATACCAATTTTTCTGTGACATAATTATATAAATGTCTTAAGCACGGATTCCTTATAACAACTAAGGGATTGTTTCTTAAGGTACAACACTTACCATGATCATAGGTAAATAATAAAATGACATTACCATTACTACATATCAAACCAGGGTTATGGCTCATGATTATTAAAATCATAAGACAAGGGGTCTCATCATGAGCCATCCTGTTCAGGTCAATTATAACCAGTGAATGGCATTGTCACTTTCTGGTCATCAAGCCACGACAATGACTTTTTAAGAAAAAGAAAAAATAAGTTATATGATTAAGGATTTATCTCAAAGAATTGTAGTGATAAATGGATGGGATACTAAATCATTGATGGTTAAAAGGTAACCTTGTCGAGGCTATGAATGGCTACTAATATAAGTGGCTCTACCTATGACAAAAGGAGCAAATCAAAAGGCTTAGTTATAAAGAGACACTAACTTTATCTTTTAAACTATATAATGATTTATATAGAGGAATGAAGATATTTATTTATAAAATATTTCTAAAAGATTAACAGTAATGAAGAGTTTTTTATATTCAAAGTAATTTTATTCATTTAAACATTTTGAAAACAATTTTTGTTTCCTTAAATTATTTCTACTTATTTAAAAATACTAAGAAATTGTTTTTCAGAGATAACTGGTTCTTTCAATGAATCGCCAATTGTTGTGCTATTCAACAATCCCCCTTATTTTAGCATTAGTTAAAATACAAAATAATGGGGACCCTTTTTTTAAAAAATTAGAGTTAAACAAATAATACCGTTAGAGTGATTCATTAGATAGAAATAGGAATCAAAAGGAAAAAAAAAAAAAAAAAACCTTGAATTTTACCCTTAAAAGCACTCAAGCATAGAAATATCGCATTATCGCAATCACAATACTGCAATGAAGCACATATGACTCCTAAAAAGCCACTTAAAACATATTATGATGTGATATTTATAATCAAAAGTGATTAGTATAAAGGGAAAAGGCATTTTTCCAAGAAAATTCTATCATGAAAGCCTACAGGACCCACTTCCGCCATGTAAGCCATCACAAATCGCATTTCACATTACACAACTCTACCCTGACGGCCTTATTGTCACCCTACATGTTTTACCGATGTGATATACTCCATCACATCGCATTTCCACAAGCATAATCATTCTTCCCTCATGTCATATTCACCGATGTGGTATATTCTATCTCAAATCTGAAATCACACATCACACTTTCACAACACAAACACTTTTCTCTCCATCTATTTTTGTCGATATTGACATTTCGATATCGCGATCGAAAAAAAACTAAGCCGATCGATATTAAATGAATATTTACACACGCGAAATAATGCAACATGACAGATCTGGATTTTAATGTTGAAATGATTATATGGGCACATCAACCCATATCAACCATTAATGCCATAACTTAACAGTTTTGTTGCACATACCTCCATAATGATTTAACTGTAAGAAGCATTGAATTCATATCTTAGAAGCTTTTCAAGTCTCATTCATTTAATTTTTTCTATTACTATGGTACTGGTGCATTTTTAAAATCAAAGTTCTATCTTTCCACTTATAATTTATCATTTATTCGTAGGCGAGCCCAAATAAGCATAATTCCTTGGAGATGTCTAAAGCTCTTAAGAAAGATAAGAAGAAAATGGCCCCTATAAACCCTACACCCGCTGCAACTGAGAGAAAAAATATGCTTCCTATGTTTATAGACACTACATGTGGACCAGAAAGTGGATCATCCTCATGGGAATCCATGTACAAGTTATTTGAGGATGAGAAACCTCACAAAGTTCAAATGAAATCTACTGTTGATGCCTCTGATTCCTCAGAAGCCACTACAGAAGAAGTGGCTAATTCTTTCCTACATCAAATTGCTGCACGACCTAAAATCTTACCATACACTGATATGGTAATATGGATCATTGATAACCTCAATATTGAGGACAAGACGTTTCTGACTAGCAGAGGAACGATGATTGGTTCCTTCAAAGCCGAAGACTTGAAGCTGGTGTACCACATCCCACACCTTGAAAAGGTCTATGACAAGGAATTTCTGGCACAGTTCGCAAGCGAGAACAAGATCAAATCAAATCCAATCAAGAAATGGTGAAGAAACCCCAATAAGCACAAGAATGGTGACAAGGGTATGCATTCTACTAACTCCCTTGCAAGTCCCTATTGTTATGTTGCTGCCATGATTTATAGGCTTTTTGGTAAGCCTGACACTACCATATTTTCAGTAGAATGGGTTCCTCTCATGGAAGCAGTTGCAGAGTCTTATGTTATGGATTGGGGAAACATTCTGTCTAATAATATTTCTACCCAAATTTTGGAATATAAGAAAAATCGTTATATTTCCTTCAATATTTTCCCCCCATTATATATGACAGCATATATCATGGACGTTGTGTGTTTCACATCAGATTTTCCATCCATGGGGTGGAAATGGACTACCCAAGACCTTGTACCCATTCATATATTTCATACCATGTTATGGGAATCGAAATTTGAGAATCATTTATATGAAATTTTCCATGTGTTAGACGGACAAATCCCTCTTGCAGACAAGAGCGATCTCCCCAGTATCCTAAGGATATCTAGAAACAAACAGACAGATGTAGACCATTTTCTCTAGACCATTATGCTTAATAATTATTAATTAACTTTGGAGAGATGCTCCTACCTAAATTCCAACGCTTACTCGGTCTTTAATCCAGTCGTTCTAGAAGGTATCGATCCAGCACATAAGATCTGCAATCAAAGACAAGAAAACAAGATCAAAAGCATCTGCAAGATATGATAATTCAAAAGCAATAATCTATCTTAGTGATCAAGGAATCCAAGAATTAAATTATTCAAAAGATAAATGAACAACTCAATGATAAAATAGAATCCATTTGTATTAGCTTTGAATAAAAAGAAGAAACCTTACAACCTTGACGCCTTGATGTTTGTACAGGTTCTTTTGGGGTCCCGAACAGCGGTTTTCCTCAGTTTGACAAGACTCCAACTCTCTGAATCAGCATAAGACTATGGCTATGAGTATGTAATCTCTCTCATGCCAATGATTCCAAATGTGGAGAGTATAATTTATTCAACAATTCTCTTCCACAAGCTAAGAAGTAAGTACCCTTGAGACTGAAACATGGTCTCAATTTATAGCAGAAGGGAGGTAGTTTTAGCTCCAATAAGGAAGGGAGAAAGCCCTCTCATCATAGGATTTCAGCTCCAAAAACCAAGGGATAGCTCCATTTATGAAGGGATAAAGGTTCATGAATGGAAGGGGCGAAGCTTGACCAGATAGCGCTTCTAGAAGGCCCCAGCTGGGAGAATATTTGACCAGCTGGGCTTCATGAACTTACTTTTCTTTTTATTTTACCTTTTACGGGGGTCTACAGTTTTAATGAGCAGAACATGCGGGATGTGCCACATATTTTATAGCAATAAACCGCGGTACCACAGGAAATGACTAGGAAAAGTGCGGAGTTAGGATTTTTAGGCTTTTTATAAGATTTTTCCCAATTTTAAGACTTGATTTAGGAACTTTATGATTTTGGACCTCTAAGGGAGCAATAAATAGGTAAATATGAACCCATATAGATAGATAAATGTCATGGTGACAAATTTTAGTGTAACAGATTGCCCCCTAAAGTGCAAAGTCTAAAGAGTTCTGAAGAGTGAAGTGCTTTATCATTTTGAGGATCGGGCTGCAGGCACACCAGTTGAAACCCTGAAAAAAAATTCAATGCAAGCATATATATATGTATATCATCACTGAGATAGGTATTCCCATACTCAGATCAAAACTAAATACATGTTTTGATATAGAAATGTTTTTAGAATTACATTAATAGTAGACACAGCATGGACGCAACCCTCTGTCATGAATAGTCTACTGTATCATGAATAATAAAATTCCTCACAACCTGGATGGTAGAAACTAGATCCAAGGTCTTTATTTGTGCTTCTCTAACTCATACGATTCTATCCATGCGATTGATTGTGTCAAAGTTGAACATGGTAGAAACCACTTGATTACCAGTCAATGATGTGAATTTTTAACAAGTGTGAGAGAAACCACCAAAAATGACACTAGTTCTCAAAGTACTCAGTACAATTTATGAAATGTGAATTTGTGATCTGAATTTGAAAATTTCACAGAATCATTCAATCAAAGGTCAATGATGCAACCTGTCATCGAAGGCGAGAAACCTGCCATTAGGGCATGCAGATCCCAAGGCACTGATAGGATTCTAGATCAACTTTATAGATGATGAGCCGTCGTCGATGGAAAGTGACCCGTCGTAGGAAAGCCTACGACATGAAACCATTAGATCAAGTTTTGAAGAAATTTAAACAAGAACTAACTCAGGGATGGTCAATGCTAATGGAGACAAATGTTTGCAATGAATGGTTTATTAAACTAATCTCTTGAACACATAACAACACTGCAGATGGTGACGATTGACTTAAAGATAATACCCAGAAATCGGTTGAAGTCTTTCAATGTGGTTCGATTAACTGTTTTGCCTAAGGATTTTCCCTACTGAAATATGAATGTGACAAAAGTGTCGTGTTCTAGAGTGGTATACAAATTTTTGAAATGAAGTGTGACAATTGGATTCATCTTCTCTCTTTTTCCCCCACCATTTCTGGCAAGTACCTCTTCATTTTTTGACAAGCTTGAGGAGGATAACATTTTCTTGTTATATAAGCTCATCCTTCAGATGAGTCCAACTTCGTATTAAAATTGAACCCTAAGAAGGAGTGGTTTGTTCCTTTTTATAATTTATAGGTCCTTTACTGTTAAGTTTTAACGAGTCCAGTATAGGTGAAACTCGGTGTTTTTCAATTTTAGGGAGTCAAAATAAAAACTTAAGAAAACTCTGTGGGTATACTTTTTCGTAAATTTAGTCTCTCAAGCCCGAAAAAAGAAAAAATAATGCAGGAGAGAACTCTATTGACCATGATTAGCCAACGTATACCTTTTTTGTAAATAGTCTATTTCAGTCCAGAAAAGGGGTAAACTTATACTAAAAGGACGGTTGTTCATTTCCTTTAACGAGTTAGAATAGTCAAGTACTCGGAAATATTTTCATATTTAGAGAGTCTGAAAAGGGCTTTAAAGAGAACTCCAAGGTTTTGTTTTTTTGTAATTTTTAAGAGCCCGAAAAACTGATAAAAGTATACTCATCATCAAAATAATCCTTTTCACCTGACAATCATGTTTTCTACACATAAACTCGAAAAATTAAACATATATGTTTCCAATAAGTAAAAAATTTCGAAAAATAACTTTTTAAAGTGAAAAATAAATAAAATAATATTTTATTTATTCAAAAAATATTATAAAAAGTATTTCAACAAAGTCATTTTTACTTTTTGTGTTCAGAATTGTAAATTGAGAGCTCTGGGCAAAAACAATTCCAAAGGTGATAACAGGAGAACTGGCCACTCAAATCGAAATCCATCGAATCCAGGTAATCCACAACACTCTTCTCGTCATTTTCATCTGTTTGCATTCTCTTTTTTAGTTTTTAAATTCATTTTTTTTCGGGGGGGGGGGAGGTTCAAAATTTCACTCACCGGGGTCCGCGGGTCAGCCATTGGTCACCTGTAGACCCTGATAATTTTCTTAAAGGAAAATTATCGGGCTGCCACAGTTTTTATGAAGGGCACGTGTGGGGTTCTACACTATCCCTATACAAAAACTGCAGGGGTGCCGTAAGAAAATTAAATTTGATACATTCTCTCAAAAATGGATAAAGATTTTCACTCTAATAGCTTCTAACCATTAAATGAATCAATTTGCAGGTCATTGCATAATGTTGGAGTTGTGAGAACGTGAGCATGAAGAGGTAGATGATGCGGCAGTGAAAAATCCAAGCACAATGCGTGTTTTAAGAGATTGTGAACTATACAAATTCTGGGCTATTCAGGGCATGAGGGCACAGGTAGAGCTAATGAACTGGTTGGTGAATAAATTGGACGTTTAGGCACAACGCTTTATCATTGGAGACCACAAGCTAGAAATTTAGCTTGAAGACATCTACTTCCTCACCGGTTTATCAAAAGGAGGTGAACCTATCTCTTTGTTTGGAGCTAGGCAAGGTGGCCTACCTATCGCTAGCTATAAACAAGAATTATGTAATGAAGAAGTTGATTACAAAGACAACCAGATAGACATAAAAACTATCATACTTCTTGAGTTGAAATTCATTGCATTCACTGTTACTAGATTATGTGGAAGTGCGGCTCCACATGTGGCTACCAAGTCACAAATGCAGACAGTTGTCGATTGTTACAGAGGTACAATCTTCAATTGTGTGAATGGGTGTTGACCAATATGAAGGGTCAACTGACCAGAGTGAAGAACTCAAAGTTGAAAAACTTTGGGTATGGTGCTATCTTAGTATATTTTGCTTTGGAGTGGATTTCGTCCCTTGCCCCTCAGTTGATCTATGTTGACCATGGTGAACTTAGAGAGCCTCATATGGTACGATGGGTGGCACTGATGGCTCGCCATGGTGGTGACGGCTGCATAGTAGTCCGATTCACTCCATCATATTTCCATTGGTTAGAGAACCAAATATTTGCTATCGAGGATTTCCCGTATGCAGGCATAGACTTTCGAGGAGACCTCGAGATGTCCTTACCTCTAGGGACACAATGGGATGAATCATGTAAATGAATTATTTTGATGTGTTTTAACTCTAATTTTATTTTATTTTTCAAATGTCCAATAGTAATAACAAAAATTTTAAATGCAGATGTTCGTCCACGAAGACCATCCAATGTCTGGCGCTTTGAGAGGAAGCCGACAGATCCTATTGCACCGCCAGAGAACCAGGCAACAGAGATTCTTACTAACTTGGAGCACAACCTGGAAAGGTTGAATAGAGACATCCCAGAGACAATGATGGATGATATTCCTCTTCGTCTCCAGAGGCACGTCGCTGGTGTTCCTGGCCAGTTTCAGAGATACCTGCGTAGAGTGGCGCAGGCGATAGTATATTATCATGATCATCACCACGGATAGTGGATGATCATCGCAAAATATTGTATTTTTGTTTTTGTATCACTATCTTTCATATCATAAGGTGCTTTAAACCTATGGTCCTAGACAATGTAATATTTTTTGAAACACAAACTCTATCTATGATATGACTACATTTGTCGGCTATCTTGTTCAACACATATCGAATGTTGTTTTAATTTACTTTTAATGTCGCAATTCTTTATTTATAACATTATTAGCTAATGCATCAACCAATGTATTTAATATTCTTGGAATGTGTTGATATTCGATGTAATCAAACTGCCTTTCCAAGATACGAACCTTCAAAAATAATCTTAGTAACACTGGATTGTTAATTCTATATACTCTATTTAAATGTAATACAATGAGTTCTAAATATAACCTAACAATCAAACGTCAAATGCAAAATGAAATGGCATCAGATAATAGCTCAATCACTGTGCTATATTCCGCAACATTATTCGTTGTTTGACCAAGGCTTAGCCCATGCATAGAAACTAACTCATCGGTGGGTGAATAGATAACCCAGGCTGCGGAAGAGATATTTCATGTACTACGACAGGAACCATCAGCAAAACTAATGTACACTTGAAGGGACGTTGGCATCTGCAATATCAAGAGTAATCAAGGTAAGCAGGAATAATAGTCAACGCAAACTTAAACTAGACACGCTCATCTAATCTAAAGCAGCTAATATTAGAAAAATAACTAATGCACAAATATGATCTTCACACAAAAAATCAAGCATAATATCTCTTCAGATAAAATCCATTTCTGGGTTTATCTAAAGAGACCCCGTCATAATCAATCAATTCATAAGCCCCTTTTGCAAGCACTCGCTTGACAATATAAGGACCATGCCACATGGGTTCAAATTTCCCAGCTCCTAGTTTATTGTTAGCTTGGTCATATACCAATACTAGGTCACCTTCTGAAAAAACACGAGGTGTAACACTTTGGTCGTACTGAGCTTTAACCCATTTTTTATGAGCTTCGGTTGCTAATGCAGTGGTGCGCCGAGTCTCACCTAATTGTGCTAAGTATAAAAAGTGTTTTTCCTCTTTAGAAGTGGCTGGTAGTAACTCTATGGCTAATTGGAGTGACGGTATTTTGCATTCAATCAGTAACACAACTTCTAAACTGTAGACTATTTGAAAAGGAGTGAACCCTGTTGCAGTTTTTGCTAAGGTTCGGTATGCCCAAAGTGCTGAGAAAAGCATAATATGCCAATTCAATTTATGAATTCTGATTATCCTTTTAATCATAGTGGTTAAAACTTTATTAACGGCTTCAACCTGACCATTAGCCTACGGATAATATGGAGTAGAGTAGTCATGGAGTAGGCCAAGTTGGTCGGAAATTTCGGTCATCATGATGTTTCGAAAATGACTCCCATGATCAGTAATGATAGCTTGGGGTACACCAAATCGAGAAATCACATGATTGAATACAAATGTAGCTGTAGTTTTACCATCTGCCGCAAATGTAGGCATCGCCTTGGCCCATTTGGTAAAATAATCTACTGCAAGAATAATATACCCATGCCCCCTAGCTGAGTGAGGGTTACATGTAATGAAATCAATGCCCCATTTTGCAAAAGGACCGACAGCAATTATAGGGTGAAGAGGAGCTGGTGGTGCACGCATCTTCCGATTAAAAATCTGATAGTTATGGAATTTTCGGACCTTGAGAATGCAATCTTTGAATAATGATGGCCAAAAATAACCAGCACACAATATTTTTTGGGTTTTGGCATACCCAGACATATGACTGCCACACGCTCCAGAATGGCAGTCATTCAAAACTCGTTCAGTGATGCAGGAGCATTAGGCTCAAGAAATCTCTTTGTATTTTAATATACTTAGGGGTTTTGTGGTTTCAAGGGAATTGGTTTCTTATGTGATGTTTTCAGTGATTTTAATGATAATTAATTAAATATTGTGAGGAATTTTGTAAATGTTCTCGAATGTTGGAGAACATGACAGAATTAGGTTAGTTGAGAATTCATAGGGATTGAGAGATTTAGGAATTAATTATAAATCCTAAAATAGAATTGGTTCATGATTTTAGGATGAGAGAGGATCCTTAGGGATTAGTAGATATTTTAGGACTTAGAGGATTGATATAAAATTGTTGAGAAAATAGAGGATTTGGAACTAAAATTGGTTTCAGAAATATTTGTATAAATTGTAACCCTCAAAGGCATAAAAAAATAGGGGGTAGAGAGATAGAGAGATAGATAGGTAGAGGCCTATGGGCAGAATAGGGAAAAGGCCACTGATACAAAAAATCAAGCCAGAAGAAGAATTTCCTATGTAATTATTGTGTGTTAATACAGAGAACTCAATTTTTTTAGTTTGTATTTCATTTCTGAGTTATATGGTGTGCAGATGAAATTGGGTTATAAGATTGTTGATTGTATGAGTTTGTGTGTTTAATATTGAATTGTGATCGTGAAATTGTGTGTATCGATCACAGAATGGATCGATGAGACGGAAGAGGAAATGATCTCTCAAATCGATATCTTGAGTATATTTTTTAAGAACCAGCAATTGGAATAGGAATCATATGTTCCAGATGTGTATGGATCTTATCCCCTTAAATGGAATTTTTGTGGTTACCGAATAAACAGAGATGATATTTGGATGATAGGTGTTACTAAGGAAAGGAGTTGAATTCAATCGAATTCATTTGTGGGGGCTCTATGCAAACTAACCGAATGAATGAGATCCATTCTATGGAATACCACTGATCTAAACATGTGCAATGAATCAATGGACTGGTTAAGTGTTTCACCAAGTATGCGTAGGTCCCGTATTGAATAGTTGAAAGCAGAACTGTGAGCAACAGCACAGCGGAACAGTGAAGGCAGTTTCGGAAAACAACGAAGAGTTTTTGCACAGCCTTAGAGTGGTAAGTGGTTTTATTGAAATCGAACACAATCGAGCAAGAACGCGACACATCACGGTAACAATACCACCAGATTGGCGTGACTTTGGGTTGATAAGTCACTGGGGCTATTGGAATGTGATAGCCATCCGATCATAAACGTCATAGATCCAATGGTGGTTGCATCAAAATTTGCGCAGAGGTTAATGAAGGTGTGGACCCGACGGTGAAAACAGATACGTTTGGAATGTAATGTGGGTCCGTGTATAATTATATTCAATACGTTCAAAGTCAAATATACAAAGCTAATTGAATGGAGGTGGAATGGTAAGTTGTAATGTTATTATGACTTATGTTGGGTTAATTCCATAAAGAATTGTAAGTTAGAAGATGTTGTGGGCCCGAATATATATTAATGTGTGATTGGTACCTTGGTTTTTAACCAAATTAAACTCATAAATACGATTAAACCAAAGTGCGATAGTTGAAAAATGTGGGCCAATGTTAATACATGTTGGTACTTTGGTATATTTATCCAAAGTCGATTTGGTATAGTCAGAAGATAAATGAAATGGGTTTTGATATATGGTTTATAACCATAGGGTATAAGACAAGGAAACAACTTTCGCTTATGAAGGTTACCCCTGTCTGAGATTTATTTGGGGTTTTAATTTTAAAACACATTGTATATGTGTAGATGTGGGTGTGGCAGCCTTAGGCTGCATCATTCAGCGTCTTCATGAGTCAAACATTGCCAAAATATAGAATCCGCACCACAACGATAAAGCGTGTCCCCAACAATTGATCTGGATTTATGCAGGAACGCAACAGAATAAAAATATAACCATAGATACAGAGATGCAGCAGAAATAATGCTTCATTTTATTAATAAAAGAATGACTGAAATAAGCTTACAAACATAATGGAAACAAGCTAGGGCGCTGGTAGCGTATCTCTAAGAAGAGATGTGGCGTACGCAAGCCTCTTAACTGTGTTACATTGAGGCTCGCAGGCCTATTACAGACATAATAGAAAAATATGAGCTAGGGTACTGGCACCATATCCTTGAGAACAGATGTGGCGGCTACCAGCCCCTGAACTGTGTTACAATGCAGACATGATGGAGATGTGGTGAGCTAGGGCACTGGTAGCGCTTATCTCTGAGAAGAGATGTATCGGCTCCCAGCCCCCCAAATTGTCTTACAATGAGGCTCGAGGGCCTATTTATTGTTGAGAAACAATGTAGAATCCGAAACATCCAAAACCCTAACCGTAGGAGATGAAGCGCCAAAACTGTGGGCCCCGTTTGGGTAAATTGGTGGTTCAACTTCCCGGGGATGTAACTTTGGCATCCAATCTCCATTTGATGCGCTCAATAGCTCGTTAGAAAGATCTATCCGAGGAGTACAACTTTTGAATGAGCAACATCGGTCCATGGACCCATGTTGCTCTCCGTTTTCCCAAAAAACGTCGTTTAGGGCCTCAAAACGGCTCCGGAAGTTCAGGACCCAAAAAACTGCTAAAAATAGTAAGTTATGCCGAAACTGAAAAACTGAAAGAGACAATGGTGGGGGTTCAAATGGAATAGGTGGGTGGCCACCAATATCCACGTGGCTCATTAGGGCCTCTAAATGGCTCCGAAATTTCAGGAACTGACACCTTGCTAAAAATAGTAAGTTGTGTTGAAAGTGAAAAATTGAAAAAAATGATGATGCGGGTCCAAATGGAATAGGTTGGTGGCCACCAATGTCCACCTGGATCATTCCTCCCTCCTTAGGATGCAATGGTCTCCATTGCGTTAAGTTCCTCCAGGGGGGGGGGGATTTTGCTGAACTTGGTGTTGGATTTAGATGTGCCACCGGTGGGCAGCCATTGAAGGATCTGAAAAAAAAATTGTCCATCATCACGTTCCTTTGTTTCTCGAGGGCCTCCTCGAGCAGTATTTTGATAGGATCTCCTACTCCCTCGTCTTTCTTTTCTTCAGCCATGGAAGGCCGTCGAGGTTGCGAGGTTGAACTCCTTATACCACAGCCCACGTTGGGAATATGAAACGAAAAACGGAGAGAAAAAGCATGCATACGTACACGCGATCCGGATTTATGCGAGAGCATATGAGAATACAAATATAACCTGAAAATATACGAATGTAGTAGAAATAATGCTTCATTTTATTAATAAAGAATAGTGAAATAAGCTTACAAACATAATGGAAACAAGTTAGGGGCGGTAAGCGTATCTCTAGAAAAGAGATGTGAGCGTACGCGAGGCCTGCGGCTGACGTGATACATTGAGGGCTCGCGAGCCTATTACGGACATAATAGAAAAATATGAGCTAGGTTATTGCCTGAATGACGTATATCACGAGAAGATAGGTGGTGTACATTTTTTTGTTGTGTTACAATGCGGACATGATGGAAATGTGGTGAGCTGGGGCCTTTGGTAGCGCTTATCTGCGAGAAGAGATGTGGTGGCTACAGACCTCTGAACTGTGTTACAATGAGGCTCGGGGGCCTATTTATTGTTGAGAAACAATGTAGAATTTGAAACGTCCAAAAACCTAACCGTAGGAGATGAGGCGCCAAAACTGTGGGCGCCCGTTTGGGTAATTTGGTGGTTCAACTTCCCGGGGGCATAACTTTGGCACCCGATCTCCGTTTGACGCGTTCAATAGCTCGTTAGAAAGATCTGTCCAGGAGTAAAACTTTTAATGAGCAACATGGGTCCATGGACCGATGTTGCTCTCCGTTTTCCCAAAAAACGTCGTTTAGGGCCTCAAAATGGCTTCGGAAGTTTAAGACCCAAAAAACTGCTAAAAATAGTAAGTTGTGCCGAAACTTACAAACTGAAAGAACTGATGGTGGGGGTTCAAATGGACTCGATGGGTGGCCACCAATATCCACCTGGATTATTAATTCCCCAAAACGGCTCCGGGTGTGCAAGACCCGAAAACTTGCTATAAATAGTAAGTTGTGCTGAAGCTGAAAAACTGAAAGAATTGATGTTGCAGGTCCAAATGGAATAGGTGGGAGGCCACCGATATCCACCTGGATCAACAATATTGTACTGTTGGGATTGGTAATGGATCTTTCGTCGATGTGAATGTGAAATTTCAGGCAGAAAATTTTGGGTTTGGAGGTAAATGATGATATCCCCATACCAAGGATCTAATATACTGATAAGAAACAGAGATTCATCAGTGATCAGATGCTATACCACAATTTTTGTTTTAGCATTCGAGAAGTCACACATAAGTTTGGTGAACACCAGTGATTTCTTTGATTTGGATTTTTCAAATTCTAAATCAAACCCTTGAAGGATAACTATCCATTTAGAGTATTTTCCCCTGAGAAATTGTTTAGTCAGAATATACATCATCGAGTTGCAATTAGAGATCACAGTAATTTTCGTAACAAAATGCAATGAAGAAAAAGTTGGACATATTGTATTGCTGCCAAGGCTAATTTCTCCACATGTAAGTATTTAATCTTTGTTGGATTGAGATTCTGACTGAGATATTAAATCACATGCTCATTGTGGAATTCATCTTCCTGAACTAATACCATTCCAATGGTGGAATTAGAGGTTGCTAAGTATAAAAAGTAATCATGGCTGTAATTTGGTGGATGCAATAATGGTGCATGGGTCAACATGTATTTTAAAGCATCAAAATATCGATCAGTGATCTCATCCCAAATAAAAGGAACATTCTATTTTAACAGCCTTGTAAAACCTTTGGTTAACTCAGCATAGCTCTGGATAAATCTATGCAGAAAGTTTGCTTTCCCTTGAAAACTTTGGATTTGGCGAAGTGTGGAAGGAGGAGGTAAATTAATAATAGCCTCAACCTTCAAAGGGTCGACATGAATGCCTTCTTTCGAAACGACAAATCCTAGCAATCTACCAAATTGTACACAAAAAACACACTTGTGGGGATTCAAGAAAATATTGTAATACCTACATCTCATAAAGATTTCTCTTAAATGAGTAGGGTGATCTTCCTTGTGTAATGAATGAGTAGGAAAATCATCGAGATAAGGTTGCACAATGTGTTTAATGTCATGAAAAGCATAGGACATTGCCTTTTGAAAAGTTTCCCCAACATTCTTCAATCTGAAAGGTAATTTACAGTAATAAAATGTTCCCCAAGGACAAAGAATGTTGTTTTTGGTTGATCGACAAGGAGTATGTTGATCTGATTATATCCGGAAAATCCATCCATAAATGAATACATGTCATTTCCAGCACAATCGTCAATAATTTGGTCGATATAAGGAGTTGGATAATTGTCTTTAGGACAAGCTTTGTTAATATCTCTATAGTCGACACATACTCGTATTTTTCCTTGTTTTTTGGTAACAGGAACGATATTATATACCCAATTTGTTAAAGGAATTTATAAATAAAACCTGATTTTAATCATTTCTCAACTTCAGCTTTAATAGCAGCAGCTTTTTGTGGATGTATCGGACGTAATCTCTGCCTGACAGGTTTAGCATTCGGGTAAGTCTTTATTTCATGAATGACAATGTTGGGATCGATCCTTGGCATTTCTTCATAAGACCAAGAAAATATGTCATGGAATTATTGAAATAGGGCTTTAAATGTAGAAATTTCATCTGATGTACAAGAAGCACATATATGAATGTTTTCAATAATTCTTGGTTTAATATATATGTCAATGGGAACCGTAGAAAAAATATTTCCCAAATTGATTTCAGAATCCGAATGTGCAATCGATATCGAACTATGAGGTTCGTTGACATATTCAATTGGAAAAATAGATGAATTTTTTTTTTCAAATCTATCAAGCTTAGATAAAAATGATGACCTATGATGGAGATCATCCCATGGTAATTCACATAAAGACAAGAATTCATGAATTCTTTCATCAGTATGAAACACTTGTTGGAAAGGATTAGGAATTGATGTTATAGCTGAGCTGGATGGTGAAAATGATTCTTCATTGATCACATTCATTGGATCATCATTAGTTGATAAAGGATTAGAAAATTATTGTACTGCTTGATATGCTATCTCAAAAGGACTCAAAGGCATCATGCCATTAAATGAATCCAATTCTGATTCTAAAGGCACTATCCAAGGATCATCAAATGAAATAATGCTTGATGTAATCATATTGATATTAGCAATAGTACGCGGTACGTTAGGTGGAGGCATATAAAAAGTTCCCATAAAGCGGAATCTTTGATTAAACCTACTCGTACATCCTCATAAGGGATAGTCGATTTTCCAACATGTTGAATATTATTCATAGAAGCTGGGTCCGATGAATAATATAAGAGCTGATCAATTTTCACAATATTTCCTTGATGAGGAAACATGATTAATCAAAAGACAGATGACACGACAACAGTCATAGCATAAGACCAACTTCGACCCAAAAGAAGGTTGTAATCTAGAGGGGCATCAACTACTTCCACATCTAAATTAACGGTTTTACCTTCGACTTCTATAGGTAGATCCTGTAAAATTATGAATGGATGGAATCATCTTTTGTCAAAATCTTTCAGGATTGTCGGTAACTGGTTAAGGGTTGGATAACCAAGTGATTTCCAATAGTATAATGACATGATACACATAAATGCTCCTTCATCAATAACAGTACGAAAGAAACATCTATTTTTTACTAGTACTGGAATTTGAAAAGCCATTTGATGAGGGAGACGAGGTGTAAAATTTTCTAAATCGAAGATCATGAGGTTCGAATCCTAAATATCTACAGCTCCAATTGTTGATAAGAGTAACTTCCTTTGTGTTGGGCATGATTGTAGCACTTCCAAGGCCAACATTGTTGAAGGAGATATTGCTAAATATTCTACAATGTTGTAATTCTGAGTAGCTCTCGCATGTGGATTGAACGCTGATTTACGAAGTACACCTTTAGCAAGTGGTTTTATTACTAAATCAGGATTAGGTTTCTTGATATGAAGTGGATCAGAAACCGAAGGAGATGTAGCTGGTGCAGAATTATAATTTTCTACTTCTTTACTAGTAATTGGATTTTTACTACCATAATCTTGTGATCTAGTCACAACCATTACTTGAGACATCATCAAAATATCTATTGATGTATTACAAGAAGATCCAATCATTTTGTTATCTTGAACAGGAAAAGGGTCCTTCAAAATAGCGGGGGTGGATGAACCTTTGACGAACTTGGATACCTCAGCCCTATGTGGACATTCCTTGGTGAAATGATCCTCGTCACATGTAAGACAAGGATAACGCGGTTTCCATTTATCATCAGTTGGCTCATTTTTATCAATTTTTTCCTTGGGGGATGAAGTCTGTTTATTTTTATTTTTCCCTTTCTTCTTGTTACCAGATTTTTACTTTGTAGTTGATGAATCTACAATGTGAATATCGGCAGAAGTTTCCAGGGAATATTCTCCTTTTGGTGAATCAGGTAAAGTTATTATGGGAGAAGTAACCTTTGAAGATTTCTTCTTACTCTTAGTCGTACTAATTGAACCGATTACACCATCAGCAACATGAGACCCTGAAGGAGTTGATTTTATCTGACCAGGATGCAGTAAATCAGGAATTTTCTCATACAAAGTACCTGACTAGGTATATACCAAGTCAAGATATTGAGCTTGAGCGATGACTTGTTCTTCCGTAACAACTCCTCCTTTAGCGACATCTTCAGTGATTTTTGGTAACAATGATTTGATAAACCATTCTGCCAATATCTGATCTGGGATAAAAAATTTCACCAAACGTCTTCTATGTCTCCATTCATGTATATGATCTTATATGTATGTAGAAGTGGATTGTTTTAGTGAATTTAATAATTCTGTGTTATTGTCGTATCTGACTGGCAACTGAAAATGAGTTAAGAAAGCGGTTGATAGGGCGCTTAAATTGTTAAAAGAGCCTTGTGGTAGTTCAATGTACCATTTGGCTGCTACTCCTATTAACGTTCTCTGAAAAAGTCTAAGTCGAATAGAATCGTCGATTAATGAGTTCGATGCACACCAGAGGTGGTAATTCATGACATGGTTGGAAGGGTCCTCTCCTGGTTTTCCTTAAAACTTTGGAATATCACTAGGAAATATGCGGCATTAGCGGCCAATATGGATGATAATAAATGGGATCATTTGTAAGGAACTTTAAATCAGGTAAATCCAAAGTTGCTCTAAATGGTAACTGACGGTTAGGGTCTTGTGAAACTATACCAGTTCCAAGAGGAGGATATCCAAGATATCTTGGAACTGCCTATACATTGGGAATTGGTATGCCCCCTAGATAACCAGGATTAATGGACCATATTGGAGTTAAGTAGGCATTTGGTACGTATACCCAAGGTATGGTTGATATACTGGATTTTGCGCTACAGGTCCATATTGATACAACCCTTGGTAAGGTTGATAAGTAAACTAAGGTTGGCTTGTTATAACCATACTTGTACCAGGTTGTCCTACAGGCATCTGAATAGTAGTCTAGGATGCAAGTCCAGATTGTGGAACAGAAACTGGAGGAATTGTTACTGATACTTGAGGGGTTGTAAAAACAGGAGCTGCAGATACTCTAGGAATAGGTTTGGTAGGCTGAACAGAAATTGGCGCAGCAGTTTGGGTTGGAGTTCTAGGTGTACTCGGACTGGGTTGCTGAACATTACTTGATGTAGGTACCTGAACAGTAGGTTGAACAGGTTGGACAGGTTGGACAGGTTGTTGTAAATGAGTATAACCAATCGGTTGTCCAGGTTGACAATAAGGTACTTGCATATTAGGTTGCAGATTTTGTTGAGCTTGAGACGGATCCCATACTGTATTAGGTCCGGTATGTGAAGGTTGTGGATAAGAAGGACCATAACTAGGCTAATAATTTGGAACATAAGCTGGATAACTGACTGGATAATTCCCACTTCCAGGATACAATTGTTGTTCCGGGTAAAATTGTTGCCCTAAAGGAAGTTGTGGACCCTGAGTTGGATACTGACCTTAAGGTGTATATTGACCTTGAGGCACGTATTTCCCTTGAGGCTGATATTTACCCTGAGGCGTGTACTGACCTTGAGCTTGCCCCCCAAGCTGTAAATTACTACTTTTAGGGTCAGGGTTTGGAATGTTTCCAGACATCATATAAATGTGCTCCGCATTTACAGTTCAGGTATTTGATTCATGTAATCTAGATGATAGTGTACGTTTATTGGGAAAAGGAGATGCCCCTGAGAAATTACCAGAGAGCGACTGGTATCCTACAGGAACTGATGGACTACCATACAAATATGTTTCTGGAGATTCAGAAAACATGGATGACTCACCATACATGTTTAAAGAAGGTCTATAAACTCTCGGTGTAGAAGGAAATGGAATTCGGGGTGGTGAATAATTCAGAGTCTTCACTCTAGGTGAATCAGGATTATTAGGGGTTGGAGTAACAAACTCTAAATTAGGTTCGGACGTAGCAGGTTTAGTTTCTGGCTCAGAAATTTCAGGTTCAGTAGATGATAATTCACTTGTTGTAGAAGCAACTTTAGCTAATTCGGAAATTGAAATTTTCTGAGGAGTAAAATCTATTGTTTGCGGTTGATCTACTTCATAATCAGGATGAATAATTATAGATGTTTTTTCTTGTTCTGTTGATCCAGTCCTGGATTTTTGTCCTCTTTCAGATCTAAGTCTTTCTAATTGACTTGGTGTATATTCAGGGGGTTTCCCCTGCATTCTACGTGATTGTCTCTGTAATTCAACTACGAATAAAACTTTTAATCACACGCAATTTAAAGAAAATTTCAATAAAAATCCTAAAGTCTCTAAGGAAACAACCAAATGAATCACACACCAAGAAAAATCTAAGAGATCAACCCACACACAAACAGTATATTCCCGCACTAAAAACACTAGTTGGTGATGAAATCCAACATCGTAGAATTTTAATGTAGAAATGGTGGTTGGAACAGTTACCCCAACAACCTGCTTAATGAAACAAACTGGTGCAATTTTTGCCACTTAAACCATCTCGAGTGAAGGTAACCCTCCGGAGAGTCCAAGTGACTCTAGCTGACGTCAGCTCCAGGTACATTGGGACCTTCCCTCCATCGTCACCTTGGGAAAAAATCCTAAATTTTATGGCCACTAAGGTCACCAATGGGAACACATATACCTGGGGGAACAGTCTACGATCCGATATACATGCAAGGGCAAAGTAACAAGCTCAATCCCCTTGAAGGCTCCTTGACATAATCCAAGGTTTACCAACAAGTGACCCCAAGCTCCTCGACAATGGTCTATCCGAGGTTTACAGTTTGTAATACGTGCACATCTTCTATCATTCCCAATGTGATAGGTATGATTTCCTCACTGGTTCAGATATGATCTCGTGCTTGACTCCTTTAGGAGGAGCTTCCCAGAGCATACATGCTACAATTGGATTTTCCTACTATAAGATCGACTACTTGTTTGTTTTTATTGCATTGGAAAGTTAACTAAAACCTATTCCAAGACACTAGCCTAAGCTATGTTGGTGGAAAAGAACCCTAGAAAATATAAAATTTCTAGATTGATTTTAATTAAGTGTTACTTTTAATTGGCAGTTTCTTAGGACAAGAGGCACGGAAATGAAAATTTGGTGATGTTTAATGACCCGACTCAAAATACATTACAATGCATTTATATGAGAAACAACTCATTTCTTTTCAATGAAGTCTAGCTAGAGGAAAGAGTTGAGAGATTTCAATAATTTTCAAAATATTAATTCTTTCTTGCTATATGAAAAACTTTGAAAAGAAGATAATTCAGAGAACTCAATTATAAAAAATATCTTTCCTCAAAATGAAATTCCCTATATTATTTAGATCAGAAACAAAAATCAAACTTCTTCCAAAAGAAAGCTATAAAATTTAAAACTAAAAGAATTATTTAATCTTGAACTCTATCTAAAAGTTGAAGGATGTCTTAGCTCAGTTTGTAATCTAACCAAGATCTTTCTGTTTATTTCAGCAAGAAAACAAAGCATCCAATAACAGTTTTAAAATGAATTTCAAACCTTATCAATCCAAAAGGTTTTCTAAGTTTTCTAATGAAAACAAAATCGAATTTTCATAAGAGTAATAATTGCATCAAGTTCAATGGCTCAACAGAAGAACAATGACATACCAAGTAGCTGAGGTACAAAGAAGTTTCTGATTCAGAGCAACGGGAGGACAAGGCAAATATTTACTCATAAAAGCAAACTAGCTGAAAAGATCACTTTAACCATAGAATTGCTGAAAGAAACTTTTCACAGAGGTCTTTGACAGTCAGAATAAATTGGGATAACAATAAAGAATCAAGTAATGGGATTCCAGAAAACATAATTTCTATTTTTTCTAAAATTTTCCAGAGGTCCGCGGTTTTTAATGGAATAAGATGCGGTACCACACTATATTGCACTAAAAGTTGTAGAGTCTACTGCTCTGTTTTTAAACAAAAAGTGCGGAAGGCGGGAAAAGTAGAGAAAAAAAAAAAATACAGATTTACAATGAGGGATCCTATTGAGTTTTCTACCCAATCCAATTTTGAGCTAATCTAAGTCTTAGAAATCTCAAAAATCAAACTGAAAATAAAAAGAAAACTAAGTTCAGATTTTCCCCAACGGAGTCGCCATTTTGTTAGACGGACAAATCCCTCTTGCGGACAAGAGCAATCTCCCTAGTATCCTAAGGATATCTAGAAACAAACAGACAGATGTAGACCATTTTCTCTAGACCAGTATGCTTAAGAATTATTAATTAACTATGGAGAGATTCTCCTACCTAAATTCCAATGCTTACTCGGTCTTTAATCCAGTCGTTCCAGAAGGTATCAATCCAGCACATAAGATCTGCAATCAAAGACAAGCAAACAAGATCAAAATCATCTGCAAGATATGATAATTCAAAAGAAATAATCTATCTTAGTGATCAAGGAATCCAAGGATTAAATTATTCAAAATATAAATGAACAACTAAATGAGAAAATAGAATCCATTTGTATTAGCTTTGAATAAAAAGAAGAAACCTTACAACCTTGATGCCTTGATGTTTGTATAGGTTCTTCTGGGGTCCCGAACAGTCGTTTTCCTCAGTTTGACAAGACTCCAACTCTCTGAATCAGCATAAGACTATGGCTATGAGTATGTAATCTCTCTCATGCCAATGATGCCAAATGTGGAGAGTATAATTTCTTTAGCAATTCTCTTCTACAAGCTAAGAAGTAAATACCCTTGAGACTGAAACATGGTCTCAATTTATAGCACAAGGGAGGTAGTTTCAGCTCCAATAAGGAAGGGAGAAATCCCTCTCATCATGGGATTGCAGCTCCAAAAACCAAGGATAGCTCCATTTATGAAGGGATAAAGTTTCATGAAAGGAAGGGGCAAAGCTCGACTAGATAGCGCTTCTAGAAGGCCCCAGCTAGGAGAATATTCAACTAGCTGGGCTTCTAGAACTTACTTTTCTTTTTATTTTACCTTTTATGGGGGTCCGCAGTTTTAATGAGCAGAACGTGCGAGATGTGTCATATATTTTATAGCAATAAACCACAGTACCGCAGGAAATGACTAGACAAAATGCAGAGTTAGGCTTTTTAGGGTTTTTATAATATTTTTCCCAAATTTAAGACTTGATTTAGGAACTTTATGATTTTGGACCTCTAAGGGAGCAATAAATAGGTAAATATGAACCCATATAAATAGCTAAATGTCATGGTGACAAATTTTAGTGTAACACCATGGAGTCATTCTCCCTCTGTTTCAAGTTGTTTTTAATGAGAAAGGCCCCAGATTGTCAAAGAGGCCCAAGTTGATTTTTTCTCTATAGAAAAATAGTTTGGAGAAGATTTGTTCACCTATGCCAGAGTATTTGGGAGCTTAACTCAGCCGCACATTCTACCCTTATATGTTCCTGATAAACTTCTCACACGAGAAGTAGCATATCTGACTGTTGGCAATAGACTAACTAGGTTTCTAAAGAAGGCTAACAAAGCATCATGGCCTTCCTTTCCAATTAATTTTGGTTTTCATGGTATGGACAATTACAAGCATGCAATTCTATATATCAGTCAAATTGAATGTTTGAAATAGTTTACAATTTCAAACAGATAATACGACCCAATTAAAGTTTCCAATAATTTTACTACCCAAGTTAAAATTAGGCATTTTGTTCATGAAGAAGATGAGTTTGACAACTTATTTGAGTCGGTTGATAATTATTTAGCAGTTGAGAAGTTGGCAACCCTACGCCTTCATCCACATCAATTACCAAAGTTCAAACATTACAAGAACAAGAGATTGGAAGCAATTCCACTAAAATTGTTGGAAGTATCCCAACCCCTAGCTCAAAAGGAAAGGGAGAATGAACCGGCAACTAACGATACTAAATTCCTTAGTAAAACTAACCAAGACAAATATGTCGAGGTTCAAACTATGGATTTATATTTTCCAAGTAATCTAAGTGAAGTTTGGAAGGAGTTTAACTTGAAACTCCAACAAGACCAAGGAGCCATAGTTATTGATCAGTAACAAATTGTGTATACGCCTCAAATGAAAAGTCAGTACTTGTTCACTATTGAGCCCTCTTACAAATTAGTAAGAAGAGAGAGAGTGGAATTCATCCCTACCTTCCCCACTACTGCAATTTTACTTAACATTAAGGAAATACCTCCTTTGGACATTTTCTACAGTCCTAAACACAAATCAATAATGAGCAGACAGAAGAAAAGAAGGAGATCAGAGAAATCCCAACCCCTTGTCCAAGGAGATGTCTCAATGGATGTTGTTTGGAAAGTCTCACAGGCAGATCCTTCACAGGATCTAACACGACTAACTCAGTTCGCAGGAGCTGTCCCTCTGCAACTATTGATAAATATTTTGAAGTTCAACAGTTGATGAAAGAAAAGGATGAGATAATCATCCAACTAGAACTTGAGCTACATGCAGAGAAACAAAATTTTAATCAACAGCTAGAGCTACAGGTCACACAGCTCCAAGAGAGCATGGACCAATTGAATATTTAGCACCAGAATGAAATTAGTTCTAAGGATGCTCAAATCCATCAATTGCAGCTTTCTGCAGAGAAATTGAAGGATAATCCTAAGATTTATGAATATAGAAAAGAGGCCTTAGAAATAAATACTTTATTGGCACAGCAGCAAGTCATTTTTTAATAGTTTGCAGGTTTCTGTGGTGTGAGTTTTGAGCCGAGGAATTTGAAATCTCCATAGTATTCATTTTTGCGTCTATGTTTCAGGTCTAGATCAAGACCCATCATCAGGAAAAATCCTTCCAAGAAGAGAGGAGCTTTGATGAAATAAATATAAGAAATGAATGGAGGGATGAGGAGAGAGCATAAACCAACCAGCAAATGTCAAGAAATGTCAAGAAAAATAAATATGTAAAAATTAATAAAGTTTCATTAATGTAAATTTCTACTTATTTATTTTAATTTTCCAATAATTTGTGTTTAGATTAATGTTATGGTCATTTAGGACTTATTAATTGATTCTAATTAATTTTCTTTATTTGTTTTAAATTGTTAGAATTATTTAATTAAGAAAATTAAATTAAGTTTTAAGAGAGGATTTTATATGTGTATTAAGATTAATATTAAATTACATGTTCCTAATTAATGATTAATTATATTAATTAGTGATGAATATATGAATATTATAGTTATATGCCTCTAAATTATGCTTAATATTATTAAAAATGTTAATTGTAATATTAATTCGGAATGTTACTTATTGTTATTTAATATTAGTGTTACATTTATGAAATTGGATAACTATCCTAGATTTTAATGCGAGATTTAATATTAAATTAATATTATTATTTATTGAAATGTTAATATTACTTATAATATTAGTTAGGAGTGGGTTAACTATTACTAATAGAATTTTTTTGATTAATATTAGTATTAATATCAAAGTCACTTACTATTATATTATTATTTTTATTCTGATTTTAATGAGAGGTGTTCTTATTATGATTTTAATGAGAGGGATAATATTAAATTTTTATTTTTATTTTTATTAATATTATTATTAATCATGTTAATATTAATTGTAATATTGTTTAGGAATAGTTAACTATTACTAATAATACATGATAATATTGATTAGGAATATTTATTTCATCAAACCTCTTCTCTTCTTGGCAGGATTTGTCCTGATGATGGGTCTTGATTTAGACCCGAAACGTAGACGCAAAAATGAATACTGTGGAGATTATGAATTCCTTAGCTCAAAAGTCATTTTTGGTCAGAAAATATCAAATATTCTTGAATTTTGTGAGCATAGTGATTCACTAATTCATTGCATTTCAGACAAGAGGATTATTTTTGATGAGATAAATGATAGTGTTTCCCAGTATGTCACCTAGCAAGATTTTGCTAATGGTCGAAAGGAAAACCTGCCCAGGATTGAAGACTCAAAGAAATAAATATTGTTTATAAACTGGGATATACAGTTGAAACATGTAGAAAGAGCCATTTCCAGAGCAAGGGATGTGGCTACGAACACTGAGGAAATTGTTAGTCAAAATATCATTACTACAAAACTTATCAACAGATGTCCTCCTGGTGCATTTCCTATCTTGAAAGACTTGATAAGACAATGGAAAGATTTTTCAAAGGTAAAATAAGAACACATCATAAAGCTTGAAAAAATGGATTGGATAAGTATTGGAGATATTTAGTAAAGCCTCATAGCCAGTGGCTAATGCTGCGTTGTCTAACAGGTACATCCTCCTACATGCTTCCTTCAATTTCTGATGTTGTTTTCACTGGACAGCTACACATTAGGCCAGGCCAACCTCCATAGGTTAAGCCTATGTTTAACATCCTTCGGAGAAAGGAACAAATGGCTAAGGAGACAATGGGAGAGTCATCAAGCAATTCACCCCTTTAATTTTTGTTTCTATTTAATTTCCACTTAGTTTAACGAGGGTTGTTTTAAACCTCCTCAGCTTTTTATTGTAATATCTATTTTAAGACTTTTATTTTTATATTTAAACCCCTTCTTTTCTTTGAAGAAAGGGTCCTAAAATTTTGAAAGGAAGACTTTACGGATGTTGCACTTTTGTACTCTTGAAGTTTTCTGAATAGAAAGGGTTGGACCAAGTAATTTTTCTCAAATAAGCAAAGTAAACATATACATGGTACTTTTATCCTATGTGTTATATTTTTTTTCCAAATGAGAAATGGTTATTTTTCTTATGATGTTTTGTTTCATGTATATATTTGAATACAGTTTGGCATTAAATCACATTTGAACATGTTATACTGTTATCTTTTGAAACATATGAAATACAAAAATTTAAAATTTGTGATATAAGCTTTATCCAATTTATTTAATTAACTATTTAATTAAATCAATTACTTCAAATATCTTTCATATATCTAAGTGTTTGTATGATCTTCATTTGCATCAACTAAAAGATCATTTTTATAGATCGCACAGAGAATATATTTCACTCCTGGGAAATCCATCCATTCACTCAATTATATTCCATTGGGAAACTAGTCCCATAAATCCAGTCGAAGCCACCATTCCAAAAGGATAAGTGACAATTTTTAAGTCCCCGACTCGGTGGTTTCCCTGATGTTGTTGCACTGATTTTAGGGGCATCAACGAGATGATAAATACATTTTTAAGAGTTGAGATTAACCTTGATCGGGCTGAGATTTCTATAAAATGGTGAAAAAAAGGTAAAATGATATGGTAAAAGGATAGTGAAAAAGGAAACAATTCCAAACTTAAACACGCATATTAAAAGATTTAAAGAGGGATCTAGGTTTATTAACATATATTAATAATATTGATCACATCTACTATAATTTTAGTACAACCCTTTCCACTAACATTAAAAAATTATATACTCAGGTGTTATATAAAAATAATAATAGAACTTCTAACCCTTGGTATGATGATGAGTTTAAAACTGCCAAGGAAGTCATTAGAGATGATTCTAATGAAATTGTAAAGCTTGAAAAATAATCATGTACAAAGCTCTTATCAAAAGGAAGAAAAAGACTTATATTAATAAGGGGCAAGAGAGTCTTATTCACCTTTCTAAAGCTAAGCCTATAAATTTTTGTAGGAATATACTTGTTCATAAAGCAAAAGAAAATAATTTGATCCCCTTAAATAACTATGATATTTATCCTAAGAATCTGTATAACTCCCTAAGCACCATGTGAAACATCTTAAACACTCATATAAAGGAGGATATATTTTCTTTGGAAAATGTGGAGTTTGTGATTAAGAAGCTCACTAATGTGAAATCTAGGGATATTGAAGGCTACCAAGCTAAAATTTTCAAAACGGGAAGGTATATCCCCCTCCCTCATATCCACAAACTTGTCAATTTTTTGGTTAAACGTGACTTCCCTAAGCATTGGACACAAAGCCTTATTTTTCTCATCTTTAAAAGTGGGGATACAAATGTTCCCCCTAACTATAAGACCATTATGATTAGCCACATCATAGCCAAACTATATGGGCTAATTTTGGAAAATAATACTAACCTCTAACTTGAAAGTCATGGTAAAAGAGCTAAAGGGAATCTATTTTTAGGAGACAGTACTCAACTATTAACCATCTTGTTATTATGAGGATCATTGTTGAGGAATGTCACAATAGTAAAAATTATCTCTCTTGTTCTAAGGCCAACTTTAGAAAATCTTTCAACATATTTCCTCATGATAAGTTATGGAAAAGATGTGAAGAGATAATTGTTCCTCCCAAGTTGAGAGTTTTTGTGATTCATGTTGAAGAATGTAACTAGGTTTGGTCTGCATAAATGTGTTTATGTCATTATGTAATGTACTTTTCAAAATAATGAAAAGAAAATTTAATTATTATTATTACATGACTTATTAAAGCATGGGTTTCATGCTTGGGTCATCATGTTTTAGGTCAAAGTACCCATTTAGGACTTCTAGGATTTATTGTGAGTCAATAGAGTCATTGTCCATTTAAAGAGACCCTTCTTGGGCCTTTGAATTATGGAAAAAGGTTTATTTATTTGTCAAAAATGAATTATGTCACCTCCACACCAAGTTGGCCTCAAGAAGATCAAATCGGCCTCAAGGAGGGAAAATGGACCTCACCTAAAGGCTATATATAGAGTAGATCTAATTCATTTGGAGAAATTATTCTCACACTAGTTCGATATCAAGAAGTAGATGGAAAAAGTGTGAAATTGGAGAAGTAGGACAAAAGTAATGTGATTTTGGTCAAGAGCCAAGAGAAAGTAAAAATTAAATTTTTGGACTATCTCTCTCTCTCTCTCTCTCTCTCTCTCTCTCTCTCTCTCTCTCTAATTTAGGATATCAAAGTATTTCTATCTATAATGAAGTTGATGCTACCAGTTGTTGTCAGTTACTACCAAGACAAGTTTTTTGTCGATAGGTCGAATTCGTTGTTGCCTCATGTAGAAATACTAAATCAAGGTCGAAGTTACTAGGTCAAAATCAAAGCTACTCAGTCAAGATCGAAGTTTCTCAGTCAAGATCAAAGTTGCTAGAGAAGTGTTTCATCGTAGTGTTGTTGTTGTTGTTGTTTTTGTTCTTTCAGGTCAAAGATAGTATTATCTGCAAAAGAAGAAGAGGTTTGACTTGGTGTGGAGGAAGTCTATGTAAAATTCTAAAGTCTTGGATTATCTCAGGAAAACTATTGAAGGAATAATTACTGATTGGGTTTTCCCCTAGAGTTTGGTTTTTCCCTGGATGCCTCCCTATATCTGGTGTCCTTGATCTTTGTGCTACTATTATGGTAATTTCTTGATGAACTAGGAAAAAGAATATTATAAGAAAGTTAATAAGAAGACAATAATATCACAAATAATTATCAAGTATAAGAAAACATTTATGTCTTTCTGATTTTCTATCATGCTATCAAAGCTTTGGTGAAGAAAGAAGGAAAGGGCAGCTTAAGAATCAATTGAAATAAAGGAATCTTAAGAAGTTGATCAAGGAGTTCTTATAAAGTAAGAATCTTACTATCTTCAAGAACAATTTCTAACACAATAAAGGGAGAGAACAATCTTGAAGGAGCATCAAATTATAGTTCGTGGAAAAATATAATTGACCTCATTCCTGAAAAAAACAAAGTATTGGATTTGGTTAAAGGGAAAATAAAGAAGCCTACTAAATAATCTAGTGATGCAGATAAGGAGAAGTTCATAGAATCAGAAATAATTTCCGTGACACTAATGGTAGAAGGCATAAAGGAAAATCTTGTCCTATATATATCCAATATTGACCATGCTCAAGAAATGTATGAGACTTCGCCAAAGCTATTCTCTATCAAGAACATTAGTCAAGTAGCGAGTTTAAAGAATGAGCTAAGGACTACAAAAATGACTAAAGATGACAATTTGAATTATTTCATTGTAAGGATATCTAGAATCAGAGATGACCTTCTAGCCATAGATGAAATTATACCAGACAAATAGCTAACGATATCTGCACTATTGGGGTTGCCACCAACTTGGAGTGATTTTCCTTCAGGATTGAACGGTTGGAAAGAAACTCCCACATTTCAAGAATTATGGAATGGTTGCATCTAAGAGGAAATTAGAATCATATTGGTTTCAAACAATTAATAAGTTTAAAATGCATATACTACTCAACATAAGAAAGGAAAATCAAAAATGTCAAAAGGACCAAGAAGGAAGGTTGACATGTCCAAAATAGAATGTTATCAATGTCATAAAATGGGTCACTATAGAAGTGATTGTTCTGACAATCCAAGGAATAAGAAAATGGAAAGATACCAGGCCAATGTTGTTGAAGAAGGATCTCCAAAGAAAGCTAAACCTGAAGAATCAGATATAAGGGACTTGCACTATTAAGTCCTTTGCTCTAATCGTTAGTTTTTTTCATTTTGTATTTTTATTTTTAGTATTTGTAGGTTTAGCATGTTTTTGGAAAGACATTTTTGAATTGTTTTTATAAAGTTTTAGGTATCCCTCAAGCTTGGAGGGATCCCTCACCAACTTCACAAATATAATTACCTTATTCGTTTTCAGTTTTGGTTTCCTTTACTTATCTAAGTTTGTTTATATTAAATACTAATCACATTTCTACTTTTATTTTCTTGTCTAGGAAAGGCTTACTCAATGATCAAGAAAAGAAGGCCTCCCGGGACAAAGCATTGGGATTAAAAGGTTTGTTAAGAAAAAAAAGTATGCCTTAGACCATAAGCTTTTTTCTCTGCATAATAAAGGTTTACTCATTCATTTTGATAATTTAATACTAATCATTAGAGGAAATTTTAGCCTAAAAGTTCCCAGAATTTTTTACGTAATTTCCATGTCATAATGTGTAAACCAATCAAAATCCTTAAAATTTAAAAAGAGGTACATGTAATAGTTTTGAGGGAAAAGAAGAAAAACTACTTTTTTTAATTGTATTTTTGGCTTATATCCTTATAGTTTTACTCAAATTTCAAGTGTAGACACTCATTGGATGCAGAATTAAATTATGCATCGAACACATGCCCATCATACAAACTTTTTAGAAGACCCACATTGATAAAAATTGAAGATACATTAAAAAATGTCTTGAACATGTTTTTTTAATGTATCTTCAATTTTGTATCAATGTGGGTCTTCTTAAACTTATGAATAATGGGTACTCGTTGGATGCAGAATTTAATTATGCATCCAATGAGTGTCTACACTTGAAATAATTTGAGTAAACCTATAAGGATATAAGTTAAATATACAATTAAAAAATAATAATTTTCTTCTTTTCCGTCCAAAATTCATAACTCTTATTTTATTATTTTTCCATAGGAAGCCACTTTTAGGCTAAAATTTCCTATAATATTATTTTTGTGTCTATATCTCCTGAATCTTAAACATTATTGATTGGGTGATTCATCATTAGATAAATCCGCCCTCCTCACATCTTTGATTACTATTGTGGAACCCTAAATAGGTTCTTTGTAAAATTCTAACCTAAGGGTATGTCAATGATAATATGTGAAACCCTAAAATATCTAGGGTTATTTGTAAAAATATTGTTTTGATGTTTGGGTTTTGGTATGGTTATGGAAACCCTAACCTCATAGGTTTGAATGGTACTATCTAAAATCCCAAACCTTTGAGGTTTTGATAAATTAGGGTTTTCTATTGAAACCCTGGACCTTTAGGGTTTGGTAGGGTTTGTGAACAAGACCCTTAGAAATTGTTCTAGGAATGAAACCCTAGGCATATGTTTGTCCATCTAATAAAATATATTGGATGTCTAAATGTTATGAAACCAACTCACAAAATAGAAGAAAAGATAGATCATCGACTTAGAAATCAGCCTCTTCGAGGGGAAAACCTCCTTTACATTACATAAATGAACAATTCCTGGTATACAAATGACAAAACCTCCTTTCTATATATAGGAGTCCAATGGGTTACAATATTATAATCCTAGTCGACATAACAATAACAATGTAAGGGAACAACAATAACAATAGTGGGCTTCTATGGGGCACAATAATAACAATATGGGGACTACATGGGCACAATAATAACAATAAGGGGGCTATACTAACAATAACAATAATGGGATACACTAGTTTTATAGGGACCTAGCATGCCCCTCTCCTTCAAAAAAAAAATTTCATTAGCGCTTGAGTAGTTCTGTATGCTTCTGTATAAAATTCTCATCCTCCAATGTCGAATCTTCAGCAGGTAAGTTCTTCCACTTGATGAGATACTCTAAAATTGATCAATTCCGTAGTTGTTGAGTTATTTTTTTTGTGACTTCTTCAGGTTCCAATATTATTTTCCTTTCTTCGTCAAGTTCTGACAATATTTTTTGAACTGGGGGCTTATCACCTATAACCTTCTTTAAGCAAGACACATGGAAAATTGGGTGCACTCAGGAAGATGTAGGAAGCTCCAGTTTGTATGCCATAGTACCAATATTTTGCAACACCTTGTAAGGACCATAATAATTTGGTGATCATTTATTATCCTTCTTAGCTTACTTGAGGGACATTTTTTTGTATGGTT
Source organism: Pinus albicaulis (assembly GCA_034641835.2). Lineage (NCBI taxonomy): Eukaryota > Viridiplantae > Streptophyta > Pinopsida > Pinales > Pinaceae > Pinus > Pinus albicaulis. Next base: position 308,416,906 of record CM076577.1, read on the forward strand.
GTAGCTGTAAAAAATCCCAGTCGCCTACATCAAAACTACTTTCAATGCGATGTTGATATGTCTTTTTTTTCATGCAATTATGCACCAAAGTGAGGTTATCCTTTAAGAGTTGGAAAACTTTTTGTTGATGCTTGATGTGATCTTCCACTGCTTTAACCTTATAATTTTCTCTTAAAGATGATGTGATGGATGGTGGATGATATCCATAAAGTGCTATAAATGGGGTCATTTTTACTGCAGTATGGAAGGAAGTGGTATACCACCATTCAGCATGAGGTAACCACTTGACCCATTATGTTTGTTTATCAGATACAAAGCAACGAATATATCCTTCTAAACATTTGTTCACTATCTCAGTTTTCCCATTAGATTGAGGATGATATGATGAGCTATGAGCTAATTGAGTACCCAAACAAGAAAATAATTCCTTCCAAAAGTTTCCTGTAAAAATGGGATCTATGTTGCTTATTTTGATCTTTGGGTTTCCATGTAGCTTTTAAATTGTTTCCATAAATGTAGTAGCAATTATACTAGCTTTGGATGAGATAATGCACAAAAGTGTGCATACTTGGTAAGTCTATCAACTACCACCATGATGACAATATTTCATTTCGAATTGAGTAAACATGTGATAAATCCATTGAAACCTCCTCCCAACGTTGACTTGGAATGGATAAAGGTTGTAACAGACCCGTGGTCTTAATTATCTCAACTTTATTTTTTTGGAAAACCAAACATTTTTCCACAAAATTTTGAATATCGGATTTAATGCCATCCCAAAAAAAAATCCTTCTTAACCCTATTGTAAGTTTTTAAAAATCTTGAGTGCCCTCCTAAGGGAGACGTGTGCAATTCTAAAAGAATATTTTGTTTGATTTGGTAATTCTTACAAAGATATAAGTGATCTTTGTACCATAATGAATCATTTTCCAACCAAATGTTTCAGATGTACTAGGATCTTGCTGCAAATTTTGAATGAGCGTCCACACCCCTCCATCATTCTTCCATTCATCCCTTACTTTTGTTGTCCACTCAGGTTGGATAATAGAAATGGCACAAAGCAATGCTTCCACATCATCATCCTTTATTGAGAGTGCATCTACAACAACATTTTGCTTCCCTTTTTTGTAGATTATTTCAAAGTCATAACCCAACATCTTTGTGACCCATTTTTGCTACTCTTCTGAAGATAATATTTTTTCCAAAAGTATTTAATACTATCATGATCTATTTTTACCTTGAAGTGTCTTCCCATTAGGTAAGGTCGCCATTTCTTTAGTGCGTGTAGTATTTCCAGCATTTCCTTCTCATAAATAGGTTCATGTAAATATTTTCCTTTGATTGGACGACTTTATAAAGAAATGGGTCTTCCTTCTCGCATTAAAATTGTACCAATTCCATTTCCCTATGAATCACATTCCACAATAAACGTTTTTTGTGAAGACCGGTGCTTGCCATATTGACTCTTTAATATGTTCAAAGGCCTTAGTTGCTTCTCAATTCCAAGAAAATGCATCTTTATTTAGTAAGGATTTTAGAGGTGCCGATATTCTCCCATAATTCTTAAAAAACTTGCGATAATACCCTGTTAACCCAGAAATCCTCGAAGATGCTTTGTGGTTGTAGGGATTTTACATTCCTTAATGGATTTAATTTTGTTAGGTTCTACCTTAACACCATCATGAGCAACAATATGACCCAAATATTCCACATCTTGTACTCCAAAGAAACATTTGGAGGTTTTTTCGTATAATTGTTTCTTCTCCAATAGTTTGAGCACCCTCTCAACGTGTTGAGCATGATCCTTCCAAGACTTTTTGTAGATTAGTATATCATCAAAAAATGCTAACACAAATTTTCTAAGGAAGGTTTTGAAAATGGAATTCATCAAACCTTGAAATTTGGAAGGTGCATTAGTAATTCCAAAAAGCATGACCAAAAATTCATAATGGCCCTCATGAGTTTTCGAAATGTCTCCAGTCTTCATTCTAATTTGATGATATATAGAACGAAGATCCATCTTGGTGAAGTATATTTCTCCATGCAATTCATCCAATAATTCATCAATGATGGGGATGGAAAATTTATCTTTAATAATGAGCTTCTATAGCTCCCTATAATCCAAACACGTACACCATGATCCATCCTTCTTCTGCAACAATACTATTGGATTAGAGAAATAACTTTGAATAGGTTGAAATATACCAACGGCCTATGGCATTTATGAAACCACGCGTTCAATGTCACTCTTTTGAGCATACAGATATATGTAAGTCCTGATGTTTGGACCTTCAGTGAGCATAAGTGTGAAATTATGCCTCGTTGTTATTTCTTCAGAAGATTTTTCATGACATTAGAACTAATTATCTTTCTTGGCTTCCTTGCGATACCCTATAATTCAACTTCTTTTCCTTCCAAAAAAAAGTTCAGGAAAATTTCTTGAAAATTAAAAGCTATCGTCCCCAAAGATTGCAACCATTATACTCCTAGTACAACATCAACACCACACATTGGAATGGAGAGAATTGGACTATTTAGTACATATTATCCCATGGTTATCTTGATATTATGGATATTTGCAGAGCAATTTATATTTCCTCTATTTGCAACCATCACTTGACACTCTGGCGCTGGGTATCTGAATCAATTCAATTGCTTGGCTACCTTACAATGAATAAAATTATGGGTACTACCTGAATCAATCAACACTATTAAATTTTTCTTCTTGATATGTCCTTCTACCTTGAGAGCTTGAGGAGTGGTAATTCCTACCAATGCATTACAGGATATGGTAAGATTCATTTCTTATTCTTCTAGGGTTTGTTCCTGGTGTATATCCTCTTACTTTGAAGTTTCTTGTCAATTTTCTCCCTCCTCTTCACAATCTATGTAAAATAATTTCTTCTCAGCACACTTATGACCTTTACTGTATTTTCTATCACAACTATAGCAAAGCCCTTTTGCTCTTTTTTCTTCCAATTATTGTGGTGTCAACCTTGTACGTTGTGGAAGTCTATGAGTAGCAACACTTCCATATTTATAGTTGTGAGAGGTAGGCTTACTTGTCGCCATAATTTTGCTTTCAATTTTTCTTGCCAACCTCAATGAATTTTCCAATGAATCAGGTTGCCAAAGGTGAACCTCATGTTGGATGTTCTCCTTTAAATTCCCTATGAAGACATCAATCATGTGTTCTTCTGGAATATCATTTACCCTTATATTCAATTTTTGGAAGTCCTCAATGTGCTCCACCATTGAACCCTTTTGTTTGAGATTTATCAATTGGCTAAAAAAGGTATTGCTCTTTGTATCCTCATAATGTGCTATCATTTCCTCCGTAAAAATTGACCAAGTGAAAAAAAATTTATAAGAGAAAAGCCATAGATACCATACAAATGTATTTTTTTCTAAATATAAAGTTTCAATGCGTACCTTTTGTGTGTTTTTCACATTATGGAGATCAAAACATTGCTCCATCTGTAGTATCCATGTTACTGGATCCTTGCCATCAAACTCCGTCATATCGATCTTTGGAATATGGTGGGTCTTAAATCCTATATTAGAGTATATGAAATTGTGATTAACATTTCTTTTGTTGTCATCATGAGTTTCATCTACTAATGTTTCACCATTAGGAATCATTTCTTGTAGCAGCTTTTTCAAACCTTCCTTCAAACTCTCCATGTCTTCTTTCAGACCATTCTTCATGTCTTCCATGTTGCCTTTCATTTTTTGTTCTATACCATCGATCTTAGCTCCATGCCATTATTCAAACCATCCATCTTATCTTCCACACCTTTCTTCAGTCCATCCATGTCTTTCTTCAAAACATCCATCTTAGCTTCGATTTCATTTTTTGTTACTCTTTGTGAGAGCGAAATTTGTTACACTTGGTCTTGTAATTTTGATATCTCATGTTGCACTTCTTCCTTGTCATGAGTCATAGTAGAGCCTTATGAGGGCTTAATGGGTGTGGTGTTATTTTTTGGGGGGATTTTAGAATCCAATACTGAATTTCATGCTTCAATATTCCCTTGGAATAACTTCAAACTGAATTTTCAAACAAGACATGCAATTTTTTTAAAAAAGATACACACTTTTTTCTTTCTTTTGAAGAGCTCGATATTGAAACCGGTCTATCTTTGTAATTTTGAATCCCCAAGATTTTATCTTTGGTCCTGTAGTATCCCTCTCAGTCTTCTTTCCAATGCCACATGTCAGGCCTAATTTGGATTCTTCAAGATAAAGTTATGCCTGATCTCCCAAAATGGCCTAATTATGGACTAGTTCAGTAGAGCGAACTTGTACAGCATGACACGTGTCATTGTTTCTTCCTTCAGCTCTGAAATTGATACACAAGAAACTAGAATCCATGCAATTTCTGCCACTTTTACATAATTCCAATATGATGCCTAAATAAAAAGTTATGATGTTTTTTCCTCGATCATCTATTTGAGATGAAATTTTGGATCTGGCCAAAACCCTAACTTCCACAGATCATATCTCTAAAAATATAGTGAACCATCAAAACCTCGGCGAATCAGATTGAGTGATTCAATTAGTTATGGGGAAAAAAAATTGCCCTAGATAAATATTAATAGGAGGAAAAACCATCAAAAGAGAGCCGACCAACAACATAAATCTAAAATATGCATAGAGAAGAAGAAACAAATTATTTTAATTATTTTAATAGTTATAGAAGAACAATATCGAAAAAGGAAAATCAGAGAAGTTCTTGAGATTATTAAGCATCCACATAAACTCAACATAGACATATGGAGTGAAATCAGTGGTAGTTGGCTTCCTCTAATCAAACAAATTAGTTATTTCAATTCTTTTTTCCAAGTATAGTATCTCAGGTACAGTTTTCTTTTCTTCTCATCATTTACTTTTTCTCTCTAGGCTTTAGTGTTTAGTAATAAAAATAAAAATAAAATAATAATAATTAATTACTATTAATGAATTAATTAACTTTTAATAGTAATTATTTATTCATCGCAATAAATAAGTATTAACATGTTAATCAATAAATAATCATTATTAATTATTTCACGATTAACACTAATTATTTAGTAATTGATAATTTATAATTTATAATTATTATTATAATTATTAATTAATTTAACAATTAACTATTTATGATTAGTAATTAAAAATTAAAATAGTTATTATTAATAATAATAATTATAATTTTATTATTATTATTATTATTATTATTATTATTAATTAAAACATTATTATTAATAGTTATTAGGATTAATAATTACTACTAATAAAACAAATTATGTATTTCTATGACATTTTTATTTTAAAAAATAAAAATTAATATATAGTTTGTTGGAATAAAATTTAATTATTAAATCAATCATTATTATTTAATAAATATTAAAAAAAAATTAAAAATTGTTTCTTCTTCTCTCTGCATATTTTAGGTTTAGGTTGTTGGTCGACTCTCTTTTGATGTTTTTTCCTCCTATTACTATTTATCCCTCATTTGACCCTTCTTTCAATCATTCATTCAATTAGTATTTAAGATGAATCCCCATTGGGATTTGAACTGTCGACAAGCTTCTTGTAATATTATGGATAATCTGAATCATTCTTCTTCAAATGATAACCACATAAGCTTAAATGCTAACATACTTGTTTTTATCGATCAAGTAGATCAAGAGATATTTGTTCCCTTGATCTGTTTGATCAAGGAGGATTTGTTACCGATTGTAATAATCGGGAGTGTTGAAGGCTTTGTGAGTGAAGCATTGCCTGAGAGGACATCTAGCCGACACTATGTGTTGATGTCTAGATCTCGAAGTAGGAAATATGGTGTTGTTCATTGAGCTCTGACACACACCTGGATCCCTCGGTTGATGGTTAGTAAGTAAGCTTTATGGTACCTAGAGAGGATGAAAGCTTTAGTCCATCTTAGTCCCACCCAAATAGATTTCCATGGTTAGGAATCTAGTCCATGGCATTGCAGTGCCTAAAGTGATGAGAGACCTTGGATAGATTACCTTGTTTTGGAATCTATTCTATGGAATTAAGGTGCCTAAATTCTTCATAGTTCATATATTTTGAGATATTCCTTGTGCTTGTTATGAATACGTCCCTAGTTAAGAGGGAGTGTTGAAGAATGTAACTAAGTTTGCTCTTCATAAATGTATTTAAGTCATTATGTAATGTACTTGTCAAAAGAATGAAAAGAAAATTTTATTATTATTATTATTATTACATGACTTATTTAAAAATGGGTTTCATTATTGTGTCATCATATTTTAGGTCAAAGTCCCCATTGAGGACTTCTAGGATTTATTCTAAGTCAATAGAGCCATTGTACATTTAAAGGGACCCTTCTTGGGCCTTTGAATTATGTATAAATGTTTAATTTTTAGTAAAAAAAGAATTTTGTCACCTCAACACCAAGTCGGCCTCAAGAAGATCAAGTCGACATCACCTAAAGGCTATATATTGAGCAAATTGGATTCATTTGGAGCAATTAATCTCACACCAGCTCGATATCAAGAAGTAGATGGAAAAAGTGTGAAATTGGAGAAGGTGGTCCAAAAGGAATGTGAGTTTGGTCAAGAGTCAAGAGAAAGGAAAAATCAAAGTTTTGGACTCTCTCTCTCTCTCTCTCTCTCTCTCTCTCTCTCTCGTGTGGGCTACTTTAGGATATCGAAGTATAGCTATCTTTATCGAATTTGTTGCTGCCAATTGCTTCCAAGACAAGTTTGTTGTTGATAGGTCGAAGTTGATGTTGCTAATTGTTATTGCCTCGAGTAGAAGTACTAAATCAAGATCGAAGTTACTAGGTCAAGATCTAAGCTACTCGGTCAAGATCGAAGTTGCTAGATAAGTGCTGCATCATAATGTTGTTTTTGTTGCCATGTCAAAGATAGTATTATCTGCAAAAGAAGAAGAGATCTGACTTGCTCTGGAGGAAGTCTATGTCAAATTCTAGAGTATTTGATTATCTCAAGAAAACTATTGAAGGAAGAATTACATACTGGGTTTTCCCCTAGAGTGGGATTTTTCCCTAGTTTTCCGCCTATATCTGTTGCCCTTGATATGTGTGCTACTATTATGGTAATTTCTTGATGAACTAAGAAAAATAATATTATAAAAAGTTAATAAGAAGACAAGAATATCACAATGCTACAAGGAAAAGACCCTCTAGAGGAGGTTATAAAGGAGGTTTTTAGTGTTATAAAATTCGCCAAAATTGTCAAAAAAACATTTTCTACAACATTCGTTTTCGCTAATGGAGGTTTTAGCGGAGCTTCTAATGGAATTTCAACACAACTAAAAAAACTTGACCAACCAAAGGTTTTTACGGATTGCTTTCTAGTAATGTATACATATAATTCTAGAAAAACATTTAAAGGAATATTACTTTTTCATTCCTTCTTTTTTTTTGTAAGTTTTTGCTATTAAAAGTCTGACATGTCTCATTGGCCAATTCTCTAGAAACTCATCCTATAGAAATAAAATTTAGTTCTTGGAACCATTGAATTGATTTTTGTATTGTAAGTGGAAATAACTTCTATTAATTTGTTCCACTAGATCCCTCAAAGTTTTGTACAAGTTTTGCCCCCTTTTGTTAACCTCTAGCACCACTCTAGATGAGCTAACGAGCAATCCATTTTCATTTTCATGTTCTATTTTTTTCTTTTCTTAGAACAACATTCATTTTCTTCAATGTTAGTCATTGTAGAACATTAAACATAGGTGAATTAATAGATTGTTTGAAACATGTTAGCTATTTTTTTAAGTATATTATTAATGAAAATTCAAAAAAGAAACTCATATTGGATCAATAGTATTTTTTCATTCACCTGATTCATCCTTCTGCAATTTTTCCATCAAGCTTTTACGCTCTTTTGCTCTTAGATAAGAAATAATCTTATCGAGATTCGTCATTTTTTGGCTTTTCATGATACACACTAAACAATACATATTAGTTAAACTTACATATAGTTCAAAAATAATAATTTTTGTAAAGAATTAACAAAGAACTTGCCTTTTTTGCTTTTCTCGATGTTCTATCAGTATTTTTGTTACTTGAACTCTTGTCAACCATTTCTTTATCAACATGAAACCTGCACCATACCATTCATTAGTATATTTTATAAATAAATGACACACTTTTTAGGTAAAAAAAAAATCAAGAAAACGGTGCGCCTTTCCCAAAGTATGCACCGAATGCAGCACGGTAAGTTCTTATCAATGCACCGCCAATACAGTAGAAACATTGTACGATGCTCTTTGTCAACAAGGAGACCTAGTGCGTTAAGTAAACCGGTGCACCGATTAACAAAAACATAAACTAATTATATATATATATATATATATAATAGTTCTTTTTGTCAGTACGTGGTCGGTGCGTTATACCACAATAGCGCACAAATATGTTATTTTAAACAGGGCACACCGATTAAAAATAATAATTTTTTAAAAAAATCATGCAAGGGGCGACATGGAATGGGATCCGACTCTGCAAGAGGTCTCACGGGTTAGATGTCATGCGCCTATATATATAAAAATACAAACCCTATAAAACTAAAATGAAAAGCCCTAATTTTGAGGTCACATAAACAAGAAGAAGCAAGGGTTTAACATAAGAATGGATTTTTTGTTTTTCTTCTTTTGAAAATGCATAGTAAAATTTAAAATTTTTACTATGCATGTATTAAATCCAACAGAAATTGTAAAAAAAACAATTATTACAATATAATTTAACAAGTTTACTATACTACAGGGTTTTTGTGTAAATCACTATTTGTTTCAAATTATGATTCTCTGAATAGCATTGTTGTTCGAAAGTATTTTGTTGCTCCACAATGCTCTTGTGCTCTCTTGCTCCGAGTATGTCTCTCGTGCAAATCCCTCCCTGAATTTTTTTGCAAAAATAATGAATAGCTTTTACTATTTAAAGATTTTTTTTCTGAAATTAGATTTCTAAAAATAATATGTCGCCCATTTTTCAATTTACCTCTTTTTTTTCACTTCAAAAAAATAAAGTTGCGCTTTTTTTATTTCCAGATTTTTGGTGCGCTTGTTAACTAACAACAATGGTGTGTTAGTTAATAAAACTACACCGGTGCGCAATAATTAAAATGCACCGGTGCAGTTAACAGTACATTAGAACCGATAACAATGAGTCCATTTTTAAGGCACCAAAATTACTTTTAGGTATATTGTACACCAAAATTTATTGTTGATTTTTCTCAAATGCAGGGAGACAATCTCATAATTATATCAAATGGAAAATTCTTCAAAATCCAGCTCGTTCCATAATATTTCTCAAATTCCATCATGGAGTTCTCCCTATCCATCTCCAGCCGTAATTACTTCATATTTTATTTATTTTTTCGTTATCTAATTGAATTTATATTTTTTATCCATGTCAATCAGTTGAATAAAATTGATGTATACAAATTTGCAGGTTCATGCAAATTCAGAATCGATTTTAGACGCACAAAATATTCAAACAACTCCAAAATGTCGGAAGCTCTTATGAGGAGCAGCATACCGCAAGGCGCATTTGGTAGCTGAAAATGGATATCTGCTTCACCCTGCCAATTGTAACATGGAATCTTCTATCTACAATCCTGGGACAACGATGGTAATAATAATTGTTTTGTATATTAATTCAATTATTTCAATTTCAAACCAATTAATTATCATGCACTGTCGACGTGCTTACTAATTGATATCATTGATTTTGTACTAATCATGTTCAAATATATTTTTTGAAATTATTAGGATTATAGTGATGATGAGCGACCTACCTACCATCTTTCATTGCACCCCACGATAATGTCAAATCGAGAGAAGGCTGAATTAAGAGAAAAAATCATAGAGGAATGATACCAAGAATGGTTGAATCAACCACCAGCTCAATTCCCACTACATCCAGATTCACCAATTAGGAATGACTACTGCAATAGTAGTTCTTCACAAGCTGGCAATGGAGGAAATTAAATAGAGTTTGGTATGGATGATTAATTAAGGGATACGACTTCCATCGAGACAATGTTGTTAGATGCATTCCATAATAATGATCAGCTAGGGGATGATGCTCATGTTGATAATACCTTTTTCGAAAGCCTTAAATTTTCTTCCACCGCCCCTCTCATTGGACCTGGCGGTCAATCAAATTCTACCCAGTTGGGGAGAACAATGTTACTATACAACTTGAAAGCAAATTTTGGCTTGTCGAAGGCATGTTTCTTGGAAATTTTGAGGTAATTTACCATAAAGTCCTCTCTTATATTTTGAGAAATATAATCTCACAATGAAAATTATAAATGGTAAATTTTATGAATGTAAATAACTATATATGTACATTTAATATTGTCCATGACCAACTATAGGTATGATAAATCAAAAAATAAGTAGAGAGAAGAATTTTACAACCAAAAGAGCCTTGACGTTGCAGCCTCCTTCGACGGGTCTAGTCAAATGTGTCTCAAGCATTCGTCAGGGATTAGACTTGGCGAAGTAATGGGTCTATACTCTCTCTCGACAATGGATTCCTCTCTGCTTTACTCTCACACCAGCTATAGTAAGGATTGTTTAGCTAGCTACAACTATGTGAGAAGGATGCATTTATAGGACAGGAGGAGGTGGTTTGGGATCCCTCATAAGGTGGAAGGGAAGCCTTATCCTTTGGGGATTTTCTCAAATGTAGGAAACAAGAATCAAAATCAAGGACTTCGACGTTATTTAGTCGAAAAAACCATGATGACTCCGCTCACGAAGTGGTTTGGAATTGAAACTTCACTTCTATTTTTAAAAAAATTCCAAAAACAGCTCGACGCGGGAAATCCACTGAGACCAATGGGCGCGAGGCCCAGTGCTAATTTCTCTATGGGTGCAAGGCCATAACTACCTACCAGCACCGACCCAAAATCATGTGTTTTTGAGAGCCTGCTCCAGGAATAGTCAACAGAGGAAATGTTCTTCACATGCCAAGGGATGCAATGACACTTTTTGTAAGGTATGAAAATACATATAAGTCACTGAAATGGTCCTCCAATGTTCGGGATGGGGATTGCAGGGATGATGAAAATATTTTGTATAACATAGTTGCTCCTAAGAAAACCTAAGGCAGATCTTGAGGTAGAGAAAGTTAAGGGAAAAGCAGTGATATATGTTGATCAATTTGAAGACAAAGAAGCTCAAATAAAGCAAAGGAGGTCAAAAGCAAGAGGATTAACTAGGAAAAAAGAACAAGAAGCATAGTTATCCCCTCCCTTAGGTCAACATAATTTCGATGATTTCACTACTGCTGAGATTGAACAAGACAAAGAGTTTTGGCTTGATAGGTTAACTGAGCACATAGAGAAACTCTTGAAGAAGGCAGAAAGAAACAACAACCTCCAGAGGCACATGGCGAGACACTAGTTCATCCAAATTTCCAAAATCAAGGTTATGAATTTGAAGAAAAAGCTTAAAGAAACACTAATCAAACTAAAGAAGAAGGAAAATTTGGATTTGTTGGTTGAGGCATCTCTAGCTGTCTAAATCATCATTCAAGGACACACAAGTTTTGAGCATTTTTGGTATTTTTTTGGATTTTTGGGAAATTTTGGAAATTTCACTTTTACAGAAGCATAGCGTGGCCACGCTACGCTTTTTCTCAAAGGCTCCAATGGGGGTTAGCTTTACATGGATGGATTACTCTTAAGGTGTACATCCTAGATATACCTTTTTTTTGCTTGACACTTCCTAAATTTGAAGGAAAACTCAAAAAATACCTCAATTTTCATGTTTCTACCACTGTTTTTCAACCCACGCTATGCTTCTGGAGTAGCCTTGGGAAAATGATGTTTTCAGTGTCTTACAGGTGGTATTTTTCAAGTTTCAAGGTTCAATTGGCTAGAGGACATCTGGGGATACCTTATCCAACCTTCAAATCAGAAAAAAGCTGCATAAAAGTCACCTCAAAATCCCCTCAAATTTCACGCTACGCTTCTATCAAAACACGTTACGTTTCGGCAAGGCACACTATGTTTCTGTGTAGAAGGATTTTTGGATAGGTGTCAGTGAAAAAGAGTCAAATTTTCGAGGTAAAATTTGTCTCATGAGTTGTTTTATGGTTAATGAAGTCTATTTATGCTCCTCATTGTTGAGGGATATTTTAATTAATCAAGGAGACAAATACTCCTACTTGTTAGCTAAATTAGGGGGGATTGTTTCTAACTTCCCTAAAAAATAAGTAATGTCTCATTAGGTGCATTAATGAAGTGTTTTGGATTAGCTTTTGACCCATTGAGTTGGCATCTTCTCTATTTTCTATATGTACTCCAACTCAAGTCATTTTAGAGGTTATATAGTTGATATCGTAGTGTGGAGCTTATGTACATCTTTTTACAGTGAAATCAAAGACATATTGCAGCTATAATTTTAGGACTCCAATGGTATGCTTATTAGCATTGTTTTTTCTCAGTGTTACCATCAAATTGAATGTTTATTTTCTCCTTAAATCACATGTATGCTTTCGTATGATGATCTTATGAGCCTTTAAACATAATTCTTACTTGTGTGCTCTATTTAATGATATTTTCATAAAAAATTTCTACTTCCTATGATGAATGAACTCATATGTTATATGCTCATTCTGATTCTCCCTTTTTCAAATCCTATACCATAATGAAAATATAAATGTTTTTCTAATTATACCTACCTGGCCTCATTTTCATCTCTACAGTTGTTCATTATAAATCTAACCTTGAAACCTAGACCTAGTTCCTAGACTGAAACTTCCTATCCGGAAAAATTCAAAACAAAACCCTAATCAAAATCACTGAACATATATCTAGACTACAATATTTTCCTTTCCATTCTCCTCATTGACTATGAAATTTACATCGATAAAGCCCTCTCTGGTTTGGTATGGCTAGCTACCAAATCTAAATATTGGTTTGAGGTTACCTCCTTCAGTCTCCTTTCTCTACCTTAGGAAACATAGGGAGTGATAACAAGAGGCATTAGGCCGGAAAGTCTAGTTCTTTAGATAAATCAAGAAATATCCATACCATAGGTCAAATAGGGAAATCAAAAACAATGACTCGTCATGGATCGAATCTTCATATGTAGATTCAGAATCAGGGGAAGGAATTTCACACACAAGCTCAACGAAAACTAAGGATTTATTCGACTTGGATTTAATGAATTCCAAGTCAAACTATTGGAGAATAACAATCCACTTAGAGTAATTCCCCCCCAACACTTGACGTGACAGTATATATGCCATAGGGTTGCAATCTAAAATGACCGTATTTTTCCTAAGAACTTAGATATAATGGTGAAACCTTTGGATGCCTTGAACAACAGCCAAAGCCATCTTTTCCACATGAGTATATGTGATCTTAGTATCATAGAGGTTTTGACTCAAATAATAAATGGGATTTTCAATCCCAATATCATCCTCTTGGACTAATACCATTGCAAAATTAGAAATGGAAGCATCTAGGTACAGGAAATAGTTGCGTTGATAATCAGGGAGTATAAAATAGATGCTTGAACCACTACATATTTTAGGGCATAAAACGCTTTACGATAATTTCGTCCCAATGGAAGGGTACCCCTTTCTTCAATAAAAAAGTGAATCCTTTGGTCACCTCGACATAATTCAGAATGAACCTTCATAGGAAGTTACATTTACCTTAGGTTATTTGTAATTGAACGAGATAAGATGGTGCAGGAAAGTCAATGATTGTTTGCACCTTAAGAGGATATATACGAATTCCTTGTTTGAAATCACAAAACCCAAGAGATGACCCGAACCAACACAAAACACACATTTTTCCAAGTTAATTCGAATGTTATAGTGTATGCAATGGATAAAGATAGCCCAGAGATGCATCGGGTGATCAACCCGATGTTTGGAATGAGCGGGGATATCGTCCAAATATGATTGTACGATGTGTTTTATATCATGAAAAGTGTAATCTGTCTCATTTTAAAATGTGGAACATGTGTTCTTCCATCCTAATGGGAGCTTTGGAAAATAAAAAATACCCCAGGGATAGATAAATGCACTCTTAGGTTGGTCTGCTGGAAGAATGTTGCTTTTATTGTTGCCCGAGAACCCATCCATGAATGAATAGATCTTGTAGCCAATGTAGTCATCAACAATATGGTCGTTGAAAGGGGTCATATAGTTGTCCTTGGGACAAGCATGATTCATGTCCTGATAATCGAAACATACTCGGATCATGCCTTGTTTCTTCATGACAGGGACGACATTTTATACCCGATTAGTTAAAGGAACGGGTTATATGAAACCAACTCGAAGAAGATTTTAATCTTCAGCCTTGATCCTGGAAACCTTATTTACATGAACTGGATGAAGGTGCTGCTGGATGGGTTTAACATCAAGATACGTCTTAATCTCATGTACAACTATATTTGGGTCAATGCTTTGAATTTATTCATAATTCCATGCAAATACATCCTGAAACTCATGGAAAATGGCTCTATAAATCTCAATCTCATATGGAGAAAAATATGCTCCAATGTACAGATTTTTGAGAATACATCGTTTGATAGAAATGTCAAGAAGTATCGTCTCTTCCATGTTCAAGAGGTTCTTTTCGGAGTCGATCTCATGAATGGAGATGGAACTTGTAATAGGTTCGACATAAATGGGTAAATAGAAAACAGTGATATTATCATTAATGGAATATGGTAAGGGGGAACGATGATGATGGTCATCCCACAACCCGTCATCTGGAATCATGATCTCCATGATGCTTTCATCGCTATAAAATACGCGAGAAAAAGGATCATAAGGCATGCCATAATCCATTAATCGATCTACATAATTCATCGAAGCGAAAGTATAATCCATAAAATTCATATAAATGGCTTTATAATCTAGCTCAACAGGGCTCAGCGGCATTCGGTTGCCAAAACCTAGGATGTTGGTTTCATCAGGTACAATCCATGGGTCACCCGGGATCATAGATGGTGATATCATGTTGATATAAGCAACTGAAAAATAGTTTTTCAGAAGGGTAGGAGGAGGGAGGGAAAATTTTCCCATAAGCGATGAATCCTTCCATACTCCAACCCTGACATGTTGATAGGATTGTAGGGGTTCCCCCACAAGAGGGACACTTCCAGTAACATGAGAATTAGAGGCTAAAAATGTGATTTGATCTATTTTTACAATCTCGCCCTAATGAGCAAAGGAAAGCAGTCGAAAATAGGTTGAAATGATGAAAACCATAGCATAAACCCATGTATGTCCAAGTAAAAGATTTTAATCAAGAAGTTCAGCAATAACTTCTACTTCCATAGAGACGTTTTTTCCCCATAATTCTACTCGAAGGGAATTTAATATCCCACAAGGTTTGTAAGTTCTTCCATCGAAAGATTTCAATGTGGTGGTCAATTGACTCAGTTGAAGTGAACCAATCGCCTTCAATCAAGACATAGACATAATGCAGGTCGAGGCTCCCTCATCCACGATAGAGCAATGAATGTTCTTACCACGGATGACCACCTAAATTATGAAAGCCAATTGAGCTCAAATTCAAGGGGTATTTTTCATGAGAGAAAACCACTAGGTTGGAATCTGATAGATCCACATATATGATAGCTGACAATAAGGCCTTCTTTTGGGTAGGGAAATTTTGCTGTAGAAAATTGAATAATAGCTGAATTATTCACCGAGATTATCTTGATTACACACTATTTAAGCTTCATGCATAATACATAACCTCTTCTACAATTGATCATCAATTTGCGAAAATAGAAGCAGTCGCATGCACACATTAAAACATAATCAAGCACACATATAACACAGTATGTAATGGGGAAAGCTTACAGCTGAAAACCCCCAAATATCTGTATATTATAATGATAGAGAACATGTAACAATACATAGCACAAACTCCTCACAAGCTCTCAACACTATCTCACATGCTACACACAAAACAAGCTCATATCATGCACATCCCATGCTCCAATCTGCTCCACCTGTCTACCTGCCTCTACTGCGCAATCCAAGATGAAGAATGATGAGATCCAAGTTCGAATCCCCTTGGCTTGTACTGCGAAATTCTCATTGGCAATCTCAATCAATGTGTGTGCAAATCTCATGCACAGCTATAGTCACAACTGATAGTAGACTCACCCTTTCACCCACCTCTAACACTGGTCTCCACTGAACTGTCCATGCATTGCAGTTAACCGATGTATACTTTAGTTGATTTATGAGTTAATAATTAGTGAATTAATTAATAATTAATTCACACCACTCATCACTAGTGTATTTATCAATTAGACTAAATACAACTAGTTCAACTAAGTTAAACCGAACACAACTCCACCAACTGTCTCATCAACTCCACCAAACTCTGCCACATGAGTTCTAACCGAAGTCAACCATGCAATAGCTCAACTAACCCTTAGGAAAAGCGTATTTCCTTCTGTCAGCTGCATTTTCCACATCCAAGCATCAAACTGAAGTGCTCCAAGAGGATAAGATAATGTTTATAGTCTAAATATTATTAAGGGTTAATAATATTTGACTGTTCTATTTTTAGCCCGGCAATCTAAAAATAGATTCCGCCCAATGTCTAAAAATAGAGGTCCATCTATTTTTACCAACTCGACCAATCATCCATAAATAGCATCCTGCAACTCATAGACCATGATCCATATGTCTAAAAATAGACATAGTCTAAAAATAGACTTTGCAACAAAAATCACCTGTGTGGCCCCCAACCTAGTTTAGGTGATCACTTTCCAACTAGGATCAGGAAAGATGTTTCAGGATGCCTCCTTCACTGTTTCTTGTTGCAATCTTCAACACTCCCTCTCAACAAGAAAGGATTGTCTTTTCATGCGACATGCAACTCCATGCATTCACCCTGCAACCTTTACAAGCGCCATGCAACTCCATGCATCTGCTCTGCAACTCTGCCGAAACTGAATAGGCTCCAAACAACTCAATCAATATGATGCATCTATCATCAAATTCTTCAACTTCTACTGGTACCAACTGCACATGTCTTCATGAACCACTGTGTTGTTGAACTCTGCACCCATGCACTTTGCATTTGCTATCAACTCTGAACCACGCTCCAGTATCCGACACTGTCACTTTGATCTGTCTGCATCAATCCAACTGATCATGCTACTGTTTCTCTGTGGGCTCCTCGTAGCCAGGTTCAATTCATGAGATCCACACCATCTCAATGAATCCTGCCCAGAAATATCCTCTTGGGATTATTCATGCATGTTGCCCCACCTCTCACCTAGTGGTATAGCTGCATGCACTCCCTCTACCCATCTGGCACGAAATTTCTCTTCATGAGTGGTTTCTTCCACTCCATGATCCTCATCTTGTGGCTGCTCCACATCCCAAGGTTCACTCTTACATGCATGCAAATCCTGCTCCCTCTCAAGCTTCAATTGCATGGCTTTCTTGCACTTCCCAACAGTGGGAAGCTCCGTAGACATCCCATCTACTTCAAGTCTGTAGAGATTCTTTGCTCGAATCCAAACCTTCTTGACTTGTCCTATTGCCTTGTGACGAAGGAAAACTTTTCCTTCACTGAAGACAACTTGATACCCTTTATCCTCTAACATTGCGACTCAGATCAAATTCTTCTTTAAACCTGGAACATGCACTACATCTTGTAAAAGAATGAGTTTACCTGACTCCCTATGAAATGTTATGGTACCAATGTCGGTCGCATTGTATCTTCCATTTTCGCCCAACTCAACATGCAACTGGAGATCTTTCTCCACCAAGTCACTGAAAAGATTCACATCTCCCGTCATGTGAAAGGAAGCGCCACTATCAAAATACCACCCTGATCCCAATGCACTAGACACCATGCATGCGATCAATGAGAAATCCAGCTCAAATTGCAAGGCAAGAGCCTCACCAGCTACAGCTCCAGCAGCCTGCTTGTTCTTCTTCTTCTTTGGACAATTTGTGGCGTAATGCCCATGCTCCTGACAGTGAAAACACTTCACTTTGGACATGTCACGCTCTTTACCATCCGCATCGGATTGAGAAGCATTCTTCTTGCCCTTCGCCTTCCTTGCTTTGGCAACCAAAGCGCAATCTTCTTCATCAGATGCCTTTGATGAAGATCCATCCCTGGTACTTCGCCTTATCTCCTCTTGCACAAGATCCGACCAAAGTCACTCCCATCCTGGCAATTTCTCCCGACCATTGACAGAGTCCTCATAGGAATGCCAACTCTTCGGAAGCCCAAGGAGAGCCAAGCTCACCAAGTCCTCTTCATCCACACTAACTCCTACACTCCCAAGCACATCCCTGCAGTGGACAAACTTTGTCAAGTATACCGGAATAGTGTCATTCTTCTCCATCTTTATTTTCCTGAGTTTATCCTTGAGCGCCAACTTCCTTTGGTCGCTCTTGCTTTGGAATAAATCTTTCAACGCTTTCCACATCAAGTATGGAGAATCTTTTCCATGCAGGTTGGACACTATGTGATCCTTCACGCCCTCCAACAAAATCCTTCGACACCTTGTTGTCTTCTTTTGCCAAGCCTCAACCAAGGTTGCATCGCTAGGCTTTGGAACTTCAGCATCTATGAACTCCTTCAGCCCATTTTCATTGAGCACCGCCTCCATCCTATCTCTCCATGCAATATAATTCGATCTGCGTTCAAGAGCATACTCCAATCGCAATCCTTGATAAGACATTTTGACTTCGACACCAAGAAAACACTACTGCAAATTTGAATTTTACCAGCTCAAAACTCAACCGCTTCTGATCTGTGAGAACAAAGTATTTCTAGCACAGAGATCGACTGTAGGGGCATTTACTGGATATATCACCTTTCAAAGAAAGGATGGATCCAGCGGCTACCTAGCCCGCTTACAGACTCTGTCTACCGAAATAAATTGTAATCACTGTAATAGATCTGATGATCAATCTCCCTCTGATACCATGTAGAAAATTGAATAATAGCTTAATTATTCACCGAGATTATCCTTATTACACACTATTTAAGCTTCATGCATAATACATAATCGCTTCTACAATTGATCATCAATTTGCGAAAATAGAAGCAGTCGCATGCGTACATTAAAACATAAATCAAGCACACATATAACACAGTATGTAATGGGAAAGCTTAAAGCTAAAAACCCCCAACTATCTATATATTATAATGATAGAGAACATGTAACAATACATAGCACAAACTCCTCACAAGCTCTCAACACTATCTCACATGCTACACACAAAACAAGCTTAGATATGAACAGGTCACAGGTTCAAATATCCTCCACTGTTTTCCTGCCTCTACTGCGCAATCCAAGATGAGAAAAGAATGAGATCCAAGTTCAAATCCCACTAGCTTATACTGCGCAATCCTCATTGGCAATCTCAATCAATGTGTGTGCAAATCTCATGCACAAGTATAGTCACAACTGATAGCCACACTCACCCTTTCACCCACCTCTAACACTGGTCTCCACTGAACTTCTCATGCACGTGCGCTAATCCGATGTATTCTTTAGTTGATTTATGAGTTAATAATTAGTGAATTAATTAATAATTAATTCACACCACTCATCACTAGTGTATTTTTCAGTTAGACTAAATACAACTAGTTCAACTAAGTTAAACCGAACACAACTCCATCAACTATCTCATCAACTCCACCAAACCCTGCCACATGAGTTCTAACTAAAGTCAACCATGCAATAGCTCAACTAACCCATAGGAAAAGCGTATTTCCTTCTATCAGCTGCATGTGCCACATCCCTAGCTCGAACTAAAGTGCTCCAAGAGGATAAGATAATGTTTATAGTCTAAATATTATTAAGGGTTAATAATATTCGACTGTTCTATTTTTAGCCTGGCAGTCTAAAAATAGATTCCGCCCAATGTCTAAAAATAGAGGTCCATCTATTTTTACCAACATGACCAATCATCCATAAATAGCATCCCACAACTCATAGACCATGATCGACATGTCTAAAAATAGACATAGTCTAAAAATAGACTTTGCGACAAAAATCACTTGTGTGGCCCCCACCTAGTTTTGGTGATCACTTTCCAACTAGGATCAGGAAAGATGTTTCAGGATGCCTCCTTCACTGTTTCTTGTGGCAATATTCAACATTTGCAACACCTAAAGGGTTGACAAAGCTGATGGATACTGAGCCAAGTCTTCAAAAATCTTATAATTTTGAGTGGATCTTGAACGAGGGTTGAAAGTAGACATATGAATAACGCCCTTTTGATGTTTGATAGTCAGTTACGCAGGAATCAAAGGTGGAGTAGAATCATATGAAGGTGATGTCGAACTAGAAATTTGATCATTATCTTGATCGTTCATTGGATTCGAATTACCATAGTCCTTATTATGAGTGGCCACCATAATATTGGATCTCAGCTTTGAAGACGAAAGCATTGAATCATGTTAGAGTAAGAAGGGTCATGGGCAACCATATTGGTCTTCTGATTGGGAAACGGGTCAGTCAGCATGGCAGGAGAAGTAGAATATTTAAGGAACCGATTCACTTCAGGACAATGTGGATAGTCACATGTAAAGTAATCCTTGTTGAAAATAAAGCATGGGTAATGAGGCTTTCACTTCTCATCGGAATATTGATTTGTTTGTTTATCCTGCGGTGAAGAATATTTCTTCTTTTTACATTTTCCTTTATTCTTGCTTCTAGGTTGCTATGGAGATTTTACCTTATTATATGAAATGGCATTTATCTCTGAAGAAAAATTTGTAGGAGGATGGGATTGAGGGTTTTGAGTAGATGCAGTAAGAGCAGTACTAGATGGTTTACTCATTGAATGTGAACTGGAAGAACCAATCACACCATCGGCGGCATGAGATTATTTACCGGGTGGAGGAGGAAAAATATTTGAAGGTCTCGGAGCATTCAATATCTTATCAGAGAGTGTGCCCCATTGGGTATAAACAAGGTCCAAATATTGTGCACGAGAAATGACTTGCTCTTCAGTCAGGACTCCACCTTTAGCCACATCTTATATTATGGCTACCAAACAGAGACTTGGTAAACTATTACACTAACAATTGATCAATAACATAAGTATTGAACAATCAGCGATGATACCTCCACTCACTAATGTGATCTGAGATGTGAGTGGAATCTGATTGTTTGAAATTGGACAATAGTTATGCTCCAGTTTCATATCTGATGGGTAACTGCAAATGTGTGAGGAAGGTGGTGGCCAAAGTGTTGAAATCGTGAAATGAAGCTCTAGGTAACTCAATATACCATTTATTTTTGGTACTTGCAACCGTTCGTTGGAAAATAAGAAGTCTAATGGAATCATCGTTAAGGGAGTTTGAAGAACACCATAGATGATAGGTCACAATGTGTGTCTATGCGTGTTCTCTTGGATTCCCATTGAATTTTGGGATATCCGAAGGAAATTTAGTGGGAATAATCGAGAACCATGGTTAATGAGCGATGGGGTCAAGTAGTGAGTTGAGTTAAGTTTGGAAATTCGAGAGTGGCTATAAATGGAAAATTCCAGTTAAAGCCAGAGGAGGATAATTTGGATATGAAGGGATAAATTGAGCACCAGGCACTTTCATTCCCATATAAGGGGGATTCTAATAGTAAGGAACCTATGTAATAGGATAAGGAGGATTCTGATAACCAGTATGTTAGAAAAAATATATATTACAAAGCAATGCAACACATAAAATATGTGTAAAACACAAGCACACAAAACACATCAAACCAGAGAGACACAGATATACATGGTTCACCCAGTTTGGGTTACATCCACCCAGAATAGCCAATCCTTCCTTTATATTATCCAGAAAAATGAAGAGACACAACCTACAACAGATCCACTGTAATATCCTATGTTCTCTCTCATAGTCTCCCTATATGTTTCTCGCTCTGAGAATACACATACAATGCACAGCCGCAATACAATACCCTCATACAAAGCGAGGGGTTGCCTTCTAGGGAAAAAAAAAGCCTAAACTAAACCTAACTTCTACTGTCAAATCATCCGCCTAATGAACGGCCCAGATTGACTATAAATTACTATACTTTTGCAAGGCAATTTCACATCTGTTTTTAGCTAAACCCCCCGCCAGAGGGGGGCTCCATAAATTCGCAACCTCCCCCCCCTGGACCCCCTAGGAAACATTTAATTACGGGTGGCGTTGCCGCCCCATTAAGTTATAGGGGTCCAATGCTGTGATACAAAATAAACAAGATAATTAGGCTCCACACCCAACAATCTCCCACTTGGAGACTGATTGTAGAAACTCCACTACTGCCTCATTTGCTGGAAAATTACTCCTCTTTGGACCTGGATGTTTCTCATATTCATTGTCATTCTTGAAGACCAATTGAAACTGAGCATATTCTCAGTTTCTCCCTGGTTACAACTTTTGTTAGCATATCTGCAGGATTCTGGCTAGAGTGTATCTTTTCCAACTTCAACTGTCCATCTTCCAATACCGACCGTATGAAATGGTACTTGAGCTGTATGTGTTTAGTCCTAGAATGAAATGTTGAGTTCTTTGCAAGATGAATGGAACTTTGTCTATCACTATATAACATGCCCATATCATACTTCTTACCCAATTCATCCATAAACCTTTGTAACCAAATCATTTCTTTACTAGCCTCTGTAGCAGCAACATACTCTACTTCTGTTGTTGAAAGTACAACAACACTTTGTATTTTTGAAACCCAACTGACAGTTGTTCCACCTACAGTAAATACATATCTTGTAGTGCTCCTCATGTTATCTCTGTCACCTACCATATCTACATCAACATATCCCTGTAGAGTAATGTTTGAACCACCAAAGCATAATGCTTGATTTGTGGTACCTCTCAAATATTTGAGAATCCATTTCATTGCCATCCAATGTTATTTTCCTAGATTTTTCATGTATCTGCTTACAACTCCCATTGCATGTGCAATATCAGGCCTTGTGCAGACCATTGCATACATTAAGCTTCCAACTACTGATGCATATGGAACTTTAGACATATAATCCATTTCTTCTTGGGTCTTGGGGCACATCTCCTTGCTAAGTTTGAAATGGCTAGCAAAAGGTGTACTAACGAGTTTTGCATTCTGCATATTAAATCTTTTCAACACCTTTTGTATTTACTCATTTTGAGACAGTGTTAATTTGTGATTTGTTTTGTCTCTAGTTATTCTCATAGCAAGGATTTGTTTTGCAACTCCCAAATCCTTCATTGCAAATGAATTTGCCAATTTTCTTTTGAGCATATTTATTTCCTGCATGTTAGACCCTGCAACAAGCATGTCATCTACATACAATAACAATATAATATAGCTTCCATCATTTTTCTTTTTCAGATATATACAATGATCAGAGTGACATCTAGTATAACCTTGTTCAGACATAAACCTGTAAAATTTTAGATACCACTGCCTTGGAGCCTATTTTAAGCCATACAAGCTCTTCTTTAGCCTGCACACTAATTTTTCCTTCCCTTTGACCTCATATCCTTCTGGTTGCTCCATATAGATCTCTTCCTCCAAATCTCCATGGAGAAATGTTGTCTTTACATCTAATTGTTCAAAATGAAAATATTCTACTACTACAAGACTTAAAATAGTTCTGATTGAAGTCATCTTAACAACAGGAGAAAATATTTCATCAAAATCAATACCTTTCTTCTGTGCAAACCCCTTCACCACAAGTCTAGCTTTGTACCTCTGTTTTCCTCGATCTTCTTCCTTCATTCTGTAAACCCATTTATTCTGCAATGTTGTTTTACCTACAAGCAACCTGACTAAGTCCCAAGTTTGGTTATGTATTAAGGAGTCCACCTCTTCTTCCATGACTAGCTCTCACTTCTTCCTCCTTTCAACCTACATTGCTTCTTCATAACATTCAAGTTCACCAGAATCAGTCAACAATAAATAATATAATGAAGGAGAGTATCATTCAGGGGGTCTACTTATCCTGGTAGATCTTCTGACACCACTTCCAGGTGTTTGAGGTGCATGTTGCTGTTGTGGTGGTTGTTGTTGTTATGGTTGTAGATTATTATTATTTTCAGGCACCTTTACTTTTTCTGTGATCTCATCAAGAACTGTGTATTCCTTTTTTTTCTTTTTCCTGTTTCTTTTCCTACAATCGATTCTTATACAAGACCTTTTCATTGAATATTACATCTCTGCTCCTAATTATTTTGCGATTTTCATAATCATATAAGCGATAACCAAAATCATTAACACCATATCCAATAAAAGTACATTTCTTTGATTTTGCCTCAAGCTTTGTTCTGTTCTCTTTATTAATATGGACAAATGCCTCACAACCAAAAGGCTTTAAAAATGAGTAGTTTACATTTTTACCTATCCATGCCTCGTCTGGAATACCACCATCCAAGGAAATTGAAGGCCCTCTTTTTATTAGATAAACAACAGTATCTACAGCATCTGCCTAAAATCATAAAGGCAGTCATGCATGCAATCTCATGCACCTTGCACGCTCCATGATTGTTCTGTTCATCCTTTCTGACACACCATTTTCTTGTGGTGTTCTTGGAACTTTCTTCTCTCTGCGAATTCCATGCTCTGAACAGTACCTATCAAAATATTTGCTACAATATTCACCTCCATTGTCTGATTTGAGACACTTCAAATTATTTCTTGTCTCAATCTCAACCAAAGCTTTCCATTCCTTGAAAGTATCAAATACATTAGATTTATTTTGAATACAATAAATCCAAGTTTTTATAGTTGCATCATCAATAAAATTAACATAATAACGAGAGCCACAGAGAGATCATACCTGAGCAGGTCCCCATACATCTATATGCACAAGCTCTAATTTTTCACTCTTCTTTTATTTCACAACTCTGAGAAATCTGACTCTCTTATGTTTTCCATAAATACAATTCTCACAGAAATCCAAATAAACATTCTTCAAACTCGGCAACAAATTTCTTGAGTGAAGAATCTTCATCCCCTTCTCACTCATGTGTCTAAGCCTATGATGCCATAATGTTGCATCTTCTCCTTTGGAAGTTAAATCATTAACAGAGTTAGAAATACCATTGCATAAATACAATGTACCAACCTTTTTGCCTTTTTCTATTAACAGGGCTCCTTTGGTGACCTTCCAAGTTTTATCTGTGAAAGTTGTCACACAACCTTCACTGCCTAACTGCCCTGTTGAAATCATATTTTTCTTCAGATCTGGAACATGCCTTACCTCCTTTAATAGCCATTAGTTTCCATTCTTTTGTTTTACAAGAATCTTACCCATTCCAGCAATTTTACAGGGTTTATCATCACCCAAACGGACTTGTCCAGAGTCGCCTTGAACATAGTCATGAAAATATTTCTTATCAGGTGTGGCATGGAATGAGGCCCCTGAATCTACCACCCAGGAATCAGTAACATTTTTGAAAGAAAGAATCAAAGCATCTTGTAACACATCACCTGTCACATTTTCTTCATAATTGTTTTCTTGTTGTGCGTCTCCTTCTTTTCCCTTTCGAGATCTACAGTCTTTCTTTAGGTGTCCTTTCTTTCTGCATTTCCAGCACACTATCCCCAATCTGGACTTGGATCTGACTTTCCTTGATTTACTGCGATATCCTGAGCTCTTTTCTCTTTCCATTTTTCTTCCCCTAGACTATGCACTCAAAGCATTACCCGATGTCTCATCGGAGCTTTTCCATTGCATTTCCTCGCTAAGGATAGCACCGACAACATCATCAAAATTTAAAGTACTAGATCCAAAGACAGAGTTACTAATGGCCATAACTAAACCATTCTATCTTTCTGGAAATGACCACATAAATAAAATAGCCCTAACTTCATCATCAAATTTTACACCTACAGAACTTAACTAACTGGTAACTGTATTAAAATCATTTAAATGGTCTGCAACAGATCCACCTTCCGACATCTTCATATTAAATAAATGTTTCATAATAAATACCTTGTTTGAGGCTGAGCGTTTTTCATATAGTTTTTCCAATGCCTTAATCAAACCCTCTCTTGTTGTTTCCTTCGAAATATTGAAGGCTACCAATGCCGCGAGGCACAACCGTACTGTTCCGAGTGCCTTTCTATCGAGAATCTCCCATTCTATGTCTTTCATAGCTATCGGCTTCTTTGTTTTTCTTCTCAATGGTAGGTACAGATATTTCTGATACAGATAATCTTCCATATACATCTTCCACAATGGGAAGTTTTCGCTGTTAAATTTCTCAACCTTAAACTTACCATCTTCCACCATTGCTCCCAATCGAACCAGGAACCCTTCTTTCCTGCGATATTATCGACCAAATAGACTTTTGGCTCTGATACCAGTTGTTAGAAAAATTATGTATTACAGAGCAATGCAACACATAAAATATGCAGAAAACACAAGCACACAAAACACATAAAACCAGAGAGACACAGATATATGCGGTTCACCCAGTTTGGGCTACGTCCACCCCGAATAGCCAGTCCTTCCTTTATATTATCCAGCAAAATGAAGAGACACAACCTACAGCAGATCCACTGTAATATCATTTGTTATATCTCACAGTCTCCCTATATGTTTCTCGCTCTAAGAATACACATACAATGCACAGCCGCAATAAAAAACCCTCATACAAAGTGAGGGGTTTCCTTCTAGGGAAAAAAACCCTAAACTAAACATAACTTCTACCATCAGATCATCTGCCTAATGAACAGCCCAGATTGACTATAAATTACTATACTTTTGCAAGGCAATTTTACATCTGTTTTTAGCTTCGGGGGCACTGCCCCCAAAACCCCCTCCATAAAGTCGCAGCCTCCCCCCTGGACCCCCCAGGCAGCGTTTAATTATGGGCGGCAACGGGTATAGGGGTCCAACGTTGTGATACAAAATAAACAAGGTAATCAGGCTCCACACCCAACACAGTATATAAGTGGCCTTCATGCCCAAAACCAGGATGACGATAATGCTCTAGGAACGGTTGGGTATGGATTTTTTCGCCTTGGAAAGGACTTGATATGGACCATAATGTTGCTCGATGGGATTTTTCATTATCCCATGATAAGATGGGTTTGGTTTGGATTGCGCCATACTATGAATAATTTTCCCTATCGAGACTTAGGGAGTACCCTGTCCAAGCGATTGAGAATGTGAGGTACCTTGTACCGGCTGGGTAAGTGGAACTTGGGAAGTTCCATAGACCATTGGAATGGATTAAGATGCAATGACATCCTATAAAGGTTGGCTAGCATGTATTTGAGCTTGTTGGGGTACTGGCAGATGGATAGGAATTTGAGAAGATGGTGCAGGTTGATGACTCAACAATTGGTCCCAATATGAACCAGGTTGAATGGGAAAAGTAGGTTTCCAAAAACTGGCAGCCATTTTAGTATAAGGAGGACTATAATGAGGTTGGATACCAATTTTAGGTATACCAACAATAGGTTCCCCCGTGCCAAAGGAGGAGGAGATGATGGAGGAAACTATGACCCAGATAGATAATACCCAACATAAGGAGAGTTTGGTTGTTGAAGGTAACCTTGCCCACTGATGTAAGGGCCAACATGTTGCTCAACCATAGGTGTAATATTAGAAGGATGAGGAGAATATTGTGTGTAACTCATAAGCTAAGTACCAGATGATATTCCTATATTGGATGACATAGGAGAGGTCCAAGGACTAGAATTCGCACCAGAAAATGTACCAGATAAAGGCTAATAAATTGGTGGGAAGGACAGACCACCATATAGATGTGTTTCTAGTGATGTTGCAAACATAGATGTGGAGGAAAAATTTGATGTCTCTACCATGGTGGCTGACACGGGTTGAGAAGTTGGATCAATTCTAGTCATGGTTAACAACTTCGACGAATATTGCCGATAGAAATCCGCGGGTGAGTCCAAATAATTAGGTAAAGGAGTTTGTGTAGGATTTTGAAGAGGAAGAGGGTTTGTCTGATAAAAATAAATCCCTTCCCAATGTGTAGAATTAGAAGGACAGGTTATTCTTGAGGTATCTCCTCAATACTCACAAGTCTGTGTGGAAGGGGTTCAATGTCGAGTCCAAGATATATAGGTTCTGACTGAGACAAAGGAAGAGAAGAGGAAGGTCCTAAAGTGACATATAAGGATGGCTAAGGCTCTATAGGCTCAACAACCTCAAGAATCAAAGTTTCTGACTCGGGAAATTTAGGTTCAAAAACCTCATGCAACAGAGTTTCAAGTACTTTTGTTTCGATTGTGTCAGTGTCATTGTCAAGAGTAGATGTGATCTCAGGCTCGAAATTCAAAGGGACACATGATTCGGCATATCAATATCAAGAGGAGGGCTAGAAGTGGTTCTCGATGTTCCCAATTCAATAGTTTGTGTCTTCTTGTGCTTCTGACGACGGCCGGGAGTAGCCTCTAGTGGAAGTGGAGGCTTATTTTGCATTCTACATGAACGACAAGGTGGGTTATTTTGTTCTTCTCCATTGGAAATAAATTTTATCAACACTATAGGAAATAAATCAGAAAGAGGGTAATCTAGGCATAAAGGATTACCAAGAAAAAGTGAACTATAATATACACTTTGGCGAAACAAGGACTTAACGTATGGCAACCAATATCCTTGAATGTTGTGTTCGGTGTATCATGGTACACAACGCGGAAGGCTCGATTACATATGGAGGGATAGCAACCTATAGGAAACTCCAAAAATATACTCGATGGTACGTGGGAGTGCATTCTGTAGTAGTGTTGTCTAATGCGTAACCATTCGATGAGAGCATTCCCTTATACTTTATTTGCATGGAGTGTCATCCAATATACCCAAAGGTACGTGGAGAACGATCCTATACACTCACATAGATGGAACAGGATATCAACCCTTGGATGAAACGCTAGAAATAAAAACATCTCCTAAGTTTAACGACGTTGGAACACATCTCTAGCCTAGACCTTTTTGTGTTTGAGTTAATGTTACAAATGCTCCTTAGGTTGATTCAATATATTTTATTGTTTATCTTTTATTAAGTTTCAATTTTGGGGCTCGCCACAAATGTCACCTGAATATCCCTAAAATGCAAATATAACATGAGAAACGGAAATATTTCTCTTTCAATGAAAATCTAGCTAAGGAAAGGAAGAAACAATCAGTATGCAACAAACAAGATGAAAGGTGAAATTTCCATTTCAATGTAATTTTTCCGATACTAATGCACATACAAAACCCTAAATGCCAAATGAAAAAAAAAAAAAATCTTTTCACCACACTTAATTTTCGAAATGAAGAAAAGTAAGATGTAAATGTTTAATCACTGATTCAAGTGCACTTTTCAGAATGAGGAGTAGAGAAAAATTCATCCAAGTGATCAAAAAATAAATGAAAATATTTTGCAAGCGACCAAATGATAAGAACAAATTAAAATCCAAATCAATTCTTACCAAAGGAAGTCAAACTCAAATGCAAACCAAATTTAGGCTTAAAGAAGACCACAAGACACTCAAGACTCAGGGAAAGTCAATTGGAAGTAGCTTGATCAAAGAGACACTAAGAAACAAAGGTAAAATTTGTGCAAAAATAGGGATCAATGTTGGTCCAGAGGAGGCACCAATGCTCTGCAACGCTGGGACAAAGTGGGCTTGAGTGAGGTGCAACGCTCTGTCAAAGGCACTGGGGGAGCGTTGGTCCTGGGAAAGAGGTTTCCAACACAAAAATTGCAAAAAGGTCTCAATGAAATCACTTCCTAGGTCTGTTCTTGATTGATGAAAGAAACAAAGGTCTATGAAGGAGGTAATTAAACACAAAGGACAAGGAAAACCACCGAGGGAATATACCGCTCCCTAGCGGAGTCGCCAATTTGTTATATGGGATTTACTATTGCGAATGAAAGTATATCCTCCAAGTTTGATGGCCAACCTAGAACAACAGAGAAACAAAGAACCCAATGCTTTCCTTAAATTAAATAGATTATGGAATGAAGCCTACCTAGAATCTGTCACGTACTTTGTGTAGGTTTTAACACTGTACAGAAATTATCTGCAAACGAATCTTAAAAACAGAAAATAAACAATAGAGAGAGCATAAAACATAAAACAAATAAACACAGAGATTTTCCCCTGGATCCCAAATTGGGACGACCAGCTTGATTTTTCATTATATTCCTTTTAGTGTTATAACACATATATATACATGTCGAAGCATACATAAACCACAATCCATTAACCCTGGATTAGAACATAACCGTATTTCCCTTGACCAGATCTACAAAATACCAGGGGCTGAAAACCACCATGCCCCAAAACCATGTGCAAACCCATGCACAAAACCATGGGTGGGTCCGCCCACCGAAAATAAAGCCCATAAAAAATTTCTCGGGGCGCTGTCGCCCCCCCTGTGACCCCCCAACACAACGTACAGGGGGTGCTATCGCCCCCTCTGTGACCCTCCCGCACGTGACTAGTCGTGGAAAGAATATAACACAAACCCAACATTCTCCCACTTGTTTTCTTTCCGCAGGGGGCCACAGGAGAGCTGAGTCATTAACCCAGCTTTGCAACACCCATTGTTTCTCTACACCAAGAGAACTTATGAGTGCTCACAAACTTCGTCAATGCATCTGCAACATTCTTCAAAGTGTCCACCTTTACCAGCAACACCCTTTTAGCCTCAACCATATATCTCACAAAGTGATATTGAACATCAATGTGATTTGTCTTTAAATGATAAGCAGGGTTCTTGGCCAAGAAAATTGCACTTTGGCTATCACAGTCTATCCTTATAGCTTGCTGCACCAACCCCATACTTGAACACAATCTCTGCAACCAAACTGCTTCCTTGCTTGCATGAGTGGTTGCCATGTATTCTGCCTATGTAGTTGAAAAAGCCACTACATACTGTCTTTTACTCATCCAACTGACTGCACCTCCAAATAGGCTAAACACATACCCACTTATAGATCTTCTTTGGTCCAAATCTCCAACCCAGTCTGCATCAACAAAACCATGAATGTCCAACACTCTTTCCAATCCTGGTCTTCCCTAGTAACACAAGCCATAATCACTAGTGCCACGCAACTATCTGAAAACCCGCTTAATTGTTGTCCAATGCTCCTTCCCTGGGTTTGACATAAACCTGCTCAATACTCCCACTTCATGTGCAATGTCTGGTCTAGTACAAACCATTGCGTACATCAGGCTACCCACTACACTTGCATATGGAACACGGGACATATCCTCCTCTTCTTCTTGTGTCTTGGGACACTGTTCAGAAGACAGGTTTACACCTACAGGAATCGAAACATTCACCGGTTTACTATCCTGCATATTGAACCTCTGCAATATAGTCTCGACATAATTCCTCTAGTTTAACCAGAGCTTCCTCTTTGCCCAATCTCTCTTAATTTCCATGCCCAAAATATAGTTTGCAGCACCAAGATCCTTCATGTCGAATTTGGAGAACAATTGGGTCTTCAAATCTTGGATAATTTCTTTGTCATTTCCAATCAACAACATATAATCCACATACAAGACCAAATAAATAACATGGTCACCAATTAATTTAAAATAAACACAGTGATCCTCCTTGCTTTTGGTAAAGCCAAGTCCCCGTATATAGGTATCAAATTTCTGATACCACATCCTTGGTGATTGTTTTAACCCATAAAGAGACTTCTTTAACCTGCATACCAGTGATTTTTTTCCCTTCACCATAAAGCCTTCAGGTTGTTTCATGTAGATCTCCTCTTCCAGATCCCCATGAAGAAATGTTGTCTTCACATCCATTTGTTCTACCTCAAAATCAAATGCAGTAGCAATAGATAAATTTAATCTAATAGAAGTAACTTTGGCAACAGGATAAAAAATATCACTAAAATCAATTCCTGGCACCTGTGAATAACCTTTTGCTACCAACCGAGCTTTGTATTTCTCCACCTTGCCTTCTACATTCATCTTCTTCTTAAACACCCATTTGCTCCCGATGGGCTTCCTTCCAGCCGGCAACTCCACCGGATCCCATGCCTCATTTTAATGCAAGGATGCCATTTCATCAACCATGGCCTCCTTCCAGAGTTTTCCATCCTCTGAATCCACTGCGTCCCTGATGGTTCTGGGATCATCATCAATTATAATTAAAGCAAAATTTGAATAGAAAGCAGATGGACTATAACTTTCTGGTTGTCTTCTTTCCCGAATTGATCTTCTCACATCTGGAGTTTGTGGCTCTTCCTCTTCTGAGTCTTCTTCTGTTGTAGAGTCTGATTCATCCTCTTTTAGCTCAAACTCTATCTTCTCAGGTTCCTTTGGTAGGACCTCATGTTTAACATTATATTTCACCTCTCTAAACACCGCATCTCGGCTATACACAACCTTCCTTGTTTTCAGGTTCCAAAACTTGTAACCCTTTAAACCATCCTTATACCCAATAAAGATGGACCTTTTGAGATTTATTATCCAACTTGGTCATTTTCTCCTTTGGAAAATTTACATATGCATCACATCCAAATACCCTCAAATGTGAAAGAGAGGGTTTTTTACCATTCCATACCTCATGTGGAGTCTTATCCTCCAACGCTGATGAAGGTGATCTGTTAACCAAGTAACATGCAGTATCCACTGCCTCTACCCAGAATTCTTGTCCTAACCCAGTACTAATAAGCATGCTTCTTGCCTTTTTCATCAGTGTTCTATTCATTCTTTCTGTAACTCCGTTTTGCTGAGGTGTGTATGGAGTAGTCTTCTGTCGTGCTATGCCACATTTCTTACAGAACTCTTCAAATTCCTTCTTGCAGAACTCCCCACCATTATTTATCCTCAACACCTTTATCTTATTCTCTGTCTAGTTTTCCACCAGAGCCTTAAATTCTTTAAATATGTCAAAGACTTCAGATTTCTTCCTCAAGAAATATATCCATGTATTCTTTGAGAAGTCATCTATGAATAAAACATAGTACACAGACTTACCTAGTGATGGAACCAACATAGGTCCAAACACATCATTGTGCACAAGCTCTAATATCTTGTTTGCCCTCTTAGCACCAGAAGGAAAACTCACCCGATTCTGCTTCCCATATACACAGTGTTCACAGAAATCAAAATCCAGAGAGTTATTAGACATACCTTCTACCATACCATTTCCATGCAGTATCCGAAGGCCCTTCTCTCCAATATGTCCAAGCCTTTGATGCCATAGCATGGTCTTTTCTCGAGAGACTGCTAGGCTTTCCGCTCCACTTTCGGGAACCACAGAACTGTTGCACCCAGCAATAACAGTGCTTCCCTGAAGCTTGTATATAGTTCCAATCTAAACTCCCTGCATTAATACTAGTGCTCCCCGAACCATCTTACAGGTATCTTTCTCGAACACTGTTTTTACACTTGCATCATCCATCTTGCTTACAGAAATCAGATTTCTGGCCAATGCAGGAATGTGCAGAACACTAGGAAGTGTTCTAATCCTTCCACCTTGCAGCTTCAGCTTGACTTTTCCACGTCTGATGATTATAGCCTTCCTATCATCACCTAAGAATACATCATCGCCATCATATTTTTCATACTCGCAGAACCACTCCCTATGGGGAGTGAAGTGAAAGGATGCACCAAGTCAATCAACCATGACTCATGATTTACATGTGTATTTGAAGAAGAAGCCAAATACACATCCCCACCTTCATCCGAGGTGTTTTTTGCCTCTGCAAAAGGAGCATTATCAAATCCCTTTCCTTTCTCGGGAGCTTTAGATCTGTAGTCCTTTTTGTAGTGCCCTTCCTTTCCGCATTTCCAGCACACCTTTACAAACTTTCCAGGAGATTTAGGTCTCCATCTAGATTTATATCTCCCACTCGAAACCTTATTCTTGTTTCTATTTTGGGACCTTCCTCGTACAGGTAAGGCATCTCCATTCTGACCCTCCATATTTCTCCGTCTTATTTCCTTCGATAGCAAGGCTGACACAATGTCATCAAAATCCAAGGTAGTTGTATTGCTACCTATTACAATAACCAGACTGTCCCACGAGTTTGGTAGAGAACACAAAAAACTGATGCACTTATCTTCATCTGATATTTTAATATCAACAGATGATAGTTGACTTACCACAGTATTGAAGGCGTTCAGATGCTATGTCACCGAGTCTCCATCCTTCATCATCAAGTTATACAACTTTTTCCGCGGGAACAATTTATTCACCAGAGACTTAGATTGGTACAAAGTCCCTAGCTTGTCCCATAAGGTCTTCGTTGTAGCTTCCCCAGATACATTCAACAATACTGAATCTGAGACACACAACCGTATTGTGCTCTTTGCCTTCTGATCCAGCTTCTTCCAGTCTTCATCTGACATTGTCGTTGGTTTAGTACCTGGATCTACTGTGATCCATTGGTCTTTATCCACCAGTAGATCCTCCATCTTGAGCTTCCACAACTCAAAACTCTGACCATTAAATTTCTCGATCTCTATCTTCTCGTCGCTCGCCATCTTCTTTCACGCAAGAATCGATCCCGTAGATCTCCCACTAAACAGGGTCTACCTCAGGCCCAAGCAAAAAACCCCTCAGTAGTAAAGGCGTCCCCTTGAAGCCGAAACAACTCTGATAACAAATGTAGGTTTTAACCCTGTACATAAATTATGTGCAAATGAATCTTAAAAACAAAAAATAAACAATAGCGAGAGCATAAAACAGATAAACACATAGATTTTCCCTTGGATCCCAAATCAGGACGATTAGCTTGATTTTTCATTATATTCTTTTTAGTGTTACAACACATATATATACATGTCGAAGCATACATAAACCCCAATCCATTAACCCTGGATTAGAACATAACCGTAGTTCCCTTGACCGGATCTACAAAATAACAAGGGCCAAAAACCATCATGCCCCAAAACCATGTGCAAACCCATGCAAAAAACCATGGGTGGGTCCGCCCATTGAAAATAAGGCCCAAAAAAAAATTCCCGAGGCATTGCCGCCCCCCCTACTATGGTCGGCGCAACATACAGGGGAGGCTATCGCCCCCCCTGTGACCCCCCCACGCATGACTAGTCGTGGAAAGAATATAACACAAACCCAACATTTTGTTCCTTCTTCAGCTTGAATGCTCCAATTCTAGATATGATTGCCAAAATTAGAACCTACACAATTAGATAACAAAAGCTAAGAAAGTAAGAGATTTATGCAATATCATCTAAGTACTCTATTCAATAGATCAACATGGTATTGAAATAAGTGAAATAATGACATCACATATAGGAAAATAAAGAACTCTTTGCATTAATATAAATGGAAGAAAATTACAACCACAAATCGGTGTTGATCTTGTAGAAGAGCTACTCCAAGCTGTTAACTTGTCATTTCCTTGTCACAATATGCACCTCCAATCACCCTAAATGCATTAATGTTAACCTCTCACCTCAACAACATAAGGGTAGCATCCACAAGCCAACCATTCCAACCTCTTGCATATGCAAGATGGTAAATATATATTGGAGTGGGGTAGGTTGGGAGTTCTTATCCAATTACCAATTTAAGGTTTTAGATCCACCTTTGATGGGAGGATGGGATCAAATGATAAGGAATGGAAACTCCAAAGAAGGATGACATCAGATCTGAATGTTTAATCCAAGGAAATGGTTGTAACAAATTCTTGAAGCTTCTGGAAGAGAAAGCTTTCGGAAATTCTCTCGTTTTCACAAATTTCTAGAACCAACACAGGTGCAAAGGGAAGCAACTTGTAGGTGATCAACGTTGGCCATAGTTATGCAACCTATAGGTGAACTTTGTCCAAAAATAGGCTAGGGAGCATTGGTACTAAAACTAGCTGAAAAAATTCTGGGAAATGAAGGAGGTACACTTAGGGATTTATGCAATGATGTTAATATGGAGTAATAAAATTTTCATTGATCCCATTCATAGACCTAATGACTGGATGTGGAAAAATGACCTATAACACTCCATAAAAAAATTTAAGCTGATTGTATTGAATTTGTATTGAATTTGTCAACTTAGTCGAATATCTGACATAATTTAATTAAGTCGACTTCATACTATTGCAGATCATGTTGTTTTTTCTTTATGTGGATGAAGAGAATATTATGGCAAACCTTGGAGTTCGTAAGCTCTGTTGCCATCATGTAACCATTTCTATCTCCGTCAAACACAGTGTAAATCGCTCGGTTTATCAAACATCATGCAAGTATTTGCGGCCTTGTTTTGCTTTTATAAAAGAAAACCAACTACACTAAAGTCGGCTCTGACTTTGAGTAAGCCATAGTCTTATTTTGATATTGCATTTCAAGTTCGACCAAGTGCTTGTAGACTTCTAGGAGCTTGACTTGTTCTATTATTAAATTCTGGGAACGAAGGTGGCAATGTTCATGGAACATGTGTCGAATTTGAGTGTGAAAAATTCTAGGCACGACTAATAAACCTTAAGAATGCATTGTTGATATAAAAACACGACTAAACTGGAGGAGGCATGTGGTGCATTCCCATACAAATGTGATGTCAATGGAAAACGAGAGCTCACTTCGACTTTGGCTTTCATGGAATTATTTTTTATTGACAGGCTGATATTTATTATGCACTTTGTAAGCTAGAGTTAATGAATTTTATATTGATGTGAGGCACTAGTTGATAGAGACGACTCATCAACGTGGAGTCGCAGAAGACGATGACGCTACTTCCACGATTCAACGATGATTGAGTGAGATTGAGCCTTTTGTCATGGGTATCGATTGAATCAAAATTATGAATCCTCATTCACGACATGAACGTACAGTTGAAGTTATCACAATGCATGTGTTCGACATACCAGTAGGTATTTTACTTGCGCATGTATTTGACTTGCTGTCGACCACACCAAACTAAAAAATATTTATATAAAAGTGAATATAATGAGTGATAGATCAATTTATCGACTTGACCAAGGCAAAATGAAGTCATTTTCGACCTGGAACAGTGTAGAACGTACCAAAGCTGGTTGAACGAATCAAGTAAACTAAAGGTCTTGATTTCGACTCACCAATCTATGTTGACTACCCATTATCAATTATTTGGATTGAGAAGTGAATTTTTTCACTGTAATAATTTATTAAACAGGGATCAAAGGTGTGATCTCATTGGCATAAATATCCAAGGCAGTTTGTTTCAAGATATTCTTAAAAGAAGACAGTTTATCAAATATTTAAAGGAATCTAAGGCAATGTGGACATGATATTGGTCATAACGCATAATTTCTCTGATGTATTATATTTGTTGAGTCTGTAATGAGTTTGTGTAGATTATTTTTTTAATTGCATATTGAGTCAGTAAGTCATTGGAGTCATATATATTGATGAGATCAGTTTCTTGTTGATCGATAAGTATTGTAAAAAGCTCGGTTGGCAGCAAAATGTTCTGTGCATCTAGTTCTTAGATTTGTCCTTCATACATGAAATTGCAAACTAAGTAAGAAATGTATACAGTTAATCCTTTATACAACCATTTTTCGCAACATATCAAGGAAATCAAGACAGAGCAGCAAAGCATTCAATACAACCAAACTATAAAATTTTGTAACATAATTAATAAAGCTTCCAAGCTACATTTTTTTTTTCCACAAATGCATTTGCAACAACAGAAAATTCAAGAACAGGAAATCATACGAGCATAACACAAATAGAGTTGAATGTTCAAAACGATGAAAACATCAAAATAATGAATGAATTAAACCCCTTGGTATAAATTTGCAAAATTATATTTTGATTGTGGTAGAAGAAAAGCGAGATGGTTCTTATGCAGGCGTTTCACTCATTTTATGTTTAATTGGAGGACTCCTAGGAATGACAGCCACATGTTGGAATAGTTGGCAGAGAGAGAATAGGACACCCCCAATGGAAATATGTAAGAAGTGGCCATATGACATGAAGAAGCCACAATAAGCATCATATATGTTCCACCTCTTATCCAGCTGGTGGTTGTTGTGGTTGAGTTACCTATGCAAACCTGTACACATGGTGGATGTACAGTAAGGATACTTCTACACCAAGTAGTTATCCAAGACTTTGTAGCATCCTTGCTAGGGACAAGCAAGGCATTGAGGGTGGGGGAGATGTTGTAAGGGTCTTTAGACCTATGTTGTCACCATACATTATGTATGATGTAATTTTCATATAGCTCGGTAAATGTGTAAAGTAAAGTAAATAAGAGGCTAAGATCTGATGAGTTACCTATGGAGACCAATACACATGGTGGATGTATAGTAAGGATACTTTTGCACCAAGTAGTGATCCAAGAATTTGTAGCATCCTTTCTTGGGACAAGCAAGGCATTGAGGGTGGGGGAGATGTTGTAGGGGTCTTCAGACCTATGTTGTCACCATACATTATGTATCATGTAATTTTTATATACCTCGGTAAATGTGTAAAGTAAAGTAAATAGGAGGTTGAGAGCGAGCCCGCTCTTAACCACATATCTCATGTATAAGTATACACTAAGGCCAATACAAACTTGGATTGGAATTCCTTTCCCAATATTTTTTTGTTCTTTGTGTATGTATGTGTATGTTCTTACTGTTATAATCTAGTATGTTCTCTTGTTCTAAGTTATGGCTTACAACAGTGCTCTAGGAATGCTTCTTTCCCTTATTTTTTATCATAGAAATAAAATATTAAAGAGTCAAAATTAATCTCTTATTTTCTTAAGTTCTGGTAGACTATATTGGTATTAGTGGACATTAATCACCATCATCATCATCACCATTAAAAATTAAATATTGATGTACAAGCTAACCGAATTTTTACTCTGTTATGTCATAGAGACACAGAAGGACAAACTAAATATCAAATTAGAAAGCCACACCACCTTCATGTTCATAACTTGAAAATGTTGATAAGGTATAATCCATTTGCACATGTGGTTGACTAACTAGTTCTTGTTGATCCAATGAAGATTTCCAATAAGGGGGCATTAATAGTGTTAGCACTCCACCGGATCTCCGAAGGTTGAAGAGACCAGAAAAGGTAACGACATACCACTATGACCTAGTAGCTAGACCTACTAGGTTGAGAGGGCTCTCTCAATGAGATTCACAGCCAAATTGACTGGATCATGGAGATTTTAGGCCAGGTATAGCAGGCTCTAGGGTTTGATTGATTTGGATTTGGTGCTGGATGGTGAATTAGGGCTAGGAAAGACTAGGTCAGGGCTCTGAAAATCAAACTTGCAGAAATGTAATGGGGCAAGGTAGGCACACACTTTAGCACTTTAAAGGTATACTGGTGAATATGGTAGATTTATAGGGTTTCAAAAGGAGCATGGGAATCATGAATTCGTTTATATCAAAATAAAGTGAACATAACTGTGATAACTTCTCCAAACAGAGCATCAAAATAATGAATTATGCTTATCAAACTTAGAAATCAATCACATAAGACATGTAAATGAAGATGGAAGGAAAAATACTTTCAAACATATGATATCAAAAGAAGAAACATTGCTAAGACACATACCACATGAATCCCACCACAATATCTACAAACTATGTCTATTAGTTCCTGCCAAAATCACTTAATACACTAGAGTTCCAAGGTAAATTCCACAGCATCCAACCATTCAAATGGCAAAGAAAATGAAAGATATAGACCAAAACAAACTTCTCCCCACTCTCAGGGGTCGAATCCATGACTTGTGGAGTTAGTTGTTCCCCAAAATCCTCAACTAGAATCCTGATGACTAGGGAGATCAACAAACTCTCAATTTTTTTGGTGAAACTGATTCACTTGACCCAAAAATAAAAAATTTATTTGATGTATCTACCTTTACTAAATATAATAGACATAATTACATTTTATTTACAAATTTACATCAGTAAAATTTCGTGAAATTTTTCAACCAACTGAGAAAAACTCGAAATTCTGAAGATAACAAGCAAACTAGAAAAAGCGCAGCATGAGTGCAAAAAGTGCATCGTGTCCTTGAGAAAAGTGCACCGTGACCTTCAAGCTGATTTTTTACTACCTTTTTGAAGTCCAAATTGAGCTCAAGCTAGCTCATTGCAAATTTTTCATGTCTAGTTAATCAAAAATGTCATTAAGAAGTGAAAATGATGGAGTTAAGCCCCTGAAAAACCACTTCTGCCAAAAATAGTCAAAAAGCGTAGTGTGGCTGAAAAACTGGCAGAAAAGTGTTTTTTATGATGTTTTTAAGCTTTTCCACCTGTCAAAAGCTAAGATTTTTTATTTCCAGGAGTCAAAATGTGATGTAGAAGCCAATATCTATCCAACCCGACTGAGTTTGCATCATTTGAAGGCCTCTAGAAAAAGCGTAGCATGGCCCATGCTATGACTTTTGCAGTCAAACTGTGCAAAAGCTAGTGAAATTTGGCCAAAATGTCAAAAATGCCAAAAACTTCTCCAAAACTTTTGAAATTGTTTTATAAGGTCCAAATTAGGTTTTCTATGCAATCAATGATGCATTAGCTAGCAAATGGAGTTTTCCCCTCTTCTTCTTGGCGATTAGGGTTTCTTTTAGCTTGTTTTGCATTTGCTTGTATTTGATATTGTAGACCTTGTTTCTAGTGTAGCAGTGGTAGGCCATGTGCCTCATCATCTTATTATCCATGTTAGCTTTGTGAAGGAGCTTCTCAAGGTGGTCTGCCCAACCGATACTCCATGTCTTCATCTATCTCCTTAGCAATCCTCTCATTTACAGTGAGCTTGTCATCTTTCTACTTTTGCAGTGCCTTTTTAAGACCCATATTTCTTGGTCCTTTCCTAGTGGTTTTGACCTCATCCTCACTGATAACTACTCCTTTTCCTTTGATATCTTGCCTAGTAGCCTTAGACAGGTCCTTTTCCAAGAGTATTTTCTTTTCCTTTAACTATTTGTTCTCTTGCTCAAGGAAGGAGATAACAAACTTGGACCTTGCCAAATTTTCTTGTAGCTCTCTAATTTTGGCATATTTTTCTTTGATGACTAGGTTTAGGGTTTCATGTTCATCTTGGGACTCCAATTCCACCATCTCAACGCCACGGTGAACGGCTTGTTTCTCTTGGAAAACTGTCACCTACTGCTTATAATATCCCTGCTTCGTTGATGTAGAAGGCACGGCCCCTCCCACAATTTGTGGAGAAAACACTTGCCTATTTCCTCTCTGATAAGTTCTGACCTCTTTGTCCTTTTTTCTCTTCTTAAATGCAACCCTACTAGATGACCCAACCTCTGTTTGTGTAACTAAACAATGTTACTGATGAAATAGGTAACCACACTGTTACCTACTTTTTTTTGGTAGCATAAAAAGCACCCAATTTTGAAAAGTGGTGATGCAGAATCACCTCTTCTTTTTTTTAGCACATTTTTGACACTCTAATATTTTTCGTTATGAAGTATGAATATTTGTTTTAAAATGTTAGAGATTTTCTTGCTAATTTTGAAATGTATTGATGTAGCATCAACTTTTTTTTTTTTAGAGCGGTGATTTTCATGCTAATTTTGAAACGTATTGATGCAGCATCAACCTTTTTTTTTAGAGTGGTGATTTTCATGTTGGTAATAAAACACAAAACTTAGATTAAATATATATATATATATATAAACAATATAAAAAAACCAATAAAAATGTTAAAAAAAACAAAATTAACTCGTAAAATTTAAAAAAAAAAAAATAAACAAAAATAAATAAATAAATAAAATATTCGAAAATTATATCAAAAGAAATGACAAAATTTGAAAAAAAACACATAATTTAAAGAAAAAAAAAAAAATTAACCAAAAAAAAAAAAAATTTAAAACATCAAAAACATTTTTTTCTAAGTTATTAAAAAAATCCATATAATTAAAAAAAAAAAATAATTAAATAGAAAATTTAAAAATAATTTAAATTACAAAATTAAAATTTAGATAAAAAAAATAAAATACAAAAAAGAAAAATTTAAATTTAAAAATTTAAATTAAAAAAATAATAATAATAATAAAACAAAAATACAAATTTTAAAATTAACAAAAAAAACAAAATTGAAAATTGAAAAAGAAAATTAAAATAAAAGAATTATAATAAAAACAACTATCATTAAAAAAACAAAAAAATGGAAAAAACCACTGGCAAATAATTAAAAAACAAATATCCATAAATTTATTGTTTTTTTTAAAATGAAACAATTTATAAATTTTAAAAATGAAAAACCAAATAAACTAAAAGATTTTTAAAAAAATCAATTAATTAAAATTTAATAAATTTAATGAATAAATTTTAAATTTTAAAAAATAATTAATCTAAAATATTAAATTTAAAAAAAAACAAACAAACAAACAAAAACAAAAACAAATTAAATTTAAAAAATAAATAAATAAATTTTTTGAATTTTAAAAAAAAAAAAAAAAAAATCAAATTAAAAAAATATAAAAAAAATAAAAGAATTTTTTGATCGTGGTGGCGCTGTCGTCGGCCTCCCGCCCAGGTGGCGACGGAGGTTGGTCGTTGGGCGGGCGGGGGGCTGCAGCCCCTCGCTCGCCCAGCGACCGACCTCCGCTACCACCTGGGCGGAAAGCCGATTCCGGGAATCGCCCTATCGTGGTGGGAGGCCGATTCGGGGAATCGCCCTACCGCGGCGGGAGGTCGATTCCTGGAATCGACCTCCCGCGGCAGGCCGATTCGGGGAATCGCCCTACCGCGGCGGGAGGTCGATTCCAGGAATCGCCCTTCCGCGGCGGGAGGTCGATTCCAGGAATCGCCCTCCCGCGGCAAGAGGCTGATTCCGAGAATCACCCTCAGGCCGATTCCGGGAATCGCCCTCCCGCGGCGGGAGGCCGATTCCAGAAATCGCCCTCCCGCCGCGGGAGGGCGATTCCCGGAATTGGCTTCCTGCCGCGGGAGGGCGATTCTCGGAATCGAGCTCCCACCTAGCGGCCAGCCTCCGCCGTCACCTAGGCGGGAGGTCGATTGGCAGCGCCACCACAATCAAAAAATTCTTTTTTATTTTTAATTTTTAATATTTTTAATATTTTTTTTTTAATTTGATTTTTTTTAATTTTTTTTGTAATTCACAAAATTTAAAATTATTTTTTTTAATTTAATTTTTATATTTGAAATTTCATTTGTTTTATTTTTTATTTTTATTTTTTTTCATGTTTTTGTTTTTTATTTTTTTTTTCTAAATTTTGTTAATATTTTTTATTAAATTTTGTATTTTTTTTATTTAATTGATTTTTTTTTTTTTTCATTTTTTTTTATTATTATTAAATTTTATGTTTAGGTTTTTCATTTAATTTTTTAAAATTTAGTAAATTTTGTATTTTTATTTATTTATTTATTTGAATTTAATATTTTTTTTATTTTTTTATTATTATTTTTTTAATTACATAATTAAAAATAATAATAATAATAAAATAAAATAAAATAAAATTTTATTTCAATTAAAATTGTGTATTTAAAATTAGTTTTTTTTAAGTTAAACATAATATTTTCAAATTAATTTGTTTTTTATTTTATTTTTTATTTAATATATTTTTTTAATTTTTTTTTTTCAATTTTTCAATTGTAATTGATTTTTAAAGTTTTTTAACTTTTTATTTTAACAATGTTTTTTTTTTTTCTTTATATTTAAAATTTATTTTTTATTTCAAAATTTATTTTTTTATTCAGTTATTTATTAAAATTTAATATATTTTTTTAAATTTAATTTGTTATTTTAATATTAACATTTTTTTTAAATTTAATAAAATCTAATATATATATTTTTAATTTAAGTTCATATATATATATTTTATTTTTTATAATTTAAATTTAATATATTTTTAAAAATCTATTTTTTTTTTCTCAACATATATTTCTTTAAATTTAATATTTTTATTGTATTTTTTTTTCTTTTTTTTTTTAAATTAATTTTCATTTTTTTACTTTTAATTTCAATAATGTTTTTTTCTTTTTTCTTTTTTCTTTTTTCTTTTTTCTTTTTCTTTTTTTTT
Organism: Pinus albicaulis; assembly: GCA_034641835.2. Classification (NCBI taxonomy): domain Eukaryota; kingdom Viridiplantae; phylum Streptophyta; class Pinopsida; order Pinales; family Pinaceae; genus Pinus; species Pinus albicaulis. The sequence continues at coordinate 308,460,812 of CM076577.1, forward strand.
CTTTTTTCTTTTTTTTTCTTTTTTCTTTTTTCTTTTTTCTTTTTTCTTTTAAAAAAAATTATTTTAAAATTATTTTTTTTTAATTTAATAAACATTTTCTTTTTCTTTTTTTAATTTAATTTCTATATTTTATTTTTTATAATGTCTTTCTTTTTTTAACTTGTTTTTCTTTTTAATTTAATATTTTTATTTTGTTTTTACTTTTATTTTTTTTATTTCTATATATTTTGAAATTTTGATCTTTAAATTTTTCTTTATTTTTTATTTTTTATTTTTTTCTTAAATTTTAGGTTTTTTTTAATGTTTGAATTAAAATTTTTATTTTGTTTTTATTTTTATTTTTTTATTCCTATATATTTTTAAATTTTAAGCATTTAAATTTATTTTTTTTCTTAAATTTTAGGTTTTTTTTAATGTTTGAATTTTAAAAATTTAAAAATATTATTTCTATTTCTAAAAATGTCAAAAATATGACAATTTTTTTTTTGGTTATTCTAGTGTCAACTGGTTTTGTTTTGAGGGTGTTTTTTCAATCCTTTTTTCAAGAAACAATTTTGTTTTTAGCATAATTTTATAAAATGTTGAAATTTGACCTTAAAAAAAAAACCAAGTACGTTCTGGAATACACATTTTTGTTTATGGGGTGTTTTTTCATGTTTTTTGAGTCTTTTTGGGCTAGAGTTCCCGTTTTGAGGTCAGGTTACCTATTTCATCGGTAACAGTGCTACTAGTGTTGATGGTGGAATAGGTCTAGCAGGTTGGTTGGATGGAGATGTGAAGACCTCTACCTCAATAAAAGTTTCCCATGCAATGTTCAACTATTTGATATGGTGAAGAATAATGATTTTGATAAGTGAGTGATGGAAAAGACTGTTCATTTGGAGCTCATATTCTCTGTGTTGTACCTTGTAGGCCATCTTCTCAATGCTCTTATTTGCAACCATGTGAAGACCGTAATAGGGTTGAAGAAACGCTTTGCAATCACTCTTGGCCTCCAATGCACAAAACACAGCTTCACTAGACAAAGCGCAGCGTTCTCCAGAAAAGCGCAGCCCTGCACCAGAAATTCAATTTCTTGAAGTAAAAATTTGGTTTTTGAGTTTGGCAAGTTGGGAGCTTGATGCTAAAGAGTAAGAATGAATGTATTTTGGTCCTTTAGGGCCTTTTGAACTTGGATTAAATCATTAAATGATCATGGACGCACATTTTCCTTTTCAAAATTAACCTTTCACTTGCTTTTTTTTAACCTTGAAACTTGATTATTTGAACTTTGAACTTTTGGTGGCTTTGGAACATTGAACTTATTCCTGGAACCTTGAACATTTTATGGTGGAACTTGAGCATTTGCAGCTACTTGGAACTCTAAAATACTTATTACACATAAAAAACATAAAATTACATTTTTTCTTTGAAATCAAATTTATTGATAAAATTACTTTATTATCACTCCTCCACTTGCTGGACTTTATGCATGGAATGATGATTTGATGACCTTGGAACCCTAAATACATAATGGAGACTCTGGACTGAATGAAACCATGATAAAGATGACTATAATGATGATGACAACTTTTGAATGATAGTACACTCAGCTAAGAGGTGAAATGAACCAGCATTTAGTAAAACTTTGGAAGGAGTAAAAATAGACCTAGATCTACATGCAGTGACCAAATTTTTGCATGATGACCTAATGAAATGACAGAAAATTGACTTAAGGACCCTATTAGAAAATGATAAGAGTCCATTTGATCACTAGTGACAGGATGCAAAAACTGACACTAACAAATAGAACCTTAAATGTTTTTATTACAAATATTATGTGATTAGGGGAAACAATTCTACAAAGACTAGAAGAGAATTAATGAAAAAGTATCCTGATAAGCCATTTTTTCAAGCAATGAAATGTATCATTTATGTTGATTTAACGAATATAGAAGCAAAGTTATTAGCATGAGATCATAATACAGATAATGAGTATAAAATGTCTATGAATTTCATCCAAATTGTCAGATTTATTCATAATGAATTTGAAGATCAATGTAATGGGGATAAGTTAAATGTTACTCCAAAGTTTCGAAAGCAATGTTGCATGGAAGTAGGATTACCAATTGGCTCAGGAAATGTTAACAGAAAAATCACACAGAAAGTGATGCATTCAAAGTTGTTGAAATTTTTTTCTAATTGGGAAGATATGAGATTTTATCAATGAGATTTTCAACACATGGGAGAATATTGGCATAAAAATTCAGAGGGTTAAAAAGTCGAAATCCTTAAAATGTAGCACTAGTAAGCTAGGTCCTTAAATCAAAAATATTCCAGAAGATATGACTATTATACCTTGGAGAGAAATACAAGTATTGAATGATGAAAGGATTGTCATAGCAATATTATCCCATGTTAATTCGGGTGAATTATCAATGGAAGAAATGTGTAGTGAATTTGAAAATTAAGTTTGGTGAGTTATTTTTATTTATTTTTGGCTTACAATTTTTTTCATCCTAACATATTCTTGTTGTTAGTATTTATTATGGATATCATTATAATATTCATAATTTGATTTATTCAATCACAAGATTTATATGATAATACAAGAAGAAGTGGTTAAAATTTTGAATGAAGAGAAATGGGATGATGTCAAGCGCAACTATCTAGATGTAATTTCTACAACAACGCTAAAACATTTTTTGTTACATTAAAAAATATATATTGATTTAGTACATTCATTTTATTCATTTGTAAATGATTTTTCATTTTATTACTTATAGATATATTTGTCTATTTCATTAAAGATGTCACAAAGGAATGCATATAGAGTACCATAGACTTTCAAAAGTTACATTCAAAAAGTTAGGATTGAAAGGAAAATAAAGTAGCAATTTTAAAATTTTAAACTTGATTCTATCATTTACCACTACATCTAGAATGGCCTCGACACTATCCAATATCAAATGACATTAAATGATTGTGAAAATACTGCAAATCTTGTTCCTAAAAAAGAATGTTCAGCTATTTGCAAATATCCTTCATGGTTTCAATTTCTAAAACATTGGATATGATAGTGACACTTAAAGGAATATCAGGGCGAAATGGAGGTCGGCGGAAAAGCTAGGTTTTACAGATCCAGCCTCTTGGTTATCGAGGCAACGGATCCCCATGGAAAGGAACCAGGAGAGAAGACCAAAACTGCTACTAAGGCTTACGGCCCTGCACCTGTGCTGGTTTTGAGATGCGGTTGGAATCGGTTTTCCTCTGCTAGCACGGTGGCCGCCTCACATTTCCCCATTGACCGTATCGATCTTCGGCTTTGCTATGGGGCGGATTCTCCACACCATCGAAGGATTCTGGAGATTTTGTATTGTTCCTGATTTCAGTTTCTCGCCCGCGGAGGTACTATTGAGAAGACCTGCACGGAACTAGAGCCGACAGTTTCCAGCAGGGCATGGTGTCTGTTTCCACAGTTGGTTACTATACGTACACTTGTGTTTTGTGGTGGCAGTCTTCACGACGCTCCATTACAGGGATGCCTACCATTTGGCACCCACCGAATTACGTCCAAGCTACCAGAACAAAAGGATAAAGGAACCAGCAGAGCTACCTCAGAAAACGAGAATTAGGTAAGCTCTACTCTTTTCCAGATTGTCATAAAGCCCCTAGTGGGAAATAGTATTTCAGTTTGGGCATAGGACACAGACAGAGTTTCAAATCTGAAGCAAAAAATCAGGTTTGCCTCATGTTACCCTTGTCATATTAAGTCTTTGATTTATGGTGGGAAATCCTTACTAGACCCCTGCTTTGTCAACGCATATTCCATTGGTCCTGGATCAACCATTTACCTCAACCTAAGACTAAGGGGGGGGGGGAGTAGATCAGAACAGAACCCAAGGACCCCCTAGAGGAGCCAGTACCTCCAAACTAGAAACCCCAAAAGGACCCTCATACAAGAACATTATGCAGGGGAAAAATAGAGCAACAACAGAAACTAAACTAGAAAATAGTTTCCCCAATCCATATATTGTGAAGCAATAAAACTGCATGCCCGAACTAAATATAGATGTTCCTGAGATAGACGAGCATTGAACCTCTTTTGAATCTCAAGAAATAATATGCAGATTCAATTGTTTTTGGCCCAAACCTATGGAACGTTTTCATTGGATCTTCACCAACTAAACCATGGACTATGAAATCCATCTCTGTTCTAAAGGGTTCTTCATAGTCAATTTTCCATCATTGGAAGCCAGAGATATCATTCTGAGGGATGGACCATGGTTCTGGGGTTCCACTGGACTCTTCATCACACCATGGTTCCCATATTTTGACAAAAACACAATGGAGGTTACCAGAATGCTGGTTTGGGTGCAACTATACAACCTCCCGCTTCATTTTTTGAAAGAATGTGTTCTCGAAGGTATTGGGAACATCCTCGAAAGATATATAAAAATAGATGCAAAACGCTCAGAGGAGTGCATCTACACCTTTGCACGAATTTGTGTGGAAGTGGACCTTAGCAAAGGACTACCAGAGAGCATTCAATTGATTTTTATAAACAGAAAAGATGCACGCAACATTTAGACTATGAAAACACAGCATTAAAATGCAGAATATGTAGGAATACTGGACATTTACAAAACACATTCCTAGAAGAAAACGAGATAACATTTTAAAAAAAAAAATTTAAAAATAATAATTAATTAAATAAATTTTTTAAAAAAAGGGAAAGCAACCAAATGATGGAAATTTCCTTCAGATAAACCATAGCAGGAGACAAATGAAGAAGAGGAAGACCCCATCCCAAATGAGAGTAAATAGACATCTACCTCACCAGATGCACAAGAACAGGAAATGCAAGATCCTTTTGACATTACCACTACAATACAACTGGCAATGGATCCTGGAGCACCAAACAGTGGGGGGAATAAAAGACAACACATTTAAGATACTTCAGACTCAAATAAGGAAAATTGAGCACTCATAGACGAAAAATAGCTCACCCTTATATCGGCCACGCCAACACAAGGTGGTTGGCAAAAGGTTGAAAAGAAGAAAGGGATAAAATATTAATTTTTCTCCCCTTGTATTATAGTTTTTATTTGCAGTTTACTAGTCTGTCTTGATTGATAATTGCGAGCACAGGTAACATGTAATTTTGTTTTAATTAATAAAATTACAAATTTTTCCTTGGAAAAAGATAGTGAGACTTATAGTTACCAAGCTTTCAATAAGGTGGCTATGGGATTTCTACAAGTCATGACATTACCATTTTGGAGATTTATGGTTTTTCATTCAGATACAAAATTGGGATTAGTACTATCTAGCTTCAAGGGAAAAACGAACTCAATAATGCATCTTTCATGGTAAGACATTGGAATTATATGTTTAGTGATATGTGTGTGTGTGTGTGTGTGTGTGTGTGTGTGTGTGTGTGTGTGTGTGTGCGCAAATTAATTGAATTTTTACTATTTCATCTTATAGACAAAAGCCAAATCTTATTATTTGTAGAGGTCATCCAGTATAAGTGATTCTAAGATGGTACATATTGAATCATGAACAAAAGATGATAGTTATAAATCTATTTTCCTGAATGAAGTAGATGGAAAAGGTTATAGTCAAATAATGGCTTATAATGTCGTAGTAACAAAACCAACATATGAAGAAAAAGACATGAAAGGATAGATTGTTAACATTTATTAAAAGTCATAAATTCTCATTAATTTTCTTTTGGATTTATGTTCAAATGAAGGAGATTAGGTTATGGATTTGTTCTCATGTTCAGGTAAGATTTATGATATAAAATCAAACTTTAATCTTTCTTATTTTTTAATTTATGTGTTTATACTAATTCACTTAGTTTTTTCTTTTGTAATTGGTGATTAAGTACAACACTAACATGTTGCTTACAATCGTGACTAAGGAAAATCCACATTAGGCGAACAATGATGCACAGAATCAGTAGATGTAGTTCCTTGGCTCTCTTATATCTTAGTTTACATAGGTTCATCTCTATTTTTTACACCTATTTTTGCTTCTTCTTGCAAACTTTGCTGCTCCTGGACACATTAAAGGTTGGTTTCCCCTTGAAGGGCGGCCCAATTTTTTATTTTTTGAACAGTTCTTATCGAACAAGGGTTGGATAGTTCAGTGACCATCTGTCCTGAAACTCGATTTGTATTTTTGTACATATTAATATAAATTAGCCTAATTTAGAGACACAGAGAGAAAAAAAAAAGGAAGAAATTGCATAGTCATTGAAAATGAGCCATTATAATGAAATTTTATTCATAAAAAAATTACTGCAATTAAAGTTCTTCTAGATGCAATGGAAGAATAAGGTTTGAGGAAATAATATTTTAATGAATCATGTGTGTCAAAAAAGTCAAAGGAACCTCAAGCACCATTAGATGGATTTATTGGAAAGGAATACTTTGGGATATTTGTGTACATCAAAGATCCAATGGAAGAGGAAAATGAACCAACAAAAACATAGAATTCCATGGAAGAAAATGATAATGAGGCTCTTGAATGTGATGAATCTGAATTATATGATATTGTTGATTAATTTTAAGTTATGTTTGAAAAAAAAAGCTCAATTTTGGAAACAAGTTATACTTGTAATGATTTGATAAGACTTTATTATAAGAGTAAGTATTATTCTATTGTTGTTTTGTGATTAATACTTTTATTATTTTCTTTTTACTTTATTTTTTATGTGAATCATTATTTTTTACAAAAACAAACGTTAAATACTATCATCTTTTAATACAAAATTCATAAAAAGTTCCAAAAAATTGTTATTTTTTAAACCTATTTTTTTTTTTTGTTTAAAATTTTCCATAAAAATCCATTATTTGACATGTCATTTTAAGCAAAAAAAGATCTTAAAATGTGTACTTTTTTAATTATATCTATATTCAAAATGTATATTTTTTTGTTAAATGTTTAAAGTTAATGCTTTTTAGTGACAATTATTCGTTGTGCATTGAAATAAAGATAAAAAAATGTTTAAAATGTTATTTTACTATAGATTTTGAAAATATTGCATCCTAAATTAATTAACAATACATAAATATATAAAAAAATAAATCTTAACTTCAAAATATTAACAATTTTTTATTTTTAAACATTGCGAAAATTTGAAAATTTCACTACAAAAAACAATGGAAAAAGAGAAAAACAAACTTGAAAAAAACTTTAAAAACTAACATCTGAGGACAAAATTGAAGAAAACAACTTGAAAAGTGGTTTAAAAACAACATTTGAAAAAAAAATTCCATACTTTATAGATAATTTAAAGTGTCAAAAAAATGTCATTGCACAGAAAAGATTATGGTGCATCACCATTTTTAAAAATCGTCATGAAATCATGATTTGATGTGACCTCTAAAAAACAAGAACTCCATAAAGTTATCGTTAAGTTGGTAACATTGTTTCAAAGATAATGTTGTTGAAAATACCATTTTAACTACTTACAAGGGAGATCCTTTTCATTAATGTGCTTGACCTACTTTAGCTAGTCCCACTATATAGAAGTTATCCCTTGAATATGGTATATGTCAATTCTGGACTCCAATTTGGATGAAAATTTATACATCTAGAAATACTTTATGATTCCTAGCAACTACGTCTTTGACTTTTCTCTCTTCTTATTATCTCCCTCAAGGTTGGAGGTTTAAGCTTCCCAAGCCCTCCTTGAAAACTATCTAATTTTTGCCTTCTCTTATGATTCCTCATAGGGAAAACTTCTTGGTTGCTCTATGATTTTGCATATGCATATATTTCCTAACTAAATGTGTGGATGAATAAAGTTGTCTATGAGTTCTACATCACTTATTTTGTGCCTAGATCTTATGTAGTTCTCCTTTATTGCATGAGCTTTACCGTCTTACCCATGTCTTGATCCTAATTTGAGCCTTATTTTCCTTTGCATTTGGTTTAGGATTTGTAGAAAACGAATTTATGTATGATTATGTTTTTCATAAACTATTATTATTCTCTCATTGTTAGCTTTATAATTCTATACTTCCATCCCCAGACTCTTCATGGTCTCTACCAACTCTACTAGCTCAACCTTACTCTCATAGCCACTAGATTTTGTTTCTTCATTTCTTAGGTTGTTATTAAGACCCCTCACTTCTACTTCATGGTTGTGGGTTGCATGTGCATCCTCCATGTCTTTGGTCCATTGTTGAAATTTATCTATTCTACCTATAATATTAATTCTATAAACTATGCATGCAACATTTATTATTATAAATTATGCATATTGTAAAAAAATGCATTAGTTAGTCTATGTGTCCTTCTTCAGCCCAATTTAAAAAGAACAATAATTCATTAAATTCAAATTTCGAGTCTTTAGGCATAATCTTCTCTTATTTTTCTTTCCAATGAATGTACTCATGTTTGATATTGAGTTAAATGAACTAAAAGTTACAACTCTATGAAGTTTCCATTTCTACTCAACTGTGCCTTTTTCTCACTACTGTAAATCGGCTCAAAAGCCAACTTTCACTACCCATAGAAGGAAATCTAGTGAGAACCAAGATTTTTTTTATATTGGGTGTATATAGTATTATTGATTATGAGTATGTATTAACTTTCATATTAGGGATCTAATGCTCTAGTAAAAAAATTTATCCATCAAAAATTTTCAACTTTTCCCTTTTTACGTTTTCTCCATAAAAAAAATTTACAAAAGTTGTTATCTCTCAAATAGAAAAAAGTTGGGAAAACTTCAATGGGACAAAGTTTTTTGGCCTATTGAGAAGGTAAAATATCGATGAAATAACTTTTTCTAGATTTGTGATTTGGGGTTCCTTTTCCTCCTCTAAAAATCTAAAAAATCTCCAAACATAGTGGATTTGGGTTTGTTTCTACATCTCCACTCCAAACCCTTTAAAATTTGGCCAAATTTTCCATCGGGTCACATCTGCAAAATTTTCATTAGCAATAGGGCCTATGTCAAGGAACATAACCTTGTTCTTAAAAAACAGTTAATTTTCAATTTTGGAAAATTTGAAGAGAATTAGCTAGCGAACCTCACTAGTACTTTCTCATCCTCCTCTATATACCCACCCCTAAAATTCCACTTGCTTCAAAATTTTTTCTACTCATGTTAAGGCCAAAACAAGATTTTGGCTCCAAAATTACCTTTTTAAATACAACATCATCTTCTTCTTGTTGCAACTTGGTTGACATGGCATGGAATGTGGTTGTTGATGTGGTGTCCACATGTTAGCTCGTTATGTGGCCATGTCACCATATTACTTTTCATTTCATCAAAAACCAAATTTTTTCTCCTCATCAACAATCAACTTTTTCATGTTCAACGAACAAATGATTTTGTCCCATTAGTGAATAAATAATTCTTCTATTAGTGAATAAGTAATTTTGTTCTATCAACGAACAACTAATTTTGTACCATTGGTGAACAACGATTTTTTCTCTATCGACAAACAAATAATTATTCCATTAGTGAAGAAATAAATAATTTTATTCTAGTATCCAACAAAGAATTTTGTTCCATTGGCAAACAAATAATTTTGTTTCATTAGTGAACAACTAATATTGTTTTGTTGGAGAAAAAATAATTTTGTACCATCAATGAACACATAATTTTGTTCCATTAGTGAACAACTAATATTATTCTATTCACATACAAGTTTCTATTTCCTTTACGAGCCCTAAACCATTTAAACTTCGAATTATTTTTTTCTAACTTATTTAAGTTACATTTGGGTCATTTATTTCACAAGCCAAAAAGATCGAGATTGTTAATTCCACGAAGTATTAGAGTGTGGCCCTTGTATTTTTCAGCCATGGAGTTTCCATGGTGGACAATCCACTTCATAGGGTATGGTCCACGACATCATCCATACATATAATTTCAAAAAGTTCAAAATTTCCAAAAAATTATAATTTTCAAAAGCTATCTTTTTCTTCTTCTTTTTTGTTTCCATGGAAACTATAGACATAGATTTCCATGTTGAATTTGACTTTGAGCATGTCAATTCAACATTGTGTTTCCTAACTACACACATAATTTTCCCAAAATTTAGGAATTTTACTCGAGTATCATCATTTTCCCAAATTCTTCGTGCAAACCAAAGTCATTGCTCCAATCATTTTCATCAATTATTAGGATTCTCTCTATTCCTTGGACCATGCAGCTCTAGTTTTCAAACATTTTCTCTAGTACCACATTATAGTATACCCGATCATTCATTTTCTTTTGGGATGGTGAGGAACTAGAAATTTCTATAATTTACCCTAAATTCCACCATAATTACACAATTAACACAACCATTTTATTATAATATGTTTTGTTCAGTTATACAATGAAAATATGTGTCCAATACGACATGAAAGCTCATGTAATTCATAGGTAAAGAATGCATAATTATAACATCATATAATTCATCTGCATTCATAAAATTTCAAATAGTAAATTACACATGCACACACACAAAACACAAATGGTGGCACAAAAATTATAACACTTATCTTATGAGGAAATGTCACCAATATTCATATGAGGGATGTCCCTTCCAACCATAGGCTTTGCTACTCTGGTTCTCTCAACTATTTTCCACTCGCGAGCTGGAGATATGAATTTAGAAGGATAGATGCCTCTTATGGCTTATTAAACGCCCTCACATAACCCAATATCAAAAAATTAACAACATATAAACTCCTACAATATTTCCAAACATCCAAATCTCTTCTCCGCCCTACACAACCCAAGGGATGGAATCCCCTTCTCTGCCTTATAGTTCCTTAAGAAATCTCCACCCCTTACAGGGCTCTAGTTTTTTATTATCCAACAATATCAAAGTAAGGGCTCTAGGAAAAACCAATTATATGTGGAGTCACAGTCACAAGAATCCCATGCTTATGACTATAGGAAATTTCATATCAAATATATATAACAAGTATTATTAGCCTTATATCATAGGTGTAACAACCTATTTAATAACAAGAAGTCCCCCTCAATCCTTTCATTTGTAGTTCAAGTTTCTTCAATACATGATCATGATGAATTCAACACATGGCATAAGAGTGAACATAGTCAAAAAATGAGTAAGTATAATGGCCAAATTCCCTTAACCCACCAAATTTGTATGCATGTTTTGACCTGACTAGTTGGCACCTAACTCCCCCTGACTCCTTGTCACTCTTCTAAATTTGATTTGTCATTTAGCATAATAAATGTAATGGAAATTTGGGTTAGAATACAATAATATATTTTATGCTTTGGCCCTTTTGATCTCCCTTAATCCCTTCTCACGTTTCTATCTTGTGGAACCATATTCCCCCAATGTTATCATCCCTCCCATTTCACAATTAGCGATGTTTTTTATTAATAATTTTGATATGAAATTTCAATAGATCAACCCTTTCCAATAATATCTAGTTCATAGCCTAAATCATACATGTAAGATTTCATTAGAATTATCGGGGATTAAAACAAGGGTGTTACAAATCTAGGGGTTAGTCTCACTACACTGTGTACCTCAATCCCATTTTCGCCATTAATGGGTCACCTTGAACCAAGTTGAGAGAATCTTCATTTATCTTGGACTTGGTAGTATTGATCCAAGTGGATATTGGTGGCCACCCGCCTATTCCACTTGGGGCTCCACCATTGTTTGTTTCACCTTTTCAGTTTCCTTAATTATAGCACAATTTACTATTTTCAGCATTTTTTCGAGTCCTAAACTTCCAGCCGTTTTGAGGCCCTAAACAACGTTTTTTTGGGAAAATCGGGAGAAACATGGGACTTAGAATGATGTTTCACACTCAAAAGTTGTAGTCCTTGGATAGATATTTAAAATGAGGTATTGAGCACATCAAACGGAGATCGTATGCCAAAGTTACGTCCCCGAGAAGTTGATGTACCAATTTACCCAAACATGGCCCATAGTTTTGGCGCTTCATCTCCTAGAGTTAGGTTTTTGGATGTTTAGGGTTTTCCATTGTTTCTAAATAATAAATAGGCCCTATAGCCTCATTTTAACATAGTTCAGAAGCCTATAGCCACCACATCTCTTCTCAGAGATAAGCTACCAACGTCGTAGCTATTTTATTTTCATTTTGTCTATAAACAAATTTCAGTTATTTGATATTAATGAAATGAAATGTTATTTCGGCTGCATTTTTGTATTTATGGTTATATATGTATTATGTTGTGTTCCTTCATAAATTCGGATAAGCGGTATCAGAGCGATCTGCTCTTTCTCAATCCTTCTTTGCATGTCCCCAATGAGGTCGGGGTATAAGGAGTTAGGGCTGAATCTAGTTGAACCTTTGCAAGATCAGCCTCGCAAACCCCGATGACTGCTCATGGGGGACGAAAAGAAAGATGAGGGAGCAGGAGATCCTATCAAAATATTTCTCAAGGAGGCCCTCGAAAAAAAAAGGAACGCGATGATGGATAATTTTTCCCAGATCCTTCAACGACTACCCACCGACGACGCATCTGCATCCAGCAGCCACTTTGGAGGCACAACTCCTTTTAAGGTACAAGTAAAATTTGACATTCCCATATTTCAGGGCCAAATAGATGCAGACGTCATAGATATATGGTTGAAGCTATTAGAAAGATATTTCTCGTTTCATGACTTTTCCGACTGGGAGAAGATTATTTTTGCACTCCTCGAAGCTAGCCCCCATGTCAAGGACTGGTGGGAAACCTACTGTGAGAAAAAGGATGAGGGGGAATCCTCTCTGTTCTCGGTTTTACCCTCTTGGAATTCTTTCTGAGATGCCATCAAGGAACAATATTGTCCCATGGGGAGCTATGAGGAAAAATACATACAATGGACTACGTTGCGGCAGCAAAGGGATCAAGATGTGCATGAGATGACAAATTTGTTCCATACCATGCACAAAAACTTGGGTATCAAAGATTCAGAGAAACATTTAGTGTTGAAGTACCACAGTTGTCTACACAGATACATTCAGGAGGAAATGGAGTTCCTCGACATCTCCTCGTTTGGTATGGAATACCGATATGCTGCCAAGACTGAGCAGAAATTCAAACAGAATAAGAGAGACTTTGGATCTGTGAATCAAAAGCAAGGGAAAGGTTCCCCCAAACCATAGAACAAAGGACAATGCCAAGGAATGGTGGCCCAAGATAACTTACTAAAGCTACAAGCAAATAACAACACCGTGAAGCCGAAGAAGGACAAAGGAAAGTGGTGTGAGTTCCATAATAGCTCCACTCACAACACAAGTGAGTGTCGGGCCAAGCAATCACTGGTTGCCGAGATGAGGGCTTCTAAATCAGATGTATGCTCTGACTCTGAATTAGAACTTGACAAGGGGAATTACAAAGGGAAGAATATTATTGATGAGGAGCCCAATGCCATCATTTCCATTGCAAAGATCCAGAAGGAGGAACCGAAATATCCAGAGGAGGATTTGCGTCTCTTCCACTCCCAGATGTGGGTAAAGGGTTCCTCGCTACATTTCATTATCGATAGTGGGAGCCAAAAGAACCTCATTTCAGTAGTGGTCTTGAAGTGGTTGGGCTTGCCGACCACAACACACCCACAACTGTACACCATCAGGTGGCTTCACCAAGGACAAGATCTCCACGTCAGCCAGCAGTGTCACCTTCCCTACAACATCAAGCCCTTCATGGATGAGGTAATATGTGACATTGCTCCTCTTGATGTTTCTAATGTATTATTAGGTCAACCATACTTGTGGAAGCTTCATGTTGTGTATGAGTCCCGGCCTCGCGTTTTTATTGTTACTTTGGGCAATAAGTTGTAAAGGATACTAAAGGTACCACCGCCTGTGGCTATATCTTTTGTTACTACAAAATAATGCAGTAAGTTCATTTCCAAAACTGGGAAAAAAAATTTAATTGATCTGCCCCCAGGGAAAGAAGAATATTGTGGCCATGACCTCCAGACAAGGCTCCTCCACATGAAAACAAAAAATGACAAGGTCGTGGAGGAGTACGGTGACATATTCACCTCAACCATAGGGGTGCCTCTGCACTATCAGGTCAAGCATCCCATCGATCTGACCCCAGGTGTGACACTGCCCAATGGACTGATTTATTGGTGCTATGTTCTAGAGAACGATGAAATCAAGCGGTAGATTCAGGATCTGTGCCAATAATGTCATAGTCAGTCGATTTCATCACCCTGTGGGAGCCTGATCATGTTGGTGCAGAAGAAGGATGGGACTTGGAGATTCTGTATTGACTATTGGGCGCTGAACAAGATCATTGTCCGGAGTAGGTACCCGATCCCACGGATTTATGACCTTCTAGATCAACTCAAAGGGGTGAAATATTTTAGCAAGATCGACTTGAATTCCGGGTATCACCAGGTACCAATCGAACCTTCCGATGTGTGGAAGATTGCCTTCAAAGCTAAGGAGGGCCTTTTCGAATGGTTGGTCATGCCTTTCGGGTTGAAGAATGCTCTCGTAACCTTCATGAGGTTGATGGACGACATCTTGCGGCCATTCACCAACTCATTTGTAGTGGTGTACTTGGATGACATCCTGATCTTCAGCCAGAATTGGGAAGAGCACCTCCACCACATCTGATAGGTCCTCCAAACACTACAGCAACACAATTTGCGTGCCAATTTAGAGAAGTGTACTTTCAGCATGACCCAGGTTTAGTATCTGCGATACATTATTGATGAACAGGGGGTGCATGTGGATCCAACAAAGATCCAAGTAATTCGGGATTCGCCGACACCAACCACTCTAACAGAGCTTCACAGCTTTCTAGGTCTTGCTAATTTTTACCGCAAGTTAGTGTTGGGATTATTTCATATCACTTAGCCCTTGAGTCAATTCACTGATCAGGAATTCATAATTTTTTATCAAAATTCAAAGTTACAGGATTGGGTTGAAACTAGGATGGTTGCGTAGATCTCGTCTTCCTAATTCTGGCACCGTGAACGGTTTGAAAAATCAATGTCGTATGAATAAGATATCGTGTTTTGATCAAAATTCCAAACAGGTAAATTGTGACAGTTTGACCAGGTTTGACTCGGATACACAGTTAGAAAATGGGTGGAGGTACAGTCAACAAAAGAGAATATTCCTTCATCATAACCAATCGCAAGTTGACAAGTGTCGAAATTCTATTGGTTGCACATTTTTGGTGGGTCAATCAGGAGTTTCCAAGTGGCTAGCCCTGAGGTCACCACATGGCCTTGGAACCACATTATAAAATTTTGTTAGAGGCTGCAGGATTCGTCCCCCATACCTCTGGCTGAGGAAGCGCACGTCTAACCACCCGAGATGCACGATGATTCTTAACCTTACGGGTTACGGGTTTATGTTCAAGTTTAATGAAATTTCAATTTGGGGTTGGGAATTGTCGGCGGTCCCAACCTGCCGACAATTCCCCGAGGTGTGTTCACATGACAGCATAAAACTCCAATGAAAACTCCAAGAAAAAATGTTACAACCTGGCGGATATTAACCTCTAACCCGCAGACCCTCCAGCAGTTTCGTTGTTTGTCACATGCAAACATTTAAACTGTAACCACTTATGCGCGGTCAGCACTAACGACACTTCAAACTGGAGTTCAACGCAGTTCAACCACAGTTAATACAAAGTTCTACCGACCGTTACGGTGATGTCGCGGGTTTGGGGTGCGCATGTGGCCACCCCAACCACTAACTCTTAGTTTTGCAATTAAATTCAGTGACAGTTTAGGGCGCACCTAAAAAATGGTGGAATATGCTATTTTATCTCCAGTTAAGTGGAGTTCTCCACTTTTAGTGGAGCTTTTCTAGGTGAAACTGGGCAAAAGAGTAGGAGACTCAATTTTTTCCCATTCTGAGTGAATGAAGAGTCATTTTTCATTAATTGGAGCATTCTAGAGCCATTGGTGTAGAGAAAACAGCTATTAGAGTAGTGTAACTACATGTAATAGAAAAATTTTGAGCATAATGAAAGATGGACATGCCATTGGGAGTTGGACCAGTAGATGTAGCCCAGGAGGGGTGAACTGCTTCATCATGC
The DNA here is from genome assembly GCA_034641835.2 of Pinus albicaulis. NCBI lineage: Eukaryota > Viridiplantae > Streptophyta > Pinopsida > Pinales > Pinaceae > Pinus > Pinus albicaulis. Next base: position 308,476,812 of record CM076577.1, read on the forward strand.
CTGCTGTGTAAATTTCATGTGGTGACTTATTTCTTTGTTTTACACTATTGTTCAGTGTTATTTAAGCTTTTTTTATGCTTCTAATTCACTAAAAATCATCTAAAATTCATGGTCAAAACACCTTGTTCCTTATGCAAACTAATGAACCAATTATGCACATGTTTATAAAATGAAAAGACACTTAGCACAGCAAAACTAATATAGTAATTTCAGATCAGGATGGTATCAGAGCCAGGTTTATTCTCTAGTGTTTTTTAGTGAAAATAATTTTTTAACTGTTTGCAAGTTTTAGATGCTTACAAGGCTCAAGCTCAAAAGAAGAGAAGGAAAATTGGTGGAATCAGAAGGGTCTCAAGAAGAGCCAAAGCAAAGGAGAGCAAGATTTCCACAATCTCCACCACCTAGTTCACCTCCTAAAGAAGTTGAAGCTCCATTAAGCATGCCTCAAGAGGAAGGATAAATCCATGAAGAAGTTGATCCCAAGGAGGAAGAAAGAGTGTTCAGGAAAGCATTTCTTGACATGAATGAGATGGTTAGAATCCTTTATCAAGAAAGGAATGAGAGACTGGAAGGAGAAGGATCTAAACTTCAAAAAGAAGGACAAGGATCTTCAGCAGGTCACCATGATGAAGATAATTCAAAGAAGGGAAATGGAGGAAATGGAGGCAATGGAGAGCCATCATCCTCACCCTCATCATCATCATCCTCTACTTTTTTAAAACTTGACGTTAAGTTTGAATTTCCAATGTTTAATGGTGCAGTTAATGCAGAAAATCTTGATAATTGGATTAGACAATTGGAGGTCTATTTGAGAATCCAGAACCTTCAAGATGATGATACAAAAATTCAATTATCTCCATTGAGAATGGAAGGTGCATTACTTGTTTGGTGGGAAGCCAAGACAAAGGAGGAAATCAAGAAACATGGTAAGATTATTCTATCATGGTCATATTTCATCAGTGCTATTAAACAACAACTTTATCCATTAGCTCATATGCAAAAATCCATCACGAAATTGCAAAAAATTAGGAAATTAAAGGGACAAAATGTGCAAGAATACACCCAAGAATTTAGGAGAAGAGCTCTCTTATTAGGGGTAGATTTGTAGAGCCAAGATAATTTGCTCAAGTACATAGGAGGCTTACATAGCTACCTAAATCATACTATTCTCATGTTTAACCCCACTAGTCTAGATGAAGTATGTGTTTAGGCCACACATCTAGAAGCTAGAGGGAAGAACATTTCTGAAGAGGGTAGAAAGAAACCTTTTAAGGGTAAAGCCAAGGAAAATACCTCAAAAGGTAAAAACAAAAATAAAACATCTATTAATAAAGAGGGATAAAAAGTGGTTTGTAAACATTGTTCAAAATAAGGCCATGATGAAACTCATTGTTGTAAATTACATCCTGAAATGAGGCCAAAGAAACCCAATAAAAAAGGGAAACAAAAAACTGCTGCTATAGCTCAACATGATTTAGGATCCGATTCAGGTGATGAATCTAAGATTACAGCCATGGGATTGAAGAACATGAAGGGAAAATAATTTGAAACTAAACCCAGTACCAGTACATCAAATTGTCACATAAACACTCCAAATGAAGAAGAAAGAATTGAATTGTTTCATGTGAGGATCATATCAAAGCATACCAAGATTAACACATTTTTTGACAGTGGGTCACAAGAAAACTTAATATTTGAAGACTTGGTCAAGAAACTTAACCTTGAGACCATACCACATCCAAAACCATATCCATTGGGTTGAATTAGATGTGGTTTTGCTTGACATAAATGGTATTGTATTAGGGATTCCTTACTTGTATGACATGAAAGCGATCTTCTATCGCCATGAGAACAAGTATCATTATTCAAATATGGCAAGGATTTCATTGTTAGAGCACATCGCAAGAAGACAAACATTGCTATGGTAAATGTTGGACAAGTAAAGAAGTTGGTAAATTCAAGTAAGAATTTTGTTCTTCTTATGATTAAGCCTAAAGCTGATATTAATCATGAATCTTTTGAAGGAAGTGATCCTAAGTTGAAATCATATTTATATGATGTTGTTAATGGACATCATGAGATGTTTCAGGAGCCAACAGGATTGGCTCCAAAAGCAAATATTCAACATGAGATTTAGTTGCAACAATATTGTCCTCTTCCAAATATCGGTATGTATCACATGTCGATAATGGAGAATGTTGAAATAAAGAGGAAAATAAAAGAGATGTTGGACAAAGGAATCATAAGGCCAAGCACCTCACCATGTGGTTCACCCATAGTCTTAATGCCAAAGAAAGATGGGACTTGGTGCATGTGTGTATATTTTTGAGCTTTGAACAAGATTACGGTAAAAAATCATTACCCACTCCCAAGAATAGATGATTTGCTTGATCAGCTGAAAGAAGTGAATTTTTTCACTAAGTTATATTTACGAAGTGGATATCATCAAGTAATAATTGTAGAAAGTGACATATGGAAAACTGCATTCAAAACCAAACAAGGACTCTTTGAGTGGCTATTTATGCCTTTTGGTTTGTGTAATGCACCGGCAACTTTTATGCAAGTTATGGATAGTTTTTTGTGACCATTCCTTGATGAATTTGTTATTGTATACTTAGATTACATTTTAATTTTCAGCAAAACAAGAGAAGATCATGTCTTGCATGTGAATAGAGTGCTTGATATTTTGAAGAAAGAGAAATTGTTTCTTAAGATGTCAAAGTGTGAGTTTGGAAAGACTTCTTTGGTCTATTTAGGACATATTGTAAGAGGAGGAGAATTGAGGATTGATCCTTCTAAAGTGGAAGCCATTGTGAATTGACCCACATCCAAAAGAATAACTGAGGTAAGAATTTTCTTCGATGCAGCTCAATATTGGAGAAATTTTATTGCTAACTTTTCTTCCATCATAGCTCCTATGCATGTAGTGACAAGTGTGAAGAAAGGCTTCCAATGGGGAGGCAAACAACAGAAATTTTTCGAAGCTTTAAAAGACAAGATCATTTTATCTCCAGTCCTTGCATTACCAAATTTGAGACAGCCATTTGAGATTCAAACCGATGCTAGTGATTATGCCATGGGCGCAGTACTTTTGTAGCATGGTAATTCTGTCACTTTTCATTCTGAAACTTTTAATGGTGTTGTGACTAATTATCCTACATATGAAAAAGAATTATATGCATTGGTACAAAGTGTCAAGAAGTGGAAACACTACTTGATGGGTAAAGAGACTATTGTACACATCGATCACCAACCATTACAGTACTTGTAGTCACAAACAAAATTGCAGCAACCAATACATTTCAGGTGGATGGGATTTATTCAACAATTTCACTTGGTTATAAGGTACAAAAAAGGTATATTCAATAAAGTTGCAAATATTCTTTCATGACCAATCATTAGTGCTTCTACTTTACTCAAAAATGATTCTGTTGTACATGAGAGTTACATAGAACAATATGCACATGACATTGATTTTGAATATGTGTATGCTAATTTTAGTGAAGGGAATCAAGTTGAAGAAAAAGATTATCACATGCATAACAATTTGTTGTTTCATTTGGGAAAACTATGTATTCCACAAGGAGAGAGGCTAAGTGTCATGAGAGAAGCTCATTCATCTCTTATTGCTAGGCACTTTAGGGTAAGCAAAACATTGGCGCATCTACAGAGGTATTGCTATTAGCCTCGCATGATAGATAGTGTGTCACGTTTTATAAGAGGTTGTTCTATGTGTGAAACAAGCAAGCCTAGTAACAGGAAGCTTGGGTTGTACACACCACTACCGGTACCATCAAGGCCATGGGAGAGTGTCTCCATGGACTTTGTTGGAGGTCTACCTATGTCAAGAAAGAAACATGATTATCTTTATGTAGTTGTGGATAGATTTAGTAAAACCATTACTGTTGAACTTTATTTTCAAAATGTTTGGGTTCATTATGGATTTCCAACTTATATTGTTAGTGATAGGGATTCTAGATTCATTGGGAATTTTTGGTCAAATATATGGAAGAAAATGGACACAAAGTTGAAAAAGAGTATCGCTTTTCATCCACAAACAGATGGGAAAACCAAGGTGGTGAACGGAACCGTTGTGTATCTATTGAGAGGATATTGCAACAAACATCCTAAGTTGTGGGATGAACAACTGCATTACATTCAACATGCTTACAACTACCAAAGCACTCTTCAACACAAACCTCACCTTTTGAAGTATGCTTTGGGTATTTGCCAAAATCGCCATTAGACTTCATCTTTGGGAAGGATGTTGCAATTGATGGCCATAGTGATATTTACAAGGCTCGAAATTTCATTGAGAAAATTCAGATTATACATCAACAAGTTCAAGAACAGCTTGAGAAAAGTCAAAGAAAATACAAAGAGAGGCATGAAAAACATCAAGTTGATCACAAGTTTCAAGAGAGAGATGAGGTATGGTTGCACATTAGCAAAGAAAGGATGCAAGGGGAAGGTAAAAAGCTCAAACCCATTCGCTATGGTCCTTTTAAGATCATAAAGAAAGTTGGGAATAATGCATTCCAACTTGACTTGCCTTCTTATATGCAAATGTATTCAATTGTTAATGTTGAAAACTTACATTTGTATGAGCCAACTTTGATCAATGATCAAGGAATTGATGTTCAGCTACCTTCTATTGAAGATTTCTCGCCAGAATTTCTAGATGAGCTCAAAGAAGATACAATTCTTGACAGGAGGACAAGAGCATCCAAGAGGGGAAGTGTTGACTAACTTCAATTTGGGCTCAAAGGCACTAAACCAAGCAAGGAAAAATGGATGGAGGTTGGAAAGGTGAGGGAGTTGTACCCTCATCTACTAAACAGGTAATCAAGTCATTAGGGTCCAAAAGCTTCCCAATGGGGAGGAGTGATCAGGAGTTCATAAATTTTGCTCAAACTTCAAAGTTACAGGATTGGGTTAAAACCAGTATGGTTGCGTAGATCTTGTCTTCCTGATTCTGGTGCCATAAACGGTTCGAAAAACCGATGTCGTATGAGGAAGATATCGCGTTCTGATCGAAATTCCAAACAGTTAAATTACGACAGTTTGACCAGGTTTGACTGGGATGCACAGTCAGCAAATGGGTGGAGGTATAGTCAGCAAAAGGGAATATTCTAAGGAATATTCCTTTCTTAGAACCAACCGCAGTTTGACAAGTGTCGAAATTATATTGGTTGTACGTTTTTGGCGGGCCAATCAAGAGTTGCCACATGGTCATCCCTAAGGCCGCCATGTGGCCTTGGAACCACATTATAAAATTTTGTTAGAGGCCGCAAGATTTGACCCCCAGAACTCCAGCCGAGCATGCACATGTCTAACAACCCGAGCTGCACGATGGTTCTTAATATTATGGGTTGCGATTTTATGTTAAAGTTTAATGAAATTGCAGTTTGGGGTTGGGAACCATCGGTTGTCCCAACCTGCCAACGGTTCCCCGAGGTGTGTTCATATGATAGAATAAAACTCCAACGAAAACTCCACGGAAAAACATTACAACCTAATGGATATTAACCTCTAACCCGTAGACCCTCCAGCAATTTTTTTGTTTGTCACATGCAAACTTTTAAACTGTAACCACTTCTGTGCGGTCAGTGTTAACAACACTTCAAACTGGAGTTCAACGCAGTTCAACCACAGTTAATACGGAGTTCTGCTGACCGTTACGGTGATGCCGCGGGTTTGGGTTGTGCATGTGGCCACCCCAACCACTAACACTTAATTTTGCAGTTAAATTCAGCGACAATTTAGGGGCGCACCTAAAAAATGGTGGAATATGCTATTTTACCTCCAATTAAGTGTAGTTCTCCACTTTTAGTGGAGCTTTTCTAGGTGAAACTGGGCAAAAGAGTAGGAGACTCAATTTTCGCCCATTTTGAGTGAATGAAGAGTCATTTTTTTACTAATTGGAGCATTCTGGAGCCATTGGTGTAGAGAAAACAGCTATTAGAGCAGTGTAACTACATGTAATAGCAAAATTTTGAGCATAATGAAAGATGGACATGCCATTGGGAGCTGTACCAACAGATGTAGCCCAGGAGGGGTGAACTACTTCATCATGCCTGTTGTGTAAATTTCATGTGGTGACTTATTTCTCTATTTTACACTATTGTTCAGTGTTATTTAAGCTTTTTTTTTGCTTCTAATTCACTAAAAATCATCTACACTTCATGGTCAAAACACCTTGTTCCTTATGCAAAGTAATGAACCAATTATGCACATGTTTATAAACTGAAAAGACAATTAGCACAGCAAAACTAATACATTCATTTCAGATCAGGATGGTATCAGAGCCAAGTTTATTCTCTAGTGTTGTTTAGTGCAAAGAATTGTTTAACTGTTCGCAAGTTTTAGAGGTCGCAGGATTCGACCCCCGGACCTCCAGCCGAGCACGCGCATGTCTAACCACCCGAGCTGCACGATGATTCTTAACCTTATGGGTTGTGGGTTTATGTTAAAGTTTAATGAAATTGAATTTTGGGGTTGGGAACCTCCGACGATCCCAACCCACCAATGGTTCCCCGAGGTGTGTTCACATAATAGAATAAAACTCCAACGAAAACTCCACAGAAAAACGTTACAAACCAATGGCTAGTAACCTCCAACCTGCAGTCCCGCCAATAGTTTCGTTGTTTGTCACATGAAAACATTTAAACTGTAACCATTTCCACGTGGCCAGCGTTAATGACACTTCAAACCAGAGTTCAACGCAATTCAACCACAGTTAATTCGGAGTTTCGCCGACCATTACGGTGATGCCGCAAGTTTGGGGTGCACATGTGGCCACCCCAAACATGAACACTTAATGTTGTAGTTAAATTCGGTGGCAGTGTAGGGGCGCGCCTAAAAAATGGCGGAATATGCTATTTTATCTCCAGTTAAGTGGAGGTCTCCACTTTTAGTGGAGCTTTTCTAGGTGAAACTGGGAAAAATAGCAAGAGACTCAATTTTCGCCCATTCTGAGTGAATGAAGAGTTATTTTTGACTAATTGGAGCATTCTTGAGCCATTGGTGCAAAGAAAATAGCCATTAGAGCATTGTAACTACATGTAATAGCAAAATTTTGAGCATAATGAAAGATGGACATGCCATTGGGAGTTGGACCAGCAGATGTAGCCCAAGCGGGGTGAATTGCTTCATCATGCCTACTATGTAAATTCCATGTGGTGACTTATTTATCTATTTTACACTGTTGTTCAGTGTTATTTAAGCTTGTTTTATGCTTCTAATTCACTAAAAATCATATGCAATTCATGGTCAAAACACCTTGTTCCTTATGCAAACTAATGAAACAATTATGCACATGTTTATACTGAAAAGACACTTAGCACAACAACAAAAAATACATTCATTTCAAATCAGTCACCAAGGGAGGAGCAAAAGAAAAATTATTTTGGTCGGAATATCAACAGAAGGCATTCGTAGAATTGAAACATCGCCTCTACTCTACCCCAATGCTCACATTACTAGACTTACAACAACCATTTGAGATTGACACAGATGCCTCTAACTATGCTATTGGGGCAGTTCTTACTCAACAGGGGCATCCAGGGGCATATCACAGTGAGACATTTTCTGACACAGTCTGCAAGTATCCCACTTATGACAAAGAAATGTATTTCATTGTGCAGGCTTTCCACCAATGGAAGCATTACATTTTTGGGAAGGAAACAGTCATCCACACAGACCACCGACCCTTGCAGTTCATACAGACACAAGGGAATTTACAGAACGATCGCAATCAAAAGTGGTCTAGGTTGAAAAGTGAACAAGAAATGTGTGTCTAATTTAATTTCCCTTAATTAAATTGGACAATAAAATGTAATCTTATCTCATAATCACTTGTCATAGTTAACTGAGTGTGATAAAATCAGGTAGCTCATGAATTTTGAGTTAAGGGTGGTTGGTGAGCATGTAGAGTGATTATATGTGCTTTAGCATTCGAGTTGCAGTTAGTTTAATGCATGAGAAATCAGTTAACTCAATTAATTGAGTTAAAATCAATTTAACTAGGTGTAATTGTTTGTTGCACTAGTGAGAGGTCAAGTGAATTAACTCATCTTTAATTCACATGCACTGATCTTTCATGTAACTGATGATTTACTACTAATAGTTGTATGCATGTCAGTTCCAGTGGAGACCCAGTTGAGACAAAGGTTAAAGGCATGTTAACTATCAATTGTATTATTAGTAGGATTCTCGCATGCAATAAAACAACCATAGGATTTCCCATGAGCATTGAACAGTTTTGGAAGGTTGAAATTCCTAAAGAATAGAGATTGCATTCCACATGAATTTCACAACAAAGGAAGGCTGAGCAGAGGCTGAAAATTGGCTAAGTGTTGGTCGATTTTGTACGGATTAGTGTGAGACAGTTGTGAGAGTGCAGGAGACTCTTGTGAGAAGAGTGCATTGTAATTTTTTCATGATTCCTTGGTGAATATACAATAGAATATAGAGGGATTTTGAGCAACAAGATTTCCCCGAGAAAATATCTGTGTTGTGGTTTGATTTGCTTCTTTATTTACTTGTTGTGATTGGCGATCGTGTTTATTTTCCACAATTAATTTGTAGAAGGATTTAGTATCTTGCTTTAGCATATCGCATGATCAGATTGAATCCATTGGTATACATATTGTTTGTATAATTTCTACATGGTATTGGAGCGCCAGAAATCACTATAGTGGAGAAGGAATTGAGTTTGTGTTGAATAGTATTCCAACTTGCAAATAATTTTGTTGCTGTGACAAGCGGATCAAGATGGCTTTCAGTGGATTAAGATTGGAATATGCACTCGAGGGAAGTTCTAATTATATCGCATGGAAAGATAGAATAGAGGCAATTCTGGAGGACAACGGGTTGAAAGAATTCAATAATAATGTTATTCCCAAGCCCGCAACATCAGATGCCACTACCCACGTGGTGTAGAACAGTCGGTGATGGGGTGCACTGTTAAGGCACTCCGTTCTGTAAGTTTACTGGTTCGAAACCCGTGGGTGGCATGAGAGGAGAAAAAAGTGGAAAAAATTAGGATTAGTCTGAACAAGAAAAAAAAAAAAAAAAAACATCAGATGCCACTCTTCTTGATGCTTGGAAAAATAAGGTAGCAAGGGCGAGGAGGATCTTATTAGAGGGAGTTTGAGATCACATTGTCTCGAGTCTCCATGGAAACATGACTCCATATGCAATGTGGAAGGCCTTGATAGATCTGTTTCAGAATAGATGCAACCAAAGGAAGATAGCGTTGAAGGACAAGCTCAGGAAAATCAAGAAGGAGGAGGGCGAGATGGTACCAACATACTTGGAAAAGTTCACTCAATGTCGAGATGAGCTTGGAAGTGTTGGTGTGACCATAGAAGATGATGATTTGGTGAGCCTAGCTCTTCTAGGCCTTCCCAAGAGTTGGCATAGTTATCAGGACTCTGTCAATGGGAGAGAGAAGCTACCAGATTGGGAGCGACTTTGGCCAGATTTGGTGCAAGAAGAATTCAGGCAGAATACTAGGGATGGATCCTCATCTAGAGTAGATGATGAGGAAAAGTGTGCCTTGTCTGGTAAGGCAAAGAAGGGAAAGGGAAAGAAATCTTATTCCAAATCTGATACCGGAAAAGAAGGAAATAAGCATGACATGTCCAGAGTGAAGTGTTTTCACTGTCACGAGCATGGGCATTATGCCACTAATTATTCACAGAAGAAGAAGAACAAGAAGGCTTCAGGATCTGCAGGTGGTGAGGATTTGGCCTTGCAATTTGAGTTGGACTTCTCGCTCATCACATGCATCATTTCAAGTGTGATGGGATTAGTGTGGTACTTGGATAGTGGTGCATCTTTCCACATGACGGGAGACAAATAAATTTTCAGTAGCTTGGAGGAGAAGGAACTCCACATGCATATCGAAATGGGTGATGATGGGAGGTATAACGCTACCGAGATTGGTACAGTTACCTTCCACAGACAGTCAGGTAAACCCTTCTTATTAAAATATGTAATGCATGTACCAGGCTTGAAAAATAATTTGGTTTTAGATGCAATGTTCGAGGATATAGGTTATGATGTGGTTTTCAGCGAAGGGAAAGCTTTAGACACAAAGCCACAGGACAAGCCAAGAATATTAGTATTCATGTGAAGAATCTCTACAAACTTGATGTAGATGGTTGCGCAACATTGATGGGTAAGGCAAACAAAGTGGTGAACCTGAATGAGGGTGAGTTATGGAAGAGGAGATTGGGCCATCTACACCACGGAGCCTTGAAGGTCATGTGCTTCCAAAGGGTACTCTTGCATAGATAGATACATGCAATGGATGTACCATGGGGAAGTATGCAAAGGCCACTTTTCACGAGAAGGAGAACCGAGTAGCGGGAATCCTTGAGAGAGTTCATTCATTCATGTGTGGACCATTCTCTACAGCTTCGACAACAAAGCACGGGTATTATGTGATCTTTGTTGATTATTTTTCTAGAAAGTGTTGGATTTACTTCATGCAAAAGAAATATCAAACGTTCTCAAAATTTTGTGAGTTCAAAGCACTAGTGGAGAAAGATACGGGGAAGCATGTGAAGGCTCTTAGGAGCGACAATGGTGGTGAGTACATCTCCAATGAATTCAAGAACTTATGTAGCAAAGAAGGAATTCTGAGAGAGTTGATTGCACCTCATAACCCACAACAGAATGGGGTCGCAGAAAGAAAGAATAAAACAATTATGGGTGTAGCACAAGTAATGTTGCATGATCAGGGCATACTGTTGCATCTGTGGGCGAAGGCATGCAACACAATAGTATTTGTGTAGAACCGTAGTCCTCATCGGATACTTGGCATGAGTACACCAGATAAGGATTTTTCTGGTAAGAAACCTGATGTTTCATATTTTAAAACTTTTGCCTCATCTTTCTATTGCCATATGACAAAATATTCCAGAAAAAAATACTAGAACTAACAGCTGAGATTGGGATATTTTTGGGGTACACTGATACTCCCCACAACTATCGGGTGTATTTTCCAAACAGTAGGTTGAATGTTGTGAGACGGGATATAAAATTTGATGAGGGGAAAGCCATGCGATTGTCCATTGAGAGGGAGCTTGATTTTCATGCAGATGAGGAACTCTTGGTTCCAAAGTATGAACCTCAATATGTGGACCAGCCACATGCGGAGGATCATGGAGTGGCAAAAAACACTCATGCAAAGCCATACACTAGACATGGTAGAAGGCGCACCACAGAAGTTGATAGATTGAGACTTGATGCGGCCAAACATGTAGGAGAACCTACTTCACTGCACAGATAGAGACAGTCTCCAGATAGGTTTACTGGATACATGGATCTTATGAGAAGTTTATTGTGACAGAACCATCCTCTTTTTAGGAAGTAGTGCAACAGCCAATTTGGGTTGACACCATGGTTGAGGAGTATGACTCCATCGTCAAGAACAATGAATGGGAAGTTGTCCCAAGACCAGTCGGAAAATCAGTGGTTGGATCTACATGGATCTATAAGGTGAAACATGCAGCGTATGGGAGTGTGGAGAAGTACAAGGCTAGATTTGTAGCCCGAGGATTCTCGCAAGTTGAGGGGATTGACTATGAGCAGACTTTTGCACCGGTTGCAAGGTACTCATCAATTAGATCTATCCTGCACTCTTAGCACAGATGGGGTGTCAGATACATCATATGGATGTTAATTTTGTGTTTCTCAATGGATTTATTGAGAAATAAGTGTACATAGAGCTACTAGAAGGTTTTGAGACCTTTGACAGTGAGTCACATGTGTGTAGACTCTGTTGGGTGTGGAGCCTGATTATCTTGTTTATTTTGTATCACAGCGTTGGACCCCTATACCTTAATGGGGTGAAAATGTTGCCCGAAATTAAACGCTTCCTGGGGGGTCCAGGGGGGGCGGCTGCAACTTTATGGAGCCCCCCCTGGCGGGGGGTTTCGAGGCTAGCGCCCCCGAAGCTAAAAACAGATGTAAAATTGCCTTGTAAAACTATAGTAATTTCTAGTCAACCTGGGCCGTTCATTAGGCGAATGATCTGAAGGTAGAAGTTATGTTTAATTTAGGGTTTTTTGCCCTACAAGGCAACCCCTCACTTTTATGAGGGTATTGTATTGCAGCTGTGTATTGTATGTGTATTCTCAGAGCGAGAAACAGATAGGGAGACTGTGAAAGAGAACAGAGGATATTACAGTGGATCTATTGTAGGTTGTGTCTCTTCATTTTGCTAGATAATAGAAAGGAAGGACTGGCTGTTCGAGGTGGATATAGCCCAAACTGGGTGAACCACGTATATTTGTGTCTCTATAGTTTGATGTGTTTTGTGTGCTTGTGTTTTCTACATATTTTATGTGTTTCATTGCTCTGTAATATATATAATTTTCTAACAACTGGTATCAGAGCCGAAGGTCTATTTGGCTGATAAACTCGCAGGAAAGAAGGGTTCCTGGTTCGAGTGGGAGCAATGGCAGAAGATGGTAAGTTTAGGGTCGAGAAATTTAATGGCCAAAACTTCCCGTTGTGAAAGATGCATATGGAAGATTATCTATATCAGAAATATATGTACCTACCATTGAGCGGAAAAACAAAGAAGCCGACGATTATGATAGATGTAGAATGGGATATTCTCGATAGAAAGTCACTTAGAATAGTACGGTTGTTCCTTGCGGTGTCGGTAGCCTTCAATATTTCGAAGGAAACAACAACAAAGGGTTTGATTAAGGCGTTGGTGAAATTATATGAAAAACCCTCGGCCTCAAACAAGGTATTTCTCATGAAACATTTATTTAATATGAAGATATCGGAAGGTGGATCTGTTGCAGACCATTTAAATGATTTTAATATAGTTATCAGTCAGTTAAGTTCTGTAGGGGTAAAATTTAATGATGAAGTTAGGGCTATTTTATTTATATTCTCATTGCCAGAAATCTGGAATGGTTTAGTTATGGCCATTAGTAACTTTGTCTCTGGATCTAGTACTTTAAAGTTTGATGATGTTTTCGGTGCTATCCTTAACGAGGAAATGCGACGGAAAAGCTCCAGTGAGACATCGGGTAATGCTTTTAGTGCAGAGTCTAGGGGAAGAAAAATGGAAAAGGGAAAGAGCTCAGGATATCGTAGTAAATCAAGGAAAGGCAAATCCAAGTCCATATCAGGGATAGTGTGTTGGAAATGTGGAAAGAAAGGACACCTGAAGAAATACTATAGATCTCGGAAGGGAAAAGAAGGAGATGCACAGCAAGAAAACAATCATAAAGCAAATGTGATAGGTGATGTCTTACAAGATGCTTTGATTCTTTCTTTCGAAAATGTTACTGATTCCTGGGTAGTAGATTTAGGGGCCTCTTTCCATGCCACAATTGATAAGAAATATTTTCATGACTATGTTCAAGGAGATTTTGGACAACTCCGTTTGGGTGATGATAAACCCTGTAAAATTTTTGGAATGGGTAAAGTTCTTGTAAAACAACAGAATGGAAACCAATGGCTATTAAAGGAGGTAAGGCATGTTCCAGATCTGAAGAAAAATCTAATTTCAACAAGGCAGTTAGGCGGTGAAGGTTGTGTGACAAATTTCACAGATAAAACTTGGAAGGTCACCAAAGGAGCCCTGGTAATATCAAAAGGCGAAAATGTTGGTACATTGTATTTATGCAATGGTATTTCTAACTCCGTTAATGATTTAACTTCCAAAGGAGCAGATGCAGCATTATGGCATCATAGGCTCGGACACATGAGTGAGAAGGGGGTGAAGATTATTCACTCAAGAAATTTGTTGCCGGGTTTGAAGAATTTTGATTTGGATTTCTGTGAGAATTGCATTTATGGAAAACAAAAGAGAGTCAGATGTCTCAGAGTTGGGAAAGAAAAGAAGAGCAAAAAATTAGAGCTTGTGCATACAGGTGTATGGGGACCTGCTCAAGTATCATCTATTGGTGGCACTCGTTATTATGTTACTTTTATTGATGATGCAACTAGAAAAACTTGGATTTATTATTTTCAGAATAAATTTGATGTATTTGATACTTTCAAGAAATGGAAAGCTTTGGTTGAGATTGAGACAGAAAATAAGTTAAAGTGTCTCATATCAAACAATGGAGGTGAATATTGCAGCAAAGAGTTTGATAGGTATTGTTCAGAGCATGGAATTCGCAGAGAGAAGACAGTTCCAAGAACACCACAAGAAAATGGTGTGTTAGAAAGGATGAACAGAACAATCATGGAGCGTGCAAGGTGGATGAGATTGCATGCAGGATTTCCTTTACAATTTTGGGCAGATGTTGTAGATACTGTTTTTTATCTAATAAATAGAGGGCCTTCAAGTTATTTGGATGGTGGTATTCCAGAGGAAGCATGGACGGGTAAAAAGGTAAACTACTCTTTTTTAAAGCCTTTTGGCTCTGAGGCCTTTGTCCATATTAATAAAGAAAACATAACAAAGCTTGAGGCAAAATCAAAGAAATGTATCTTTATTGGATATGGTGTTAATGATTTTGGTTATCGCTTATATGATTATGAAAATCACAAAATCATTAGGAGCAAAGATGTAATATTCAATGAAAAGGTATTGTATAAGAATCAGTTGCAGGAAAAGAAACAGGAAAAAGAAAACAAAGAATACACAATTCTTGATGAGATCACAGAAAAGGTAAAGGTGCCTGAAAATAATAATAATCAAGAGCCACAACAACAAAAACCACCACAACAGCAACAGGCACCTCAAACACCTAAAAGTGGTGTTAGAATATCTACCAAGATAACTAGACCCCCTGAATGATACTCTCCTTCATTATATTATTTACTGTTGACTAATTTTGGTGAACCTGAATGTTATGAAGAAGCAACGCAGGTTGAATGCAGGAAGAAGTGGGAGCTAGCCATGGAAGAAGAGATGGAATCCTTAATGCATAACCAGACTTGGGACTTAGTCAGGTTGCCTGCAGGTAAAACTAAATTGCAGAATAAATGGGTTTACAGACTAAAGGAAGAAGATGGAGGAAAACAGAGGTACAAAGCTAGACTTGTGGTGAAGGGGGTTGCACAAAAGAAAGGTATTTATTTTGATGAAATATTTTCTCCTCTTGTTAATATGAATTCAATCAGAACTATTTTAAGTCTTGTGGCAGTGGAAGATTTACATCTTAAATAGTTAGATGTAAAGACATCATTTCTCCATGGCGATTTGGAGGAAGAGATCTATATGGAGCAACCATAAGGATATGAGGTCAAAGGGAAAGAAAAATTAGTATGCAGGTTAAAGAAGAGCTTGTATGGCTTAAAACTAGCTCCAAGGCAGTGGTATCTAAAATTTGACAAGTTCATGTCTGAACAAGGTTATACTAGATGTCACTCTGATCATTGTGTTTACCTGAAAAAGCAAAATGATGGCAGCTATATTATATTGTTATTGTATGTAGATGACATTCTTGTTGCAGGGTCTAACATGCGGGAAATAAATGTGCTCGAAATAAAATTGGCAAATTCATTTGCAATGAAGGATTTGGGAGCTACAAAACAAATCCTTGGTATGAGAATAACCAGAGATAGGAAAAATAGCAAATTAACATTGTCTCAGACTGAGTACATACAAAATATGTTGAAAATATTTAATATGCAGAATGAAAAACCAGTTAGTACACCTTTTGCTATCCATTTCAAACTTAGTAAGGATATGTGCCCCAAGACCCAAGAAGAAATGGACGACATGTCTAAAGTTCCATATACATCAGCAGTTGGAAGCTTAATGTATGCAATGGTCTACACAAGGCCTGATATTGCACATGCAGTGGGAGTTGTAAGCAAGTACATGAAAAATCCAGGAAAAAAACATTAGATGGTAGTGAAACGGATTCTCAGATATTTGAGAGGTACCACAAATCAACCATTATGCTTTGGTGGTTCAAACATTTCTCTACAGGGATATGTTGATGCAGATATGGCAGGTGACAGAGATAACAGGAGGAGCACTACAGGATATGTATTACTGTAGGTGGAACAGTTGTCAGTTGGGGCTCAAAAATCCAAAGTGTTGTTGCACTTTCAACAACAGAAGTAGAGTATGTAGATGCTACAAAGGCTAGTAAATAAATGATTTGGTTACAAAGTTTTATTGATGAATTGGATAAGAAGCATGATATGGACACATTATACAGTGATAGACAAAGTGCCATTCATCTTGCAAAGAACTCAGCATTTCATTCCAGGAGTAAACACATACAGCTCAAGTACCATTTCATATGGTCAGTATTGGAAGATGGACAGTTGAAGCTGGAAAAGATACACACTAGCTAGAATCCTACTGATCCAGGTGGAATAATCAGGTACAGGTACAAAAGGCTTGAGTACAGGGCTAAAAAATCAAAGTGTTCGAAATATCCTCGAACTAGGTTCATGTTGTAGATCTCGTCTTTCTGATTCCAACGGCGCAGACGGCACTCAATTCCGAGTCCGTATGAAGAAGTTATAAGCGGTCAAAGTTCCAAGTTGACTTGGTGACTGGACAGCCTTAAGGAAGGCACAAATTAGACTTTTTCCGGCCACTGAATTCTGGCAAGCTCAAGCCAGATTCCGGGCGAAATTGTGGCCTGTTTAAAATGACCCCTATGGTCCAGAACCAAATTCTCAAAAATAGCCAATTTGTTTTAATAACAAAATTTATTTAAAAAAAAAGGGGGGTGGGGGCCGTGAACCCCGCCACCCCCATCGGCACTATCATATGGCACCATATATAAATTTGGGCTGGCAGGGATCGAACCTGTCCAGCCTCAAAGGCCGGCCCGCTCCACGGGTGGCCCAACTCATTAAAAATAAAACATAATATATGCATATATGGGTGGGGCGGGGCTGTCAACTCTGTCGCCCCAACCCACTCCTAACACCACTGCACGGAGCCGACAAGGGGTTGTGGGGCGGGCCGCCCAATGCGGGCCTGACCCCCATAACTTGGTGGGCCGCCCAATGCAGGCTTGACCCCCATAACTTGGTTTAAAACAAATTCCAGTTTAAAAAACAGCGCGGAATTTTGGGAGGCGGGATTTGAACCCCTGACCTCCGTTTAACCATTTTCCCCTTTTTACCATTGTGCCAAACGGATTTCTTGTTAAATCCGCCCATAATTGTTTATTTAAACTCGTCTTTTTACCAGTGTGCCCAGGCCATGGAGGAGCAGGAGAGCGCGCACGAATTTCAGAGTTATGATTTTTTAATTGCAGGTGCAGTGGAACCATGAGCCCAGAAAAAGGCAGGCGGAACCCTGATTGAGGCCAACTTTGAGGAGGGCGAAATTTTGACTTTGTCCAAATGGGACAAATTTTATGTCATTTTAGCACTACTCAGCGCCACGAGTCTGATGGCGTGCTCAATTTCTGCATCTGAGTTTTCGATTTTCCAGCCACTTTTGGAAGTGGACTATGCCGGTGTCAGATTTTTGCATGTGAGTAGGCGTTTTCACCTTTCTCAACGCCACAAGATTGATGGTGTTTTCAGATTCAGCCGCAAAGCTACTCAGCCTTCAGCAAATGGCAACATGAGGTATATGATGTGTATTCCATGTACTTCTTCATTTATTTCTCTTTGAGATGCATTATGTCTTGCAGATCCCGGTTGATACATGAGTTGTGGGATCTTGCTTTGTGTTGTTTTGATGTACTTTCAGCTATGGATTTGTGTCATGTATGAGCCCCTTTTATGCCACATTGGCGGGATGCTCTTATTTGCGATGTGTATTGTTGAGATCCCTTGTTTGCCAGGATTGGCGGGATACTCTTATTTATTACATGTCAGCTATGGTCATACTGATAGGAGTCTTTCTTTATGT
This sequence comes from Pinus albicaulis, assembly GCA_034641835.2. Classification (NCBI taxonomy): domain Eukaryota; kingdom Viridiplantae; phylum Streptophyta; class Pinopsida; order Pinales; family Pinaceae; genus Pinus; species Pinus albicaulis. Next base: position 308,494,636 of record CM076577.1, read on the forward strand.
ATGAGAGTTCTGCAGTAGAACATCTCTTAAAGAAATCAAGCCACTCCTACGTGAGGGCAATTTTTCCTTGTATGTCATAGGGAAAGCACATCCATGTACATCTCTTCTTACAACACATAATGCAGTGGCCTACACCATCTTGACATTGAGGCACGGAGATGTAGTCCCTCCTAGACGAACTCCGTCATCAAACGATGTGTTCTTATGATTGCTGATCTTGTTCATTTATGTTGCTCTTATTTATAGCTACAATTGTTCATTTCAGTTCTTTAACGTCTTAAGTAAATGCAATTATATTTATCAGCTGAATTAAAAGGTCTTGGTTAAGGGGTATCAAGATTTTACCCTGGATCACCTACAGATATGCTAACAAAAGTTGTAACCAAGGAGAAACTGAGAACGTGCTCAGTTTCTATTGGTCTTCAATGATGACGATGAAGATGAGAAACAGCTAGGTCCAAAGAGGAGTCATTTAATAGCAAACGAAGCAGCGGTGGAGTTGCTATAATCAGTCTCCAAGTGGGAGATTTTTGGGTGTGGAGCCTAATTATCTTGTTTATTTTGTATCACAGCGTTGGACCCCTGTACCTTAATGGGGCGGCAACGCCGCCCGAAATTAAACGCTGCTTGGTGGGTCCAAGGGAGGCGACTGCGACTTTATGGAGCCCCCCTTGGCGGAGGGTTTCGGGGGCAGAGCCCCCGAAGCTAAAAACAAATTTAAAATTTCCTTGTAAAAGTATAGTAATTTCTAGTCAACCTGGGCCATTCATTAGGCGGATGATCTGATGGTAGAAGTTATGTTTAATTTAGGGTTTTTTTCCCTAGAAGGCAACCCCTCACTTTTATGAGGTTATTTTATTGCAGTTGTGTATTGTATGTGTATTCTCAGAGCAAGAAACATATAGGGATATAGTGAAAGAGAACAGAGGATATTACACTGGATCTGTTGTAGGTTGTGTCTCTTCATTTTGCTGGATAATGGAAAGGAAGGACTAGTTGTTCGAGGTGGACGTAGCCCAAAATAGGTGAACCACATATATTTGTGTCTCTCTGGTTTTATATGTTTTGTGTGCTTGTTTTTTCCGCATATTTTATGTGTTTCATTGCTCTATAATATATGTAATTTTCTAACAACTGGTATCAGAGCCGAAGGTCTATTTGGCTGATAAACTCGCAGGAAAAAAAGGGTTCCTGGTTCAAGTGGGAGCAATGGCGAAAGATGGTAATTTTAGGGTTGAGAAATTTATCGGCCAAAACTTCCTGCTGTGGAAGATGCAAATGGAAGATTATCTGTATCAGAAAGATCTGTACCTACCATTGAGCGGAAAATCAAAGAAGCCGACGAATATGACAGATGCAGAATGGGATATTCTCAATAGAAAGGCACTTGGAACAGTACAGTTGTTCCTCGCGGTGTCGGTAGCCTTCAATATTTTGAAGGAAACAACAATAGAGGGTTTGATTAAGGCGTTGGTGAAATTATATGAAAAACCCTCGGCCTCAAACAAGGTATTTCTCATGAAACGTTTATTTAATATGAAGATGTCAGAAGGTGGATCTGTTGCAGACCATTTAAATGATTTTAATACAGTTACCAGTCAGTTAAGTTCTGTAGGGGTAAAATTTGATGATGAAGTTAGGGCTCTTTTATTTTTGTGCTCATTGCCATAAAGCTGGAATGGTTTATTTATGGCCATTAGTAACTCTGTCTCTGGATCTAGTACTTCAAAGTTTGATGATGTTATCGGTGCTATCCTTAGCGAGGAAATGCAATAGAAAAGCTCTGATGAGACATCGGGTAATGCTTTGAGTGCAAAGTCTAGGGGAAGAAAAATGGAAAGGGGAAAGAGCTCAGGATATTGCAGTAAATCAAGGAAAGGCAGATCCAAGTCCACATCGGGGATAGTGTGCTGGAAATGTGGAAAGAAAGGACACCTGAAGAAAGAATGTAGATCTCGGAAGGGAAAAGGAGACGCACAGCAAGAAAACAAACATGAAGAAAATGTGACAGGTGATGTCTTACAAGATGCTTTGATTCTTTCTTTCGAAAATGTTACTGATTCCTAGGTATTAGATTCAGGGGCCTCTTTCCATGCCACACCTGATAAGAAATATTTTCATGACTATGTTCAAGGAGATTTTGGACAAGTCTGTTTGGGTGATGATAAACCCTGTAAAATTTTTGGAATGGGTAAAGTTCTTATAAAACAACAGAATGGAAACCAATGGCTATTAAAGGAGGTAAGGCATGTTCCAGATCTGAAGAAAAATATGATTTCAACAGGGCAGTTAGGCGGTGAAGGTTGTGTGACAACTTTCATAGATAAAACTTGGAAGGTCACCAAAGGAGCCCTGGTAATAGCAAAAGGTGAAAAGGTTGGTACATTGAATTTATGCAATGGTATTTCTAACTCTGTTAATTCTTTAACTTCCAAAGGAGCAGATGCAGCATTATGGCATCATAGGCTCGAACACATGAGTGAGAAGGGGATGAATATTCTTCACTCAAGAAATTTGTTGTCGGGTTTGAAGAATATTGATTTGGATTTCTGTGAGAACTGCATTTATGGAAAACAAAAGAGAGTCAGATTTCTCAGAGTTAGGAAAGAAAAGAAGAGTGAAAAATTAGATCTTGTGCATACAGATGTATGGGGACCTACTCAGGTATCATCTCTTGGTGGATCTCGTTATTATGTTACTTTTATTGATGATGCAACTAGAAAAACTTGGATTTATTGTATTCAGAATAAATCTATTGTATTTGATACTTTCAAGAAATGGAAAGCTTTGGTTGAGATTATGACAGGAAAGAAGTTGAAGTGTCTCAGATTAGACAATGGAGGTGAATATTGCAACAAATAGTTTTATAGATATTGTTCAGAGCATGGAATTCGCAGAGAGAATACAGTTCCAAGAACACCACAAGAAAATGGTGTGTTAGAAAGGAAGAACATGACAATCATGGAGCATGCAAGGTGCATGAGATTGCATGCAGGATTGCCTTTACAATTTTGGGCAGATGCTGTAGATACTGTTGTTTATCTAATAAATAGAGGGCCTTCAAGTTCCTTGGATGGTGGTATTCCAGAGGAAGCATGGACAGGCAAAAATTTAAACTACTCTTTTTTAAAGCCTTTTGGCTCTGAGGCCTTTGTCCATATTAATAAAGAAAACAGAACAAAGCTTGAGGAAAAATCAAAGAAATGTACCTTTATTGGCTATGATGTTAATGATTTTGGTTATCGCTTATATGATTATGAAAATCACAAAATCATTAGGAGCAAAGATGTAATATTCAATGAAAAGGTATTGTATAAGAATCAGTTGCAGAAAAAGAAACGGGAAAAAGAAAACAAAGAATACACAGTTCTTGATGAGATCACAAAAAAGGTAAAGGTGCCTGAAAATAATAATAATCAAGAGCCACCACAACAGCAACAGGCACCTCAAACACCTGAAAGTGGTGTTAGAATATCTACCAGGATAAGTAGACCCCCTGAATGATACTCTCCTTCATTATATTATTTACTGTTGACTGATTTTGGTGAACCTGAATGTTATGAAGAAGCAATGCAGGTTGAAAGTAGGAAGAAGTGGGAGCTAGCCATGGAAGAAGAGATGAACTCCTTAATGCATAACCATACTTGGGACTTAGTCAGGTTGCCTGCAGGTAAAACTACATTGCAGAATAAATGGGTTTACATACTGAAGAAAGAAGATGGAGGAAAACAGAGGTACAAAGCTAGACTTGTGGTGAATATGTAAAGACAACGTTTCTCCATGGTGATGTGGAGGAAAAGAAATAAGGAGAAACTAGAAGGATATGAGGTCAAAGGGAAAGAAAAATTTGTATGCAGACTAAAGAAGAGCTTGTATGGCTTAAAACAAGCTCCAAGGCAGTGGTATCTAAAATTTGACAAGTTCATGTCTGAACAAGGTTATACTAGATGTCACTCTGATAATTGTGTTTACCTGAAAAAAGAAAAATGATGGTAGTTATATTATATTGTTATTGTATGTAGATGAAATTCTTGTTTTATGGTCTAACATGCAGGAAATAAATGTTCTCAAAATAAAATTGGCAAATTCATTTGCAATGACGGATTTGGGAGCTGCAAAAAAAATCCTTGGTATGAGAATAACTAGAGACAGGAAAAATCGCAAATTAACACTGTCTCAGAGTGAGTACATACAAAAGGTGTTGAAAATATTTAATATGCAGAATGAAAAACCAGTTAGTACACCTTTTGTTAGCCATTTCAAACTTAGTAAGGAGATGTGCCCCAAGACCCAAGAATAAATGGACTACATGTCTAAAGTTCCATATGCATCAGCAGTTGGAAGCTTAATGTATGCAATGGTCTCCACAAGGCCTGATATTGCACATGCAGTGGGAGTTGTAAGCAGTTACATGAACAATCCAGAAAAAGAACATTGGATGGCAGTGAAATGGATTCTCAGATATTTGAGAGGTACCACAAATCAACCATTGTGCTTTGGTGGTTCAAACATTGCTCTACAGGGATATGTTGATGCAGATATGGCAGGTGACAGAGATAACAGGAGGAGCACTACAGGATATGTATTTACTGTAGGTGGAACAACTGTCAGTTGGGTTTCAAAAATCCAAAGTGTTGTTGCACTTTCAACAACAGAAGTAGAGTATGTAGCTGCTACAAAGGCTAGTAAAGAAATGATTTGGTTACAAAGGTTTATGGATGAATTGGGTAAGAAGCATGATATGGGCACATTATACAGTGATAGACAAAGTGCCATTCATCTTGAAAAGAAATCAACATTTCATTCCAGGACTAAACACATATAGCTCAAGTACCATTTCATACGGTCAGTATTGGAAGATGGACAGTTGAAGCTAGAAAAGATACACACTAGCCAGAATCCTGCAGATATACTAACAAAAGTTGTAACCAGGGAGAAACTGAGAACGTGCTTAGTTTCAATTGGTCTTCAAGGATGACGATGAAGATGAGAAACAACCTGGTCCAAAGAGGAGTCATTTTCCAGCAAATGAAGCAGCGGTGAATTTGCTACAATCAGTCTCCAAGTGGGAGATTGTTGGGTGTGGAGCCTGATTATCTTGTTTATTTTGTATCACATCGTTGGACCCCTGTACCTTAATGGTGTGGAAACCCGAAATTAAACGTTGCCTGGGGGTCTAGGGGGGGTGGCTATGACTTTATGGTTCCCCCCCTTGGCAAGGGGTTTCGGGGGTAGCGCCCCTAAAGCTAAAAACAAATGTAAATTTGCCTTGTAAAAGTATAGTAATTTCTAGTCAACCTGGGCCGTTCATTAGGCGGATGATCTGACAGTAGAAGTTATGTTTAATTTAGGGTTTTTTTCCCTAGAAGGCAACCCCTCGCTTTTATGAGGGTATTGTATTGCAACTGTGTATTGTATGTGTATTCTCAGAGCGAAAAATAGATAGGGAGACTGTGAAAGAGAACAGAGGATATTACAGCGGATCTATTGTAGGTTGTGTCTCTCCATTTTGCTGGATAATAGAAAGGAAGGACTGGCTATTCGAGGTGGACATAGCCCAAACTGGGTGAACCACATATATCTGTGTCTCGCTGGTTTTATTTGTTTTGTGTGCTTGTGTTTTCTGCATAATGTTTTTCATTGCTCTGTATTATATATAATTTTATAATAGACTCAAGAGATCACTATATGGGCTGAAGAAAGAACCTTGTGCTTGGTACACTAGGATTGAAAACTATTTCACCGGGTTGGGCTTCACGAAGAGTGAAGCGGATGTGAACCTGTACCAGATTGTGGTTGATGGTAAGCTCTTGATTATCTTACTTTATATGGATGATCTAATTTCGATAGGTGATGAGTAGCTCATAACTTCTTGCAAAGAGGATCTTGCAAGAGAGTTTGAGATGAAGGACATGGGACTCCTTCACTATTTCCTTGGTTTGGAAATATGGCAGTGGGATGGTGAGCTATTTGTTTCTCAAGGAAAGTATGCCAAAGAGATTCTGAGCAAGTTTCACATAGAGAGTTGTAAACCCATGGAGACTCCTCTTCCAAGAAACTAGAGGAAGGAGGATGCTACTTCAGGTGAGGTAGTGGACGCTACTATTTACAGGAAGCTTTTGGGTTCACTAATGTACTTGGTGAACACAAGACCATACATTTGCTACGCAGTTAACCAACTAAGTCAAGCTATGGTTAAGCTGACCAAGCTCTTTTGGAAGGCGGGGAAGCATGTCTTGAGATATCTCATGCGAAATATAGAGTATGGATTAAAGTATAGATGGATAGAGGGAGTAAAGCTTCAAGGTTTCACCGATGCAGATTGGGCAGCAGCCCATCAAACAGAAAGAGCACATCAGGAGGGATCTTCAGCATAGGATCGACAACAATTTCTTGGTACAACATGAAGCATATATGTGTTGCACTCTGCTCAGCTGAGGCAGAGTACATGGCATCCAGTCAGGTTTCATGTGAGGCCATCTGGATGAGGAAGATTCTGGCTAGTTTATTTGATCATCAATTGACAACCAGAGTTGCATTAAACTCTCGGTTAATCCGGTATTCCATGATAGGTCCAATCATATAGACATCTAGTAGCACCATATCAAATATTGTGTTTAGAGGTGCATTATGTTACTTCATTACATTCTCATGGAAGATTGGGATGCAGATATTCTGATGAAGGCGCTCGCCAGGAGAAAATTCGAATACCATAGAGGCATGATCTCGATAGCTGATAATCCCTTTCTTGTTGAGAGGGGGTGTTGAAAATTCAACGGGAAATGTGTGTCTAATTTAATTTTCCCTTAATTAAATTGGACAATAAAATGTAATCTTATCTCATAATCACTTGTAATATTTAACTGAGTGTGATAAACTCAGTTAGCTCATGAATTTCGAGTTGAGGGTGGTTGGTGAGGCATGCAGAGTGATTCGATGTGTTTTAGAGTTTGAGTTGCAGTTATTGCATTAGTTTAATGCATGAGAAATCAGTTAACTCAATTAATTGAGTAAAAATCAGTTTAACTAGTTGTAACTGTTTGTTGCACTAATGAGAGGTCAAGTGAATTAAATCAGATTTAATTCACATGCAGTGATTTTTCATGTAATTGATGATTTACTATTAATAGCTACATGCATGTCAGTTCCAGTGAAGACCCAGTTGAGACAAAGGTTAAAGGGATGTTAACTATCAATTGTATTATTAGTAGGCTATCTACATGCAGTAAAAAAACCATAGGATTTCCCATGAGAATTGCACAGTTTTGGAAGGCTGAAATTCCTAAAGAATAGGGATTGTATTCCACATGAATTGCACAAGCAAGGGAGGCTGAGCAGAGGCTGAAAATTGGCTAAGTGTTGGTTTATTTTGTCTGGATTAGTGTGAGACAGTTGTGAGAGTGCAGGAGACTCTTATGAGAAGAGTGTGTTGTAATTGTTTCATGATTCCTTGTTGAATATACAATAGAAGATAGAGGAGTTTTGAACAGCAAGCTTTCCCCGAGAAAATATCTGTGTTGTGGTTTTATTTTCTTCTTTCTTTACTTGTTTTGATTGGTGACCATGTTTATTTTCTGCAATTAATTTGTAGAGGATTCAGTATCTTGCTTTAGTATATCACATGATCGGATTGAATCCATTGGTATACATATTGTTTGTATAATTTCTATAGTCCAAATATCTGCAATAATTTCATTTGAACATCAAGTATAAGAAGGGAAACACCAATAATGTTTTAGACTACCTCAGCCGACCACCGATCATAGCGCTAACCACCATTCTCAACCCTTGTGGGCATGAGACTTTTGATTGGTCACTTCTCTACAAGAGTGATCTAGAATTCAGCCTACGCAAGTTCCAAATTTTCACCTCTAGGATGCACTTCTATGTCACCTGGGACACCTTTGTGTTCCTTCAAGTGAGTGTGCCAAGATGATTTGGGAAGCACACTACAGTCGAGTCATTGGGAATTTCAAGGTCGAGAAAATAGTGGCAATACTGTAGAAGTATTTCTATTGGCCAAACCTTCGACAAGATGTGGGAAGTACTTCAGATCCTGTACTACTTGCGTCATTACCAAACCGACCATCAAGAATCAAGGCCTCTATACTCCGTGACCTACCCCTAGTCAACCTTGGGAATTCATCTCCATGGATTACATGTCGGGCCTTCCTTCTACTAACCATGGAAACAGTTGTGTTTTCGTGGTCCTCGACAGATTCTCGAAGATGGCCATTATGTCGGCCTGCAAGAAGAATATCACAGCAGAAGCCACTACTAAACCCTTCTTTGAATGAGCGTGGGTGCACTTTGGGATCCCACGGTCTATCATCTCAGATAGGGACAACGGGTTCCTCAACACATTTTGGTCCAACCTCTGGTCAACGTTGGACACCAAGATCACCAAGTCCACATCTTTCCATCCCCAAACTAATGGCCAGACAAAGTCGTCAACAAGATTATTATACACATTATGTGCATGTAAAATTCAAAGCATCCACACACATGGGATGAGAGTGTTCCCTATGTTCAACACAGTTATAACCAAGCTCTCCATGGCTCAACCGGCCACAGCCCCTTTCAAGTGGGGCTGTGGTTCCAGCCACCATGTTCCATTGACGTAGCCATGCCATCTGTGGCTACTCAGGTCGATTCGGCTCATGTCTAGTTTGAAGCTAATAAAGCGAACAAATTCATTGAGAACATTCATCACGTCCGCCAACTGGCTCATGACATATTGGACAGAGCCAATGCTAAGTACAAGCAATGACATGATCAACATTGGGTGCCACACAACTACCAGGTGGGCGACAAAGTGTGGCTACATTTTTAGAAGGAGGGCCTCCCTGGACCCCACCACAAGCTTCGCCCACTCTGATATGGGTCATACACCATCACCAAGGTTGTAGGGAATAATTCCATTGAGCTCAGTATTCCACCATTCCTTGGTCTGCACCCAATATTCAATGTGGACCACCTTCAGCCCTACTTCCCACCTTTACTGGACACCTCTGATATTGCAGAACAACTCACACCAACAGAGTTAAACCCAGACTACATGGAACATGCCACCACAGATTGTATCATGGACATGCAAATCAATAACACTCTCCAACAGAAGATCCAACTGTATCTGGTTGTCAAAGTTGGCCAACTCCTGCACCAAGGCAAGTGGTTCACCAAGGAACTAGTTCAGCAGAAGTTTCCTCATCTCATGGAGGAGCTCAACGCAATGGAGACCATTGATTCCTAAGGGGGGAGGAATGATCCAAGTGGATATTAGTGGCCACCCGCCTATTCCACTTAGGGCCCCACCATTTTTTCTTTCAAGTTTTCAGTTTCCTTAATTATATCACAATTTACTATGTTTAGCAGTTTTTCGGGTCTTAGACTTCTGAAGCCGTTTTGAGGCCTTAAACGACGTTATTAGGGAAAACCGGGAGCAACATGGGTCATGTAATGATGTCTCTCACTCAAAAGTTTTATTCCTCTGATAGATATTTCTAACGAGGTATTGAGAATGTCAAACAAAGATCGTATTCCAAAGTTACGTCCCTGGGAAGTTGATGTACCAATTTACCCAAACAGGGCCCATAGTTTTTGCTTCATCTCCTAGGGTTAGGTTTTTTATGTTTAGGGTTTTCCATTGTTTCTCAATAATAGATAGGCCCTCGAGCCTCATTGTAACATAATTCAGAGGCCTGTAGCCACCACATCTCTTCTCAGAGATAAGCTACCAATGCCCTGGCTAGTTTATTTCCATTATGTCTATAAACAAATTTCAGTTTTTTGATATTAATGAAATGATGTGTTATTTCCACTACATTTTTTTATATATGGTTATATATGTATTCTGTTACGTTCCTGCATAAATCCGGATCAAGTATCTCACATGCTCAACTCTAACTCACTCTCACATCATTAAGACTTTACACTTTTTAATGATTCATCCTCATTTGATTCCTGGGATTTTATCAGATCTATCCAACAGTTACTACAACCACCGGTTTCAGCTTCCTTTTTGACAACCCAATTTAAATCATGGGAACCATATTTCTTAGTAGAGTTCCTATAGTAGTCCCATGTCCAAATTAAGGGCGCATTAGTTCCTACGTATTCAAATCAATTACAATCCTCACTATATATGATTTGGCATATTGATTCAGGCTTGTACATGGGACTATTGATATCATCATATTGTGATATGGTGCTCCTCCATGTTGATATCCTAGGGTTTGCTTCTTGATTCCCTCTACTTGTTTTATAGAGGTGGTACTCATCCATTGACCACACTTTGATATGCATAGAGTTTCAATATTCAAGATTAAGAATTCAATGCATGCACCTATGAGTGGATCGGGTGTGTTTTCAAAGTAAAATTAAATAATAACAAATAAATTATATTTTCACAAATTTATTCCACATTGTAACCCATAAACACATGTGAGGAAACATATTTGAAGAAAAATCACATAGACGAACATAAAATGTATTGGTGCATACATTCAAATAAATATAAAATTATATTATGCATTTGAAATGATAAGAGAATAGGAAAACATTCACAAGAATCCTACTTCTTATTTGGAAATTAATGTTTCATAATCACAAACGAAAGGATTTCCCGAAATTTTCTCTTTGAGAGAGTCAATTTACAGACTTGAAGTCTTATAGTAATGTTAAGTGCCTAAAGCACAGTCACAAAATCTTATTACTTAATCATAAAAATAAGTTTCGTTCCTCCCTAAGGGACTAGGATTGGGATCTCATGGACCAACAATAATGATATAGGTACATGGAAGAAAGAGCGAAAAATAGTCAAGGATTGGCTTTAGAAAACACCTAACAGTTCAAAAAATTTGGATTAATTGAAGTATGAGAAAAGAGTAAGGAATTCGTTCGAAGGAAAATGAACACTCTGAAAATTGTAAGGGGATTATGGGTGGAATGAACCCTCCCTAACAACCACTTTTTGAACATGATCTTCGCCCTTTATAATTGTCTTTATCTTTGTAATTGCATAACGTTTAGGTATATCCTCTTTGTTTTAATTGAATAAAGATCTATTTTTAGAAATATAAAGTTAGGATTTCATTGTCCAAGCTAGGTCCCACTTTAAATATTCCACAATTCCCTTTTTATAAATTATTTTCAAAAAAAATTGGTGATAGGTTTGAAATTGGTCATGGATGTTCTTTTAATTTTCTAAGTTCATATTTATAATTTTATTCTAGATACCATTTCAATGAATTCTTCGTTCTTCTAGCTTTCCAACGAGCTATTGCTTTCCCAAACAAACATTGAGAACTCAAGTTATGATCTCTGGAAGTTCATGGCTCAACCACCGTTGACCTACACAAAGTGACTCAACAACCGTTGATTTAATCCAAATAAATCTTAGATTTTTTATTTATAACTCAATCATACGCATTCTAAATGTGTTATGTGAGGGAATTCACAGTTATTTATAAAGAAATGGGTTCCTCGTATCACTTGGGTGTAAGTTGTTATGAACATGAATATGGAATAATACAAATAATATTTTTTTTATTGTCATTTTTACCAATGTGAAATGGTAACTCATTGGAGTATTTGGATGAGGCCCAAGATCAAACCCACCAAGAGTATATCCAACATCCCATATATTTCATATATACAAGGAATTTATGACTTAGCAAGAGTAAAGACTCCATTAGGGTGGGGGAGCCTACTCCTAGAGCCTTATCACAATGGGCCAAAAATTCCCCCCCCCCCCCCCTGGGTGGGATTTGAAATCGGGTGGAGAGAATAAAATTCCATTGTGCTAACCACTCGGTTGTCCCATGAGGAGATAATAATAAATAATAATTATGAAAGGGAATGTCTCAAAAGACATGAACCCTTATGAAATGTCACTCCCGCCTAATATTTATATGGGGCCCATCATTGTATTCAACCATATCACTTTTGTATTAAGAGATTTATGTATATATATATATTATTTATTCTATGATGGATATTCTCATATTTTGGATATTACAAATATTTTGTATATTAATGAGCTTTTTTCTTATCATTTGGTATCAGAGCTAATTCTAATCTCAACCATTAGCATGCTACTTTTCAAACCTCATATGACCTAGCTTTTGGCCACAATTCTTTTTTTTGGAAGATTTTATCTATCTCAAATGTTGAAGGAAGAATCAACCCTCTACAAGTTTGAAAAAAAAAAAAATACACATCAATAAAACAAATTCATGACGTCATAGCTGCTATTTCCTAAGCACAATTGCCCAAAATCATCTCAACCATAATCAATTTCAAAAGAAAGAAATTAAATGGAATAATATATGGTTTTATTGTGGCATGGAAGGGACCCACCAACACATGTCATGGTCATGCAAACAACATATAATCTTGGATTGAATGCATACCTAATCACCTTCATGCAAAACCAATATGTTGTTGCAAGTCGCACAATTTTTACATTGTTGTACATCCTCAATTGTATAATCACCTTCACTAAATTCGAATCCATGAGTCTGTTAGAAATATGTTGAGAATGTTCTTATATTTTAATCGCTACATAAATCATTGTTAGTTAATTACCATATAGATTTCCCATAAGGAAGGCTCGATCAAATTTGAAGCAATACAAGTATCAATCCAAGTTACTTCCACTAAGAGGTCATGCCTAGTGCATTAGAAAGGTTTATTATATAAATTATATGATATGTTATTTTTACACCGAAGGTGTTATTCTATGAAGTTGGATGGGAAAACTCTGTTTGCCCCAGCCAATCCTGAAGCCCTTTTATCATCGTTCTGACAAGTTACAAATTTCCAAGTGGCTTCGTTGAAGGCCCTGAATCGTCGAGCCATGGCGGGTTATTCGAGTCCTATTCCAAATTTTGGAGTGGTGTGGAAGGATATTATAGGCAAACATGCATGCCCATAATTTGTACTGTCCTCGCAGAATTCATGGAAATCGATGCTGAGTTCAATTCGCCTTACATGAACTTCAAAAAGTGCTTACAGGTCTGGATGAAAATGGATGTTGTGGATTACTCAAGCTCTCTAGGTCTAACCGCAGTCAGTGGAGCGACCCCATTCGAATTCTCATATCCATTAACAGCCAAAGAATGAGCAGAAGTAGAAGTTGGAGCTGGATCATGGCAGCTTGGGGTACCTCTAATGTGCCCACAACACCATTCTCTTCCATATATTCGACTTTTACAAAAGCAATCGAAGATCACTAACCAAGTCGCCTTTCGATTGTGGCGTCCACAAGCAGTGCAAAAGGGGGCAGTCGTACCGCATGCTTTGAAATCTCAGGATAAGCCCCGCATTGTTGTGCATTTCGGGAGCGAAAGGCACTACTGCCCACATGGCAGAGAGGAGCAGCACTACAAATTATTCATTGTCGCCACTCACTCAATCTTAGATCATGGCAACGGTGTGGCAGAGATGCAGAGCATTCCTCCATTCAAATGCAGATGCTCTTTCTGCAAGATAATTCGTCCATTTCTCTGTTGTCTCGGGGTCGTGTTGTGGTTGAAAATCGGATGTTCTCTTATTTTCGAGAGAGATCAAGGCTCTGGAATAAAATCCATATCCGCCCCTTTGTCGATCGAATATCTCAGGGCTCAACATGGTAGAACACTGGAATAGTTGATGACAAAACTCCAAAATCATTATGAGCTTGTCTAGACATTGTTTTGATTTTGCATATCCGGGGCTAAAAATTGCTACATGAACAGAGGCTATTCGAATAGCCCATTTTATTTGAGCAGTCATGTTGTCTCCCTGCAACTCTTCCTGGTCCAAAAACACTCTTAATCCAAGTTCTATGAGGTGACGGTAGACACGACTGCCTAGTGGTTTTTTTATGTCATTGGGATCACGAAAATTTAGAAAGACATCATAGGAACGCATGTTGGTTTGGTCGTGTGAGGGGTTTGTGGGTGTGGATGCCATTGGATCCAGAGAAAAAAGAAGAAATTGGAAATGAATGATGAATCTCAATATTTTCGTCTGAATGATCTCACGAATGCAAGAGTACCCATAAGTTAGGACATCACTGCTCTTATCAAGACGAATGAAAACAAAACAGAACTGATATCTGGTTGATATCTAAGTTTCTTATTTCGTTGAACAAACCAAATCGCTATATATATTGACCGACATTTATGTTAATTTTATTCTATTATTAAATTAATTTTAGATGAATGGAGGGAAGGATCTAATACCATAATTTGAACGGGTGGAAGCATGAAGTTTGGCCGATTTCCTTGTTACTTCATTATTGAGCGTTGCCACCGTTCAGATGTTACCAGTCCTATCCACATAAAGCGTTTAGAAGACATGGATCGATTTCTCTACGGAAATCTCATTTTGATAGAAATGATTCCTTTATGTGGGACCCAATTATTTATGCAAAACAACTAGTATCCACCAATACGTGGGACAGCAGGGATTGAAGTCCATTCATGGTGTAGTCGTCTCGTGTCTTACGCGTCTCCCCGTTGACCACATGCTCTGCATCTCTCCCACACTGTCTCCCTTCACATGGCAGAGAGGAGCAGTACTACAAATTTGTGTGGAGAGTTCTTTTCGAAGACTTGAAAAGGAAGGACACTCAGAAACGATGAGCCAAAGAAAGAAACCATTGCAGAAGAGATCACTTACCTTTTGGTTGTTTAAGAGTTGATGAGTGTCTTTAGAAGCAAAGTTTTTCCAAAACCACCTTTGCTAGTCATGCCAATTCGAGAGAAGGGAGAGTTAGCCTCTGCATCGGTCACTAAATTCTCCCGCTTTTCAAAAGCATTGTGTTTTCCCACTATAAGGGGTTCGTTGATGATGGTGCCCATTGAAGTTACAAGTTCCGATGTGTTCGCGGAGTTGTTGGCTGAAGAAAAAACTTCCAATGCTTCGACGCTTTCTTTCTTTAATCTGCCCAAGTCCCTCTGGGATGTTTGCCCAAACCATCAAATTAACTTATTTGAGATGTTGTAAAAAGTAGCAATGAGAACCATGTGATGCCAAGGAACAATGATAAAACTTTGAAATTTAACATGCTTTTTTAGTTGTATTTAGGTTTAAGAATGATTTCAACCATCAAAGTAACAATTAAACTCATGAATAGCAATGGAACCTTAGAAGTAAAATGTAAAGCAATGGGTGGTGATCTTAGTATGCAAATGTAAGATTATATATGAGAAGCACTCTTGCACCTTTGGGTTAAGAAAGAGTTTTTTATCATATATATAGTGCATATTTGGGTTGAGAAATTTATTTTATATTCATTACACTTTTGGAACCTTATTTAAGAACCTTAATATGACTAGGAGAAGTGAACTCTATTCATGGTGAGATGAAGTTCCCAAATATTATATTCCTTCGGTGTTCCTTTGCACCTTTAGATGCAATTGCTAGTATTAACATCATGGATTTCTAAAGATAAACAACAAAAATACAAAAGACAAGGAAAAATATGAAAAAAAAGGAAGAAGTCACTCCTAAAAAAATTCATAAATGAAATAATAATTTTAAAGGGTATATTGCAATTATCATATATATATATATAAAGTGAAATCATCTTCTCTCTCAGCCTGAGGGCGAGAGTGAGGGTCAATACAATAGTATTCATAGGCACATAGCCATTGCATTAATATTTCTCGTCATCATGTCGCTCACAGAGAATTGAACTTGGGTGGAGGAAATATATATATATATATATATATGAGGGCGAGAGTGAGGGTCAATACAACAATATTCATAGGCACATAGCCATTACATCAATATTTCTCATCATCGTGTCCCTCACAGAGAATTGAACTTGGTTTCAGGAAATATATATATATATATAGAGAGAGAGAGAGAGAGAGAGAGAGAGAGAGAGAGGAACAAACTTTTGAGTATTAAAGTTTTCAAAACTTTTTTGTTTAATTCAAAGAGCTTATTATTAATTAAAAAAAGGGTTCAATAAAAATATATAAAAGAAGTTTTAAAGTCCAAAATATTTAAATATTCAAGACAAAAAGTGGATTATAATTCGTAAATGATGGAAGGTATATTCTCTTATAAAGGTAACATGAGCTCAAGTTATGGAATATTGTTATCAATGATAACCATGAGGAAAATTACATTAACATTAATTTGGAAAATCAAATATTAATTCTATAACCAGATATAATTGAGAATAAATATGCCTCTTATTTTGAAGCAAAATAAAAAATTAAGAACTTACAAGTAATAATTGACAACTATGAATGTATATCTCAATTCAGTGTCAAAACTATGTTTAAAGAAGATACTGACATAATTCTCGATTTACCTTGGTTTAAACAACTAGGTACGTTCATGTTAAACATGTAAAAATATTTTTTGATGTTTCCCTATAAGAAGAAGATGATAACATTCTAGGACATGATAATGAAGTTAGAATCAATAATACCTTCATCAAAATACTTTAAAGATATCTTGAAGGTGATGCTTCGAGAAAATCGAAATTCAATAAGAAAAAAACAAAAATAATATAATGAAATTATGTTATAAAAAAATAAAGAAAATTTTCGCTTAAAAGATCATAGTCAGGAATTACTTGCACATGTCAAGAAATCAAAGGCTATGAAGAAGTCGTTGGAAAACAAAGTATGCCAATTTATCGAGAAGTATCAAAATCTTTAGATGTGGAAATTCAAGTTAAATAAAAGGGAATAAATACATATCCCATTAACCTCAAAACTCAATCAAATATGAATCCAATTGAAGTAAATACATACTCGGATGTTGCATTTCTAATGACAAAAATTCCAAAAGAAGATATGGTAATCAAACCAGCAACATCAATATGAAAAGAAGATCATATGAGAAAAATAAATAAATAAAATGCTACAAGTACATTAGAAGAAAACCACGACACAAGAACTCCTTATAAACACGCAAATAATAAGAGCATATATCTTAACTAATCAATGAATCACTAGCACATTTGGCCCAATTTTTTACGGCCAAAATGTCGCTCTTGTGACACATAAGCGTCCCAAGAGTGACACTTTAAGGTTGGGCAAAACGTCGTTTCCTGTCCCGTCGCAATTCCGATACTTCTAATAATTGTCGGTAAAGCGACACTAGACACGACACGTGTCTTCATTTAGTCAATCTTACAATTTCCCTGCTTATTGTCTCTATTCCGATGCTTTTTGGATAGTGTCGCAAGAGCGATGATTTTTGGGTAGTTTCATTATTCTGGCGCTTTTTGGGTAGTGTCTCTATTCCGACACTTTTTGGCTATTCCGATGCTTTTTGGGTAGTGTCGTTATTCTGATGCTTTTTGGGTAGTGTCGCAAGAGCGATGCTTTTTGGGTAGTGTCGTTATTCTGATGCTTTTTGAGTAGTGTCATTATTCCGATGCTTTTTGGCTAGTGTCACAAGAGCGACACCTTTTTGGGTCAGTTAGTCAGACTTGCGACGCTCTTCGTAGAATTTTTTTTTGCGGGTAGAAGTAACCCTAAGATGATCATCCACTTTAAGAAGGAACTCACATTTGGCTTATGAATGATAGCAGTGGTTGATAAAGGAGAAAGGAAGATGTACGACCTCCCAAGCGAGCTTGGATGCAAGACAACTGTCTCATCTGTCTTGCATCCTATCCTAGCTCGCTTGGGAGGTCGTCGATCTTCGTTTCTCATTTATCAACTATTGGCATCATGCCCGAAGTGAAAGTTGAGTTCCTTCATAAATTGGATGATCATCTCAGGCTTACTTCTGCCCCTACGGAGGTATCTACGGTAAGAATTTGGTACCTTTTTTATAAGATCAAGGGCATGTTCATTTAAACTATGCACAAGGAAATAGGGGAATTGCGCTAGAAAATAGGAGCTAGGATATGTGCTAGGAAATAAGAGGATTTGTGCAAGGAAATAGGGGCTACCTATGCAAAAGGAAATAGGAGCAAGGATCAAGGATTGCAAGGGAAATTCAAGGCTATTCAGCAGGAGAAAAAGTGTATTCTTAGAAACAGATTGCTAGCTGCAGATGGCGGTGAATTGTAATAGATCCAACTGCTCAAGAAATATCAATAAAATACTACAACAAAGAAAGCCATTTTTCCCATTTGGGTTTATTGGGTAAACAAGTGTGTTAATTTGTGTGCATGTGTTTTTTCTCTAGAGCTTTTCCGCTGCTTAATGGTTGTTAAGAAACTTTGTATATTGGTGAAATTAAATTTGGTTTCAGTTTTCAATTGCCTTGTTTTCACTAATTCATCTAAGTAGTTGTAGAGTTTCAATAAATTTAACTTTAAGAAAATTATACAATCCCACCAATTTTTTTGTCAACTACAATTGCTTCAATGTAGCTGCAGACCAAATCTACTTTCTTAAACTTTGGAGGGAATGAAACCAAGTAATAACGGATGTGGAGCACATAAGAGGCAGAGGAAATTTCAAATCCAATATGTTAGAGAAGTTGGATGAGAACCTATCCAATTTAGGACTGATTATAGAGAAGGTGCAGAAAGTGGCCTAATAAACAAAGAGACATGTTGGTCTTTCCTCTCTATGTCCATAATTTAGCCAACTGTTAAGCCAGTCAAAAGTAAGAATATTTGTATATATCTTACATAATTGGTTAGCATACTCGAATAGTGGAATGTTTCATAAGTTTAAAGGTCAAGAAAAATGATTATCAGTTTCAGGAGCTAAATTGTATCCAAAATTCAAATAGGCACTAAGATTATTTTGTAAAATTTGTATCGCAATTTGACTAATATAATCTACCAGAAAACAAAAACAAAAAAGTACGTGTCAAGATTGTATAAGACTCTGGTGTTTGTTAATTTTTTTATTGCAAGTCATAGAAAATAACTGAAAAGTTGCAAAAAAGAGGGTGGAATGGATCTATTTACAAGCATCACAGCACTACTTAATATACACTAACTAATGGAAAGGAAACCTACATAACAACTGACAAGCTGCAAAAAAGAGAATTGAATAGATCTATTTACAAGCATCACGACACTACTTAAAATACACTAACTAATGGAAGGGAAACCTACATAATAAATGCCTACAATATTTCATTTTCATAACAATTAGCCATGGTCATCTTTGATGAATCATTAATTTGTGATCTTATGTCAACAAAATGCATTTTACTTCATCTTCACAGTTATCAGTGCACATTATGAGAAACAAAGGAGAAGGTAATAGGAACTAGTGGCACCTATTATAAAGCTGATAGTAGCCCGTTGAGAAGATAATTTTTGGTCCATAAGAGTTTGGCATTTTTCTCACATCACATTTGAATTTGTTCTGTTGCAAGTGTGTGCTTTGAAATCAGTACATATATCTTCACATAACAAGCCAATAACTTCAAAGTTTCGACATTCTAAATATATAAGTAGGAGAAAAAAATCCAATCCCATTTCAAATAGCAACATGCCCTAATCTGAGTCACAGTTATGAAGGCCTCAAAGTTTCCATTGCTTCGTTTAACAATAACTACTAAGATCGATGAAATCCATCCAAAATAAGAGAAAGGCCCTCCCAACTCAAGTATGAAAGATATGACATAATAGTTTCATAATAGTATTACATTATTGTAAGATTAGTTTCAACGTTAATATATGAAATTCATACATGCTACCAAAATAGTGAACTGGAGTAAGGAAAGAAGAAACTAAACCAAACATATTACAAGGAGAAAATAATTGGAACCAAACAAATTAAAAGGAGAAAATAACTAGAACCAAATAGACTTACATAGGCTATTCCCGATGGCTCAATCATATATAGTTGGGGCCTATCTCTATCATAATCTCCAAGGATAAATCCAGATCCAAAAGGCCTTCACGCTTACAAATAACTGTCATGCTCAATGCAAAAACAAAGCCTAAATCTTAGTCCACAATTCCAAATTCAACCATGCAAGAGATTCCTCATGATACTCTCTCAAAATAATGAAGAGAAAGTTAAATGAAACTGCATATCTCTTCATTGATAGACTCAAAATTTTGAACTTAACCACCAATATAGTGTGCACAAATGCACATAACTGGAAACATGTTCACAAAGTTCCTTAATAGGGATTGGCTCACCATAAATGTTGTACGTGACAGATATTAATAAATTAATTACCTCCATAAAATTCCATGATCTGCATCTAGAACATATAACATATTTACCAGAGAAAAAATATTTACTTTATCAATCTAGATGAAGTTTCATATCAAAGGAGTTCCAAAACTTTATTGGTGAGCACCAATATTTAAACTAACTATAATAAACCAGAAATTCATACTTTTTGTTGTGAAACCAAATCCAAAAATAGAAGAAAAGAGATATCAATGCCTTAGAAATAAGCCACTTCAAGGGGGCAACCTCCAATACATTACATGAATGAAAAATTATTGGATGATACAAATGAGAAAACCTCCTTTCTATATATAGGAGTCCATGGGGCCACAATGTAATCCTAGCCGACCTAACAATAATAATGTAAGGGCACAATAATAACAATATTGGGGTTACAGGGGTACAGCAATAAAAATAAGGGGGTTAAATTAACAACAATAAGGGACTATACTAGTAATATAGGGACCTAGAATGTTCCTCTCCTTCAAAAAAGTGTTGTCCTCAACGCTTGAGTAGCTTCGGGTGCTTTTGTATAAAATTCTCATCCTCCCATGTAGAATCTTCAGTGGGTAAGTTCTTCCATTTGATGAGATACTCTGAAATTTATCGATTTTGTAGCTGTTGAGTACTTGTTTCCGTGACTGCTTCAGGTTCCAATATGGTTTTTCCTTCCTCATCAAGTTCTAGCAATATTGCTTGAACTGGAAGTTTGTCCCCTATAACATTTTTTAAGCATGAAACATGGAAAACTTGATGCGCTCGCGAAGAAGCAAGAAGCTCCAATTTGTATGCCATAGTACCAATCTTTTGCAACACCTTGTAAGGACCATAGTACTTTGGCAATAATTTATTATCCTTCTTGGCTTGCTCGAGGGACATTTGTTTGTATGGTTGTAGTCGTAAAAATACCCAGTCTCCCACATCAAAACTTCTCTCACTACGATGTTGATCTGCCTGTTGTTTCATTCGATTTTGTGCCAAATTTAGGTTTATCCTTTAAGAGTTGGAGAACTTCTTGTTGATGCTCGATGTGATCCTCCACTGCTTGAACCCTAGAATTTTCCCTTAAAGAAGATGTGATGGACGGTGGATGATATCCATAAAGTGCCATAAATGGGGTCATTTTTGCTGCAGTATGGAAGGAAGTGTTATACCACCATTCAGCAAGAGGTAACCACTTGATCCATTGTGCTTGCTTATCAGATACAAAACAACGAAGATATCCTTCCAAACATTTATTCACTATCTCTGTTTGACCATCGGATTGAGGATGATAAGATGAGTTATGAGCTAGTTGAGTACCCAAACAAGAAAATAATTTCGTCTAAAAATTTCCTATAAAAATGGGATCTCTGTCACTTACAATAATCTTCGGGTTTCCATGTAGCTTTTGAATTGTTTCCATAAATGCCGTAACAACTGTACTTTCTTTAAATGGATGAGATAATGCACAAAAGTGTGCATACTTGGTAAGTCTATCAACGACCACCATGATTACACTCCTTCCTTCGGACTTAGGTAAACCTGTGATAAAATCCATTGAAATCTCCTCCCAAAGTTGACTTGGAATGGATAAAGGTTGTAGAAGACCTGGGGTCTTAATTGTCTCAACTTTATTTTTTTGGCAAACCAAACATTCTGCGACAAAATTTTGAATATCAGATTTAAGGCCATCCCAAAAAAATTATTTCTTCACCCTATGGTAAGTTTTTAAAAATCCCGAGTGTCCTCCTAAAGGAGAAGTTTGCAATTCCAAAAGAATCTTTTGTTTTAGTTTGGAATTCTTGCAAATATATAAGCGATCTTTGTACCATAAGGAATCATTTTTCCAACTAAATGTATCATATGTACTAGGATCTTGTTGCAACTCTTGAATGAGTGTCGACACTTCTTCGTCCTTCCTCCATTCCTCCCTTGCATCAATTATCCAATTTGGTTGGATAATAGAAATGGCACAAAACAATACTTCCACCTCTTCATTCTTTCTTGAGAGTGCATATGCAACAACATTTAGCTTCTCTTTTTTGTAGATTATTCAGCACAACCCAACATCTATGACCCATTTTTATCATTTCTTTTGAAGATAGCTTGTTCCAAAAGCATGTTTAGCTATCATGATCGCTTACCTTGAAGCCCCATTAGGTAAGGTCTCCATTCCTTTAGTGCATGTAGTATTGCCAACATTTCCTTCTCATAAATAGCCTTTTGTAAATACTTTCCTTTGATTGAACGACTTTCAAAAGCAATGGGTCTTCCTTCTTGCATTAAAACAACACCAATTCCATTTCCTGAGGCATCACATTCCACAATAAAGGTTTTTGTGAAGTCTCGCGTAGCTAAGACTGGTGCTAGGCACATTGCCTCTTTAAGATGTTCAAAGGCCTTAGTTGCTTCAGGAGTCCATGAAAATGCATCTTTCTTCAATAATGTTGTTAGAGGTGCTGCTATTCTCCCATAATTCTTAACAAACTTGCGATAATACCCTGTTAACCCGAGAAATCCTCGCAACTGCATTATGGTTGTGGGGACTTTCCATTCCTTAATGGCTTTAATTTTGTTAGGGTCTACCTT
Organism: Pinus albicaulis; assembly: GCA_034641835.2. NCBI lineage: Eukaryota > Viridiplantae > Streptophyta > Pinopsida > Pinales > Pinaceae > Pinus > Pinus albicaulis. The sequence goes on from CM076577.1 coordinate 308,517,324, forward strand.
AACACCCTCGTGAGATACAATATGACCCAGATATTCCACCTCTTGTACTCCAAAGAAACATTTGGATGTTTTTGCATATAATTGTTTCTCCTCCAATAGCTTGAGCACCCTGTCAACATGTTGAAAATGATCCTTCCAAGACCAATTGTAGATTAGTATATCATCAAAAAATACTAGCACAAATTTTCTAAGGAATGGTTTGAAAATGGAATTCATCAACCCTTGAAATTTAGAAGGTGCATTGGTAAGGCCAAAAAGCATGACAAAAAAATCATAATGACCCTCATGAGTTCAAAATGTTGTTTTCGGAATATCTTCAGTCTTCATTCTAATTTGATGATATCCTGAATGAAGATCCAACTTGGTAAAATAAATTGCTCCATTTAATTCATCCAATAATTCATCAATCACGGGAATGGGAAATTTATCTTTAATAGTGAACTTAATGATATCCCTATAATCCAAACACATGCGCCATGATCCATCTTTCTTATGCACCAATACTACTGGGGTAGAGAAAGAAATTTGACTAGGTTGAATTATACCAGCCTCTAATATTTCTGCAATCATATGTTCAATTTCGCTCATTTAGACATAAGGATATTTGTAAGGCCTGATGTTTGGAGGAACACTTCCTGGAATCAAATGAATAGCATGATCATGATCATGAATAGGTGGGAGTCCTTTGGGAGTTTCAAACACCTTGGAATGATTGTCCAAGACTTTTTTGGGATCTGGAGAAATAGATGATTTTGATGTTGAAACTTCTAGTGAGAGTACTTGTGTAATTACGCCTCGTTTTTCTTTATTCAGAAGCTTTATCATGCCATTAGAGCTTATTATATTTCTTGGATTCCCTACGATACCCCATAATTAAACCTCCTTTCCTTCTAAAAAAAAATTCAAGAAAAGTTCTTGAAAATTAAAATCTACCGTCCCCAAAGATTGTAACCATTATACTCCTAGTACGACATCAACACCTCCCATTGGGATGGAAATCATTTGACTATTCAATACATATTCCCCCATGGATATCTTGATATTATGGCATTTTCTAGAGCAATTTATAGATCCTCCATTTGCAACCATCACTTGAAATTCTGGTGCTGGATATAGGAAACAATTCAATTCCTTGGCTACCTTACAATGAATAAAATTATATGTACTACGTGAGTCAATCAACACTATTACCTTTTTCTTCTTGATATGTCCTTATATCTTGAGAGTTTGAGGAGTGTTAATTCCTGCCAATGCATTACAGGATATGGTCAGACTCATTTCTTCTTTCTCTAGGGTTGGTTCCTGGTGTATATCCTCTTTTGAAGTTTTTGTTCATTTTCTTCCTCCTCTTCACACCTATGTAAAATAATTTCTTTCTTTCAAAGACACTTATGACCTTTTAGTGTATTTTCTATCACAATCATAGCAAATCCCTTTTGCCTTTTTTTCTTCCAATTGTTGTGGTGTCAACCTTGTAGGTTGTGGAAATCTAGGAGTAGTAACACTTCCCTCTTTATAGAAGTGAGTGGTAGGCTTCCTTGTCGCCATAATTTTACATTCAATTTTTTCTTGCCAACCTAAATGCCTTCTCCAATGAATCAGGTTCCAAAACGCGAACTTCATGTTGGATGTTATCCTTTAAAGTACCTATGAAGAGATCAATTCTGTGTTCCTCTGAAATATCAGTTACCCTTATATTCACTTCTTGGAAGTCCTCAATGTGCTTCCACACTAAACCCTTTTGTTTGAGATTTATCAATTGGCTAAAGAAAGTGGTTCTCCTTGTATCCTCATAATGTGCTATCATTTCGTCCATAAAAATTGACCAAGTGACAATTTTTTTATGGGAACAAAGCCATCTATACCATACGAATGTATTTTTCTCTAAATGTAAAGTTGCAATGCGTACCTTTTGTGTGTTTTGCACATTATTGAGATCAAAATATTGCTCCATCTTTAGTATCCATGTTACGGGATCCTTGCCATCAAATTTCCTCATATCCATCTTTGGAATATGGTGGTTCTTCAATCCAACATTAGAGTTTATGAAATCACGATTAACAATTGTTTTGTCCTCATCATGAGTTTCTTCTACTATCTTTTTGCCATTAGGAATAATTTCTTGTATGTACGAAATTGTACGACTTGCCACGTGTCACTGTTTTCTCCTTAGGCTCTGAAATTGATAGACAAGAAACTGCATTTCGTGTACTTCCAGCCACTTTTTACATAATTCACATCCGATGCTCAGAGAGACATTTATGAAGATTTTCCCACGATCACCTCTTTGAGATGAAATTCAGGAGCCTAAAAAACCCTAACTTTCACATATCATATCTCCGAAAATATTACGAACCAAGCTCTGAAATTTTGTGAAGAAGTTCCTTAGGATTTTGGAGTAGCACTGTAAACATTTTAGCTTTTGGAACTTCGTAGAAAAAAAAAATTATAGTGAAAATTCCACGATGACCTATTTTGTGCAGCGAAACCCTAGAATCCAAAGCTATGATACCAAATGTTGTGAAACCAACTCCAAAAATAGAATAAAAGAGATATCAATGCCTTAGAAATAAGCCACTTCAAGGGGGAAACCTCTAATACATTACATGAATGAACAATTCTTGGATGATACAAATGACAAGACCTCGTTTCTATATATAGGAGTCCATGGGGCCACAATGTAATCCTAACCGATCTAACAATAATAATGTAAGGGCACAATGACAATATGGGGGTTACAGGGGTACAACAATAACAATAAGGGCGTTACACTAACAACAATAAGGGACTATACTAGTAATATAGAGACCTAACACTTTTCATAACTAGTTGCTTATGATTTAGCACGAGCCACAATTTTCCTACCATATGCTGCCAATATAGCCACATCCTGAACAACATATTAATTTATACAATAGTTAGATTAAATTTCAATCTTCATTTCTCATTTATCAACTATTGGCATCATGCCAGAAGTGAAAGTTGAGTTCCTTCCTAAAGTGGGTGATCATCTCAGGCTTACTTCTACCCCTACGGAGGTATCTCCGGTAATAATTTGGTTATGGGCCTACATTGAGCTGACTACATTAGCCTTAACCAAATATATATATATAGTATAAAATATACAAATAATATTGGTTGAGGCCAAATGTGAAGATTGCACCAAAAATTTCAAATATAATGAATATGAAGATAACACAACTCTAAAGAAAATCAATGGCCTATTGCAAAAAAATTGGCCTCTAATTAAACGCTTCTTCTAAGACATCTAAGTGTTTTTTATTGTTGAAAGGAAGGAGTCATGAATTTTTTTTTCATAATTAAATGGCCCATTGTTCAGGGGTGGGCTCCATCTCCACCTGTATATCATCATTACAGAACATTACTATCTTTGGCTTAGACACCACAAAGGTATCTTTTATGTCAAATCACTAAAGATTTGTATCTGCATTAACACTCGAGCATACCTATCATGTTTTAAACTTTGGTTATCATCACCATAAGTGCTTCAACTTACCACAAGGCCACAAACCAAAAGACAGTTGAGTGACCATGTCATTAAAGTCCTCACACAGATTAAAACTCAAGTAAGATCATTCAATCTAAAGCACCTAAGGGATCTGAGGTCAGGCTGGGAATGGAAATTTGATCAGGGAGACTACAAGAGTAACATTATGATTACTCTAAAAGTATGATAGGAATTTACTAAGCATAAATGAGATCAAACTGCTTTCTTTTGTAAAATGAATGTTAATATGAATAGGGCTCAAGACTGCTAGATTATTTTTCATGACTCATACGAGAATCTTGATTGTGAATTTCATGCCTAAAATTGGCGTAAGAATCAAAATCTCCATGATCTTTTGGAAGAATATAACAAGATGACCTCTACAACTCCAGAGAATGATTTTATCGTATGAGAGGATTTTTTAATAGATTGGAAGCTAAAAATTGGCAAATCAAGAACCGTGAACTTGTAACTTTGAGCCTATCAAGATAGAACTATGGAAAACAATTGTTCAGACACTTGAGAAATAATATTAAGGGATAGATTAATGATTTTAAAAGAAAGGATAAATTTTACAACTAAAAGCATTGCTTCTATTAGTCATGATCAGTGAGCCTTTTACATGATGTGAAGAAGAGCTACAAAAGACAGAACCAAAAAATGTAGTGTATATTTACAATGTGTTATCTTTTCTTGGGAAGGATATTTTGAATCTCGGGTTCAATAATGGCTCATTTGGTTCATACTTTGTTCTGAAATGTTGGAGGTGTTTTCTTTTATAGATTATTTTCAGCTACCTAATGCCCCAACATGACTTGATAAGAATGAGACTTGTTTGCTTCTATTTTAAGTTGCTTTTGGAAGGCATTGATGTTGGTTGTTTCATAAAGGAAAGCAACATTGATGCAGGTTGTTTACCATTTTTTGTAATCAAGCAAAATCCAACCAAACTCTAATTTTGTCCACCAGAAAAAATGTCTACCATACCTTAATTTTACAGGCATGTTCATGCTTGATAAATTTGAAATCACACACTTATGTTTTTAGTGATATTGTTGTGTTTGAGTCTACAACGTGGCCTTTATTGGAGAATCGTTCATCTGATGATAAAATTGTATGGTTTAAACAGACAAATGAAGCACTTCAGCTTCTAAAAATGCAAGACTATAAGGAATGGAGATATATCCAATACTATCAACCAAATCTACAAGGACTGGAGATATATCCAATACTACGAGAAAATCAAATATATGGCACATTTAAATAATTCCAAAAAATACATTGTTAGTCAAAATTCTGAAATTGACATTAAAAATATAACTGCCACTGTGACAAGATGTAGCCGTGTAATTTTAGAGCACTAAAACTCTTGCCCATTTTTTTTGCATAGCAATTTCTAAACAACACTTGGTATATATGTGGGATGAAAATGTTCCATTGAAATCATGTCATGAAGCTATGAATGCTCATCCAATATCCACAATTGTCATTCATCCTAAAGTCAAAGATAAAACTTATCTACTATTATATTGTGCATATTCTGCAACAAAGCAGTTTCTTCATTGCAATGGCCTTAAGTCATTGAAGTCGAGATCAAACAACAATGGCCAATAATGTTGGTATAGTTTTCACTTTGTTTTGGTGAAATATGTTGAAGGAGGTTTTTTGGTTGAGAAAAAAATTTTGAAATAAGGCAAACAAAATGTGACCTGACCTCAAATAGATGTTGTAGATCAAAGTGTCCAACACACCTAGCGATGAAGAGAATAGATAAGTTTGACCTATATATAGATATGTGCATGGGTCGTTGGAAAAAAGGAGCCAACCCAACCTATGAATTGCATCAATATATTTACACAATATAACCTTAACAAGTAGATCTTAGATCAATCTATATGAAAACCAAGGGCCAAATCCAATATTATTAAATTTTGATTAGATATGAGAACATTGAGGGCCGACTTGAACTTGTGACTAAGCCAGCCTACATGTCTACACGTAGGTAGCGAATGCAAGACAAACTAGCAAGCCTGCAAATGGGACAATGGTGTCTTTAGGAAAACCTGGACCTTATGGAAGGTCGTATGCCCCATATGGAGAGACATGTCCACTGTGAATTCAAACCCTACCTCCTCCTATTCCGCATCGATAAAATCTAGTTCCAGTAACCTCATTGGATACATAATGGCTTTTGGATGAACTTTGATATTGTTGGTGTTGTTCTTTATCCCTTTTTGTTTCTGGATGATTAAATCCTTTTGGAAATGCGTGATATTTTTTAGAAACTACCTAATGGATAATAAATTTGGTAATATTAAGGCCAGTAGGATTTTTGAAATCCATGGACAAAGATGTAACCATTCTACAAAAATAGAAAAGTTTGATTTAGAAAAACAAAACTAGTCTATGTTGAAAACAGAAAATTCTATAAATAATTATGGTATAATGGAAGAATTTGAAGGCATATTTGAATTCTGAAGGGCATAATATTTTTCCATAAACTTCCATAAAGGTGGGATGAGAGGCATAAAAGTACAAAATTTTGACCATAGAAAGAACATGACATTCGTCAATTCGATCTACTTTGGGTGGTTGAGAGAAGTGTTATCCTCCCCACCTCGATTTAATTCCTAGACGTAACATCTTGAGCTATTAACAAGTATATTTTTAAGTCTTGTTGTTGACCTGGAATTATGCCCTAAAAAATTCAAGGTTTAAAATAGGTACCATCCTAAAGAACAAGGGAACTCCCTGACAAATTTGTTATTTGCTAGGGATAGATTATCTGGAAAAAAATAGAAATAATATGATATAAAATAAGTTAAGTGCAAAAGAAAGTAAAATGAGAGAAAAATCAAGCAGGTAGACCAAAAAAATAAAATCTTAAAAAATAATACTTATCCCTACTCCAAGTCATCAATAAAGGCAAATATTTTGGCAGAAAACCTTTCGAAGGACATCACACACCCAATTTCCCTTGTGGCGAAGGATTCAATCTCCGTGGAAAAATATAAATTCATCAAAAACCTTAATGGTTTGGAAGAATTTTCTAAAATACCTTTCCTAATAGACAAACACCATTGGATATAGGATTCCAAAGTTGTATTTGTAGCAAGTAGTTCATCTTGAAAGGTGGAGGGATGATGCAGGAGCATTAGGCTCAAAATAATATTTTGTATATAGGTAGACTTAAGGGGTCTATATTTTCTTAGTCATGTAATTATTGAATAAATCGAGTGATTTTAGTTTAATGTAGAGAGGAAAATAATGTAACTGCCCGAATGATTAGTGGGCATAGGAAGAGACAGTCTGTCTCTGTCTGTCAGAGGGTAGTCTCAGAGTTAGAGATATGAAGAGTTTTGAGCGTTAGAGGAGTTGAGTTGATTCATTGTAATTTGTATAAAAATAAACCTCTGTGACAGAGTCGAGAGACCTGCATAGACCTGCTTAGAGAACTGCATAGGCTGCATAGGACTGTAGAATAGAGGAGAAGGGCCAATCGAACGAAGATCTAGCCGAGCTAGAAGTTGTAAGTAGTGTCACTGTATAATGAAGAATTGTTTCAGTATTATTGTGCATTTTTCGAGTTAAATCATGTGTGAATGTATATATGTTTCTTGATGAAGAATGATGTCCTGTGTAATTAGGGGCTTGAATATCCTCTGTATTATGGAGTAATGTGTTTATCTCCATTCCGAGTTGTCTAGATTGAATGCATGCAGAGAATCTGGGATTCTGTGTGAACGGTGTATTATGGATTGATTGAACCTTGCGAAGGAGCAGGACTCTGTAAGTTGAGTTAAGAGTCTGCCTGTGTGTGTTTAGAAAGGAGAGTGTTGTGAATGTGCAGGCGATTGAATGAGCCAAGGACTGGTGTATCGAATTGCAGAATCGATGCTAACCTTGTCGGACCCACAAGACATAAACCATGGCATATGTAATGCGTCGCATCTCCACGAAATGGTCGTGCCTGAGTTCATTTGGTATGGTGCGCGAAGGATGAACAAGAGGATGATTTCAATGGCAATAAGGTGTTGGAGAGTGTGACGGAACCCTGATGTCGGAGAAGTAACTAGAACGTGGAGTATCGTGGAACCTTGAGAGCGGAACCACGAAGGAGTGAATAGTGAACGTGGTTTAGAGTTGAACCGGCAGTATATCGCGAAGTAAAAAGACGGTAAGTGGTATTTACAATTTGGACGCGATCAATGTTAGAAGCTGACACGTGGTCTTGAGCGGGTTGGAGAAACCACTTTCGTCGCGTGCCATCACGCGTTAACTATCGGCGATGGAATGATCGTGATATCGTTGTACACCGTCCGATCTGGAGCTGGCTCATCGAACGACGGTCGCTCATCAAGTAACACGAAGGATAAACTCTCATCGCGCGTTAAATTCCATGCATAGTAGGTCAAGCGAGATTTGATCAGGGACGTTGGATCATTTGAAGAAGTGCGATGTGTTGTCTGCCGTTGGATTTGGAAGGTCATTAGTGTAGGGCCCAGTTCTAAAATTATATTGATCGGGACTATTCAAACCAAGGTCGTGGATTTAACCAAGGTATGTGAAATTTAATTCAGTGGAAAAGATTTATTGATGGCACCTGGGCTTTTGTTAAAGTCGAGGGCATGGCTGTAGTCAATAGTATCACATTACACCTTAGAGCGTGGCCTAGAAGAACGTTGAATGAGCATAGTATTTTAAATCCCGTTGGGGTAAAGTTATAACCCGGTGGTTCGGTGTTATGAACACCGTGTGGATGGTTGAGTGCGTTGGTTGTATTGCCAAAGGACATGTTGAGTTTTCCTGAGATGTGAAGATGATTGGGTGAGAAACTTTGGATGTAATTTACACATAGATTGAGGTTGAAATCAAGGGGAACCGGAACTGTGGGTTCTACCCGACACCAAGGGAACTGAACACAAAGTGGAAGGCAAAAATCTGTTGATTAAAAATTAAGACTAATTGTGGAAAACTCTCAAAAGGAATATTTGGGGATAGAGGGGAAAAGAAGTATGACTATGAAATGGAGCCTTATAACAATAGGGAGGCTCAACTATAGTTCACCCATGAAAATTTTGGTTCTGACAAAGTGAGAGGGCTATGAGGTGCCCATAATAAGCTAGCCCACAAAAGAGTGCTTATCATTTACAAAGAAGATATAATAATAATCTTAGAGCCTGCTACCCACTTACCTATAGAGTAGCTCTAGAAGAGTCCTCAAGATACCAATTAGGAAAAATTTATTTAAAAGAAAAAAAACAAATGATGCACCACAAAAACTTGCCATCAATAGATCAAGAAAGAAATTAAAATCTGTCATTACGGAGTTGACCTTGAGTCTGTCATATTCCCATTTTTTTGTACTAAATTTCCATATCATGAACTCACGTCAAGGAATCTTCAATTTATGTCAACATACTCCATTTGTAAATGGTCAGTATGCTTATAACATTAGATGGAGTAGACTGCACAAAACTGGGATTGTAGATCCTTGCATTGATAAATTTGGTTTCTTGGCTTATGATGCAGTCTAAGTAATGGCTCATTTTGTTCATACTTCGTTCTGAAATGTTGGAGGTGTTTTCTTTTATATATTATATTCAGCTAGCTAGTACCCCAACATGACTTGATAAGAATGGAGACTTGTTTGCTTATGTTTTGAGTTGCTTTTGGAAGGCAGTGATGTTGGTTGTTTCATAAAGGAAAGCAACATTGATGCAGGTTGTTTACCATTACTTGTAATCAAGCAGAATCCAACCAAACTCTAATTTTGTCCACCAGACAAAATGTCTACCATAATTTAATTTTACATGCCTATGCATGCTTGATAAATTTGAAATCACACACTTATGTACTAGAAATTCACCATTGGCTAACCCACAAACTTGTACTAGAGCCAACTCCAAAAGAGATAAAAATAGCTCTGGGCATCAAGATCCCCATCAAGAAAGGATGATGACCCAATGCAGATCCTATGGAGCAACTAAGGATAACCCCAAGCAAAGAAGAACCTTGGATACAACTCCACGACACTTCAAATATATGCTTCAAGCTTGGTCCAAGCAATGTTATAACTATCAAGTAGAACTTTTCATTGCTAGAACCCTTATATCAATTTCACAAGAACTTGGGATCACATCAATAGATATATTTTGTGATTCCATGGTTAACAGCCTCAATGCAAGTAAGAACATGCATCCATGGCTAACTGCCTCAAATCATGTAAGAAACATACATTATCAGATGTGCGCATATATCATCCTCACATCCACAGGGAGAACAATATTGAAGCTAACTGACTCGCTAGGCCACTGGTAAAAAGGGCAGAAGGCCAGCCAATAATCAACATCTACAATGGAGAAAATCACTACAACACATCCAGAAACCTATCCTAGGGACTCAGCTCTCCAAGGGTCTGAGATGAGCTAGTTTCTTTCAGTTATAAACTAGGACCCTTAAAAAATCCAGCATCCATTCATAGGGAAACTGAAGTCAGATAGACGACAACTAGGTACGGATATTGTAACCACTGGAGATAACGCATGGCCTCTTCCTGTAAATCTTAAGAGGCTCATCTGGAACAGCCAAAAGACATTCAAAAATTATATGAGAAAACCATCAGATATGCATCCAATGGATTGAAGAATCAATTGATAAGGTTCATGAAAGACTTAAGGTTGTTCCCAGTGATGACCTCATGAGTATTGAAGCACATAAAAATGCCACTATGTTTTTCAACATTCTTCTTCGAAGTACATCTACTAGTAAGCGTGTGTTGAATGAGTACCACCTTACAAGGGAAGCATTTGAATGGAAAATTGGTGAGATAGAACCTCATTTTTTGCAGTCCTTAGTTGCTCTAGGTGAGATGATTGGTTGTGTTGCAACATAATCCATTGGTGAACCAGCTACTTAGATGACATTGAATACTTTCCATTATGATGGTGTCAGTGTAAAAAATGTTACTCTCGATGTCCCTAGGCTGAGGGAAATCATAAATGTGGAAAATAATATTAAACCACCATCACTGTCTATGTACCTAAAACCTGAGGTTAACATGACAAAGGAAAGGGCCAAAAATTTGTAGTGTGCTTTAGAGTACACAACCTTGAGAAGTGTTACAGAGGCTACTGAAGTGTGGTATGATCCATATCCAACGAGTATTATCACTGAGGAGGATATTGACTTTGTCAAATCCTATTATGAAATGCTAGATGAGGATATTGCACCAGGAAAAATATCTCCATGGCTGCTCCGTATAGAATTGAACAGAGAGATGATGGTTGATAAAAAACTGAGTATGGCATACATTGCAGAAAATATTAACCTTGAGTTTGATGATGATTTGAGATGCATTTTTAATGACGATAATGCAGAAAAACTTATTCTACATTTACGTATTATGAATGACGAAGGGCCTAAAGGAGAGGTACAAAACGAAAATTCTGAAGATGATGTGTTTTTGAAAAAAATTGAAAGTAACATGCTTACAAAAATGGCTCTAAGGGGAATTCTAGATATCAATAAAGTGTTTATCAAGTCTCAAAAACTCAACAAGTTTGACGAGAATGATGGATTCTGAACTAAGACAGAATGGATGCTAGACATAGAAGGTGTCAATATGTTAGTTGTGATGTGCCATGAAGATGTGGATGCTACTGGGACAACTAGTAATCACTTTATTGACGTTATTGAAGTGCTTGGAATTGAGGCTATGAGGAAGGCTCTTCTAGATGAGCTTCGAGTTGTGATATCTTTTGATGGGTCATATGTGAACTACATGCATCTAGCCATTCTATGTGACACAATGACATATCGAGGTCATTTTATGGCTATTACTCGACATGGTATCAATCGTAATGACACATGACCAATGATGAGATGTTCATTTGAGGATACTGTGGATATTCTTTTGTATGTTGTTGCATTCGCTGAAGAAGACCCTCTCAACGGTGTTACATAAAACATCATGCTTGGCCAATTGGCTCCTAATAGTACCGGTAATTCTACCTTCTATTTGAATGGCAAGATGTTGCAACAAGAAATTGCACTCCAGCTACCCAACTATATGGAAGGTTTAGACTTTTGAATGTCACCAACTCGGTCTCCTATTACAGGGACACCATACCATGATTCCATGATGTCACCAGATTATTTGCTCAGTCCCAACCTACTACTTCTCATAGGCTGTCTGAAATAATCAGGTTGAAATTTCGAACCTAACTACCACTAGTCTAGTATGAAAAATCCAATTCCTGGCATGAGGCATATAATGAAGCCATTAGCTAGGCTACATGTTGGTAGTGTATGTTATTTTGATATATTATTTTTATTTTGGTTATAAACTAGGAACTTCACCACAACATCATACCAAAATTTAAAATCTGAATCAATTGTTGTGAGACAACTAACATCTAGGATATTTGTTTATATCTCATACTTTTCCATCAACATATAAGTTGTATTTCCTTTGCATGTGTTGAATGGCGTAGCTATTGTGGCATCTTAATATCCACTCACTTGTAGCTTCCCATTTAATCTCCTCTGCTTTAGTGAAGAGGAGCTGACCCAGTGGCACTCCCAAGATGCACCTGCTCGGAGTGTAGTTTCAGGGGGTGGGGAGAAAGCAGTCTCAATAATAATGATCACGAAAAACAATGAGACCATCTTCAATCTACATTAAATGTTCATAATACAAGGCCCTCTTGAGCCCAAGACTCTAAGGGGAAGAACTCCAATGCTCTAAATATGCACCCGTGACCCATGAGATGTCATCCATAACTGCCTTGTTGATCTTTGCTTTAGTGAAGAGGAGCTGACCAAGGAGGGAGATATGAACACTTCTTTGAATTAAGTTTGTGGGATTTGATTCATATGTCCTCCCACTTATAATTCAGACAATCTATTTTTCTCTTTAATATCACTAATTTTTAACAAGGTGTATTTTAGAGTGATATCTTCTGATAAAATCACAAAAAAACAACTAAGGGAACTAGTCCTTCGTAATTGAAACCATAACTAAAAGATTGAATCTAAACAAAAATATTTATCTCTATTTGATAGGAAATCCAAAATTCAATGTGAAACCTTGTGTTCCTAAAAAGTAAAGGCAGGTGTATTCAGATCACTCAAACTTATATTACCTGTCTGATGCAACCTAAATAGAAATTAATTTCTACGATATGAATGGATATTAAAATTGTCAAACAAGCTGTTTATGTAGCATTGGCCTACAAAAAAGGCTTCCTTACACATTACAAAATTTCAAAATTAAGATCCTTTAGACAAAAGAAAATCAAAGGATCAACATACCATTGAACTTAGTTGAATAGAAGCACCTTCAAAACTTGCAGAACAATGCTGCAATTAAATAGCAATGGCATTTAAAAGGACAATATTATGTATATGAATACTCAACAACTTTCTTTCTATATACTTCAAACTCCGACCTGTCTAAAGGAAATTACTAAAAATTATATTACATGTCTGGTGTTGCATTAACAACACAACCACAGAGCATGTTTACGATATCAATAAATATTACACCATTCTTACCACCTTCTACACCACCATCAACTTGCAAATGCTCATACGCTATAAGCTTCTACAAAAATAAAAATAAAAATATAATGTTTGAGCTATTTTGCAACAGAAATACTAACCTAATTTTGAATTTGGAAAATATTTATTTGTACTCCATTGAAATTTTGTCCATTCAATGTTTCAGATAGTCCTGACTCTTAAATGTAATATAACATCTGTTATATTCTAATTTTTTGTTATTCATAGAGGCCACCATGCTTCACCTATAACTTTTTCATGCAATCCACCTTATAACATATTGATGCAAGCAATTATACTTTATTCTATATTCCTCAAAACAATGAGAAGCCAGAAGATGTTGGGAATGGCAGGGCCTTCTAACCCTATCTATGTCCTCTTTTATGTTTGATTAATAGCCTTTTCCATGAATTTGCTAAATTCAATGTTTTCTACTCTAAAAGTGTAATATTTTGATTGCACTTAGAAGGGAAAAAATTATTTTATATTTTATGAAAGATGAGCACCAAACCTTCCACTGAAGTAGAATAAATTATGTTCTATCAAGGATTACATGACAACTTTAAATGCAAAAGAGAGGGAATTCTATGAATGGGATGAGAACACAAAGTTCTTTCAGAGATATGAAAAGCATAGGAAAATATACATATCATAAGGGAAGTAAAAAAAATTAGGTTTCAAGAGATTTAAGAGCTAAGGGTAGCACATTTCAAGTTTACCAAGTGCCATTGGGTAAATAATGGGGAAACAATTAAAATGGTCTCCTTCTTCCTAAAATTCTTGGATTGGGAACAAATGAGGAAATGAAAACGGAAGTGAATAAAGAAGAAATGAAAGTTGTGTTAGAACCTATTCAAAAGTGAAAAATGGATGGACAGTGAAATTCGTTTGGTCTGCATGTTAGCCTTCCCAAAATTGAACATAAAATAATCCATACAATTGCAACCTTGAAGCAGTTATATGATAAATTTCATTTTGAGCATGCATCCTTATTATGACATCAGACATACTCGAGAGAAACATTTTGAAGTTGGTATAATTTAAGGAGAATGTTTTTCCTCTTTGCAATTCCATTTTATAACTTATGTTTTACTAATTCAAACAGTTTCCCACTGCCTTCAGACTTCCTCCATGCTCAATTCAAACAATTTCTCAATTCAAACTCATGTCCCACACTAGTTTCTTAATTGATTTCAAGTACATTCTATTGGAGATAAATTTGTTGGAACATAGACGGATCATCAACATAACTTCTTTTCTCATTTACATTCACACTCGTCTGTTTTCTTTGTATTAATAGATTTATGTAGTCTGGTAAATTGCATACTTGTGCAGTGAATTGTTCCTTATAGAGATTATGGCTCATATCATTGAGAAGAAATTCAACAAGGAGAAAATGAAGAGGAATAGGTTGTTGCATACGAATGGAAATATCAACTCTACCATGATCAAGATGTGCAAGCCGAATAGTAAAATCCAACACAAGTAAGGGAACGTACAGTTGCATATGAACATGATATATTACCTTCTCTTCAAGTAGGCCATCAAGTGACTGAAAGGCATAGGCAAGGAGTATGAAGGATTTTTGAGGTTTGTAGGCCAGAAATCTCAGGTGGAAAATATCTCTATGTAGTAAATCAAAATGCTATGTTTTTTTTTTTTTTTTTTTTGGTATCGATATCATATACAATTTGCTAGAAAACAACCTAGTAGTATCTAGAAGCAAAAAATTGATTTCATTTTATCAAGTGTTGGCAATAGAGATCATAGTTTGTGTAGTGAATATTGGGAGAATTTCTATGTTCTGTGTGTCAAACCAAGAAATTATAAATCATAGGGTTGATCATGTGAATGGCTTTGTTATAAAAAAATTTAATAGAAAGCACAACCAACGATGGTATCAAGTAGATTTTATCAAAAAAAAAGAATATCTGGAGGATAATTTGTAGCCAGGTTATATGGTTCAAGTGATATTTTGTATTAAAATCCCTATAACATCCAATGAGAATTAATAAAAATAAATAAATTATTCATCAAAACAAGTGTTAGTTATAAGGATCAAGAAACTGATGGTAGCCATTTACTTACAAGCACATACTTGCATTATTTCTTTAGGAAACAAAGAATACAGGAAAGGCCTTGAAAAGAGTAGTATCTGAATTGAATTTTGCGCTGCTATCCCATGATTCTAGGGTATAAATTTGATGGGCACTCCTACCTGCCATGTAGATTTAAATATTATGTATTATATGTGTTTTTATATATTTTGTTATAAACACAATAACCCTGATTCATATGCCTCAATTAATGGAGCCACTAGAACTGGAGTAATAACTATTTGAGCTTATTCGAGGAGCTGCTATTATGGTGATTCAATCATTATGTATGTGCAGTAAGTAACATGATAGCGCCAGCCAAGTTTTGATATTACTCAGTTCCAAGTTTCAATATTGCTCAGTGGCTCACCATCAAAGGGTTGTATTTCTACTGTCTTGTCCCTCTAAGTTCCTCTAAGTTACTGATTGAAATAATGGGGCTACGGTGAAACTCTAAAAGGAATAAAGCAAGTTAACTTGTTGTAGCTATGATTCCAACATACCATGTTACAACCAACACTCATGCAACTTAATCAAAATGATGTCATATGTGATCATTATTTACATAACATCTACAAAGAAATTAATTGCACCAAAGACAGATATTTTACCCTTGAAACTCAAATGGGAAAACTAACATTTGATGGGGACATAATTCTTGCAGCATTCTTCTTGCACATAGTCGAAACAGGAAGAATGCATGCTGCCAAGTCAAAATATGATGTAAACCACCAAGATGGTGCTAAAACCTTACACGCTCTAAAATATTAAACTATGATTGTAACAATATGTTATTTGTTCACATGAAACTTCAATTCATGAACTGTGGTATATTTTAATATATTAATAGTATAAAAACAAAAAAGGTTTCAATGTTTAAAAGAATGTTCAAACTTACAATCAAATAGAGGAAAAAACACATACAAAAAACCAGATCATAATCATGAACAAGATTCATCTTGAATTATGAAGTGTAAAGGAACTTACAAAATGTGACACTACGAACTTGGTCAAGCACAAAAGAAAAAAGGTCATGGACATGACCCTGGTTGACAAGTTGTATTGCTCATGATGCAAGAGGATTTGTACCTGAGCTGCCAAGTCATTCAAAATCCATAATTATCTATACAATAAATACAAGTAATATTTGTAGTATTTTTTACTCTAAGATGCATTCTTATGATAATATTAGAACATGTGTTGACAATTTCAAAACATACCTGAATAAGTTCCTTTTCGTTTCAAGAACAATTTATTGGAGTCTCCTGAACTTGGAACAAGCCTCCCACGATCTGAAAGAGTAGCAACTAAGTCAACAGTGACCTTTTTGCTACTATGTTGGATCGAAGGAGGTTTGCTACAAGATTAAATCACTCCACTTAATTATTCTCTACTAAACAGGGCCAACCTCATGAAGGTGGAAGCTCTTGTGGCTCATTCCGCACCCCCCCCCCCCCCCTCACATCACTCTCAATTCCCCAATACCCAATCTATATTTAATTTTTTACGAACATGAGCACAAAAAACAATATTCAATAAATAGTTAAAAAGAAATGCAACAAAAATCATGCAAGAAAACATTGAAAGCGTATGGCATAAAAATAGTATTATAAATGAGTTTTTATATAATGCAAAAAAGTTTCCAAGTATGGTACGTCATTCATCATTTGTCTTATAATAATACAATATTTTACATAATCAATTTTTCTTTTTCTCCTTCTTATTTCTAAAGCCCCTAACTACATCATAAACATCATTGTTCTCTACTTGTGTTTGGTGCATTTCCCGCATAGCTCACCTAGTTGGGTACTCATGATGTCTGGTCTCATGCAGTGACGGGGCATCGCCTACAAAAACAAATAATATTAAATTTACATTACTAGTTTTTAAATATCATTGAAGTAGTTTGGTAATATTAATAGAAAAAAATATTCAAAGACATTATTTACCTAGTGCACCAGTTGTCAACGTTGGAACCGTTGCCCCGTGTTCCTCTCTGGTGGTAGGATTCTCAAGTATAACATTCTCTGTCATTTAAACAAAAAACGGTATAAGGACACAACCCTAAATGTATAAGTAGAAATTAATTGTCGTCGTGGGCCTCACTAATAGCAGCACTGACGGCCTGGTCCCCACTGGAATGATTAGGTTGCATGTGAGGAACATGTTCTGGCAATATTTCACTCTCAACGCATTGCTATACAACTAGGTTATTTGGCTCGTTTAAAGTGTTGCTCCCCTGAGTTAAAAAAAAGTTGTTAGACATTAATTTTATGGACGAAAACAAACATATTGAAAGGTTAACTTTTTAGCTTATTAGGCATACTGGATCTTGGGACCTTTCCCAAGCTTTTACGACATTCAACTACGCTTTGATAGCCGAAACGGAAAGAAATATCTTTGTCTTCCTTTGTGGTTTCTCTTCCAAAGTCGTCACCCTACATTGCATAATATTGTGTACTTTTAATGTTATTTGATGGGATCACAAAAATGTTGGAAGGCGATACAATTAATAAGATGTTTACTACTTACAATTCTTGCAGCTAATTTCAAGTAGCCACCCAGGCCTAGCTTGTGTTGGCCTTGTTTGTGAATCCTAGCTTTGGTTGCCTTCGAGGTGTTAGTCAACCTATCATCAAAAGCTTGAAGTTAGTTATGTAGCACACTCTTATTTTAGACATAGAGAAAATTAAAGCTATTGAATTAAAGTTGTAAATTACCTTGGGGTACAGTTAGCATTTTTCCTTCTTTCTTGACATTTTTATCTTTTCTGTCATCGATGAGTGCTATCCACTCCCTCTCTCGAATTATGAGAGGACGCTCGTATCTAGAGTTATTTTTCAAGTAAGTCTTATAGGCGTCCCGTGTATATTTCAGATATTGGCCAACTGCCCGGTCGACAGTTGTTCTATCAAATGTGCCCTCCCCAAAAAGGCATTCTAAATAATATAGAAGTTCTTTTTTAAGGTTGGAATTATGGGAATTCCACCTTGTGCGTATGGTTGGGACAAAAATTACCAACGCCTTGCTCTCCAAGGCCCTATAGAAATCATTTTCTACACAAAAAAAAGATATTATCATTAATTTAAAAATAATAATCATGATAAAATATCTTTTAGATAGAGTACATGAAACAGTTAAAATATTAAAACTTACTTAGGATTTGTACTTGCTTTATAGGAACACTTTCGTTGTTCACCAAAAACAATCCTAGAATGGTCCCCATGGAGGTGACACGTGTAGCTTCAGGAAATGCAATTGTAAAGTTAGCCATATCACCCTCATCACTGCCACCATGTTCAACGATGGCTGTGTGTCTTCTTGGGGGTGCATTTCTTGGCTGATACCTAAAGGAATATGAGGTGTATGAGGGGGTTCCTCAGGAATCTCTTGCCTTTGTGTTGCACTATCACCAACACCGGGGACAACAAGTTGCAGAAAATGCTACATACGAAAGTTGTTTTTTGTTAGTTTAGTTAATGTAAAAGTTATAAATCACCTATCACAATTTATCTTATGCATAACAATAAAACTATCTTTTTAATTTTTCGTTATTACCTCATATGTCTAAAGCTGGGTCATAACTTGTAATATCCTTTGTTCTATTTCAGGTGTTTGAGGCACTCTGTCTATCAAACGCTCAAGTTCCTTGTTTGCATTTTGAATCTTTTTTCGCAGCAAAACAAATGGACTTGGGGATGAATAAAAATATTCCTCATTGAGGGAATCATGACACGTACCATGGCCAGGCATCTGCATATTTGAACAAAATTAACATTATTTCAATTATGTAAACAATTAAAATACCTGAAGATAGAGCAAGGTTGGCACTTTACATGTTCTTTGGTTGGCCCATTTTCGCGATCATCCTGCCACATTATAAAATAATAAGAACCATGAAATATATATAAAAAAATTGTTAAATGTAAATAAACTAACCTGAAAGCAAAATTCCCCAGATGCAGGCGACAGAATTGACATGCTTGAAAATCACATCCCACACTCCCTGGGAAACAAATATCTCCTACGCAATGCCTCACTTGCTGTGGATCCTCAAATTGTTAGCCACTCGCATGAGAATCATAGAATCAGAAATGATGACGAGAGGAGGGGAACTGCGTCACCATGTCCAGAGCATCACCTTGCTTCTATCACCATTAATTACCATCATGATTAACCCGTATTGCATTCATCCCCCTTCCCTCAAGCCTGCTTGGGTTTTCAATCTTAGCACGCAGATGCATGTGAAGCCTACTCAATTTTACCCTCATCGCACACATCCCCGCCCCTTTAAAAAGATGAGCTCTCAACCCCTTTCAATCCTCAGTATGTTATCTCTACCTTTCGCCTCCTTAACTCTACTTTGGATTCTCCCTGACTTCAGAAGGCTACGAAGCTCTACTCTCAGCGTAGCGCTACACAATCTCCTTAGGGCTACTGCACCCCCTCCTATGCACATGTCCCTCAGACATTCCTTCCCCCTGAACCCCAATGCTACTTGCCTTTTTTTGTACCCTATCCTGAACCACTCTCCCCTAACTCTGTGTGCAATGGAACCCAGACTTCGCCAGCGAACTATCCGCGGAGGATAGAGAGGGGCTCTCCCTAGCCGTTATCACAGTGGCAAGGACAATCGTCTAGATTCAATGAAAGGCTCATCTTCCAGCATTTTTTCATGTCAGAGCCCAGATCCCAATCAGCATGTAGAAGCCCCTGGGCAAGCTGTGCAGAGAGCGAGACGCGGCCCGAGGAAGTCTACCATCTCTCCCCAGACATACCCTCAGCACCGTAAAACTGACCCGATGCCAGTTCAAGAGGAGGAAGATGTGGATTCTGATGTTTGGGTGATGGACTCCAATGGTATATGGGCGTGTGTCCCCGATGACGTAGATCCAGACTCCCCTATCCTCTCCACACCAATCAACAATCCTAGGCGTACAATGGTGGATACGGAGGAAGCTGTTGCACACGCTCCTGCTTACCCCATTGAGGAGGAGGTCCCCAACAGTGATGATGAAGATGAAAAGTGAAGCCTATGCAGCTGCATAGTTCTCCTATGCTTTTTGTCATGCTCAAATTTTTGCTACTGTTTACTTTATGTTTCTTAGATATGCTAGCGCTACTGCGCATAATCTAATTTTCTGTTTTAAGTTTTGGTCAGGCTAGTTTCCTCCCCCGAGGCAACCTAGAAACTGTGTAACAAACGCTGGGATTAGCTAAGCGTAGTTTGCCAACCCAGCGTTTAGAATATGTAACTTTATGTTTTCGAATTAATATAATAACCCAACTTACCAAAATAAAAAAACCTGAAAGCGAAATTGTTATTTTTTTACCTGTCCCAAGGTTGTTCCTGTGCCACGATCAGTTTTCCACATTGCAATAAAATTAGAAATGTGAAAACTTGAAAACAATATCTACATTGAAAACACAAAACAGAAACTGAAATAATTTCTAAATTTACCTTTCTAATACATAGAATTTGTGTATTAAAGAGTACAAATTTACCATCAAATGACATTTTAGTTCAAAGAGAACAAACAGTAAATCAGAAATATTAAGATAGTGTCTTCTCTAAGTTTTCATATCACCATACAACATAGCAAGTTAAAGGTGCATTTATAAGGAGGGGAAACCAATATGGCCACCCCTTGGCTCCACGATGTATGATTCTTAAAGTACAATTTTATTGTTTTGTTATGATGTGTAAGATGTGTTTCCCAAAAACATTATTCATTATAGGGATTTTATTTTTATACATATAAACTTTTAAAATTTAAAAAGTTCACTAAAAAAAAACTCTGAGCATTCTCACCCTCTCTCTTAAATTGATTACGGAAGAATTAGCAAAAGGTATGTGACTTCATCATGTCATCTATATTATCAACATATTTGTAGCAACCCGAATAAGGGACACCTATATCAGACCACAAATTTTATACTAAATCAAAAATTTTATGCACAAATCATGCCCAATGTTACCATTTTCAGTGTTGTTCTGATACTTAGCTGGGGAATTTCAAAATCAAAACCTATAAAAAAAAAATAGTGTATCAAAGACATCAACATAATTGGATTAAAATAAATGAGCATAAATCTGAGTAAAGATGTGAATTGATATGACTGCTAAATCTTAGAAAACAACACAAGTAGACGAGAAAAAAAGAGACCAGGAAAACAAAATAGGATCAAACTCTTTCTTCTTAAATATGATAGTTTATAAAATTGCAACGTCACAAGAACAAGATAGAAACAAACCACATTATCACAATGTGATAGATTACCCTTGACAAACCAAGATTTCAGATATTCATTAACTCACAGATTTACAAAGAAACTAAAAACATTTATCTTAGAAGAGAGATGAACGTATATTCAACTTGAATGGTACCAAAAACATCCCAGCTAAGAATGTATAGATGGAAAACATGATAACATGAATGTAATAAAGGACAACACTCGATCTTCTCATGAGGCATAGGGCCTGCATCACTAAGGGCATAAATGGTAGGATTTCAATCAGTTACCACAAGTTCTTCAGGGTGTATTTCTTTTTTATTTGAACATGAGGCAGATAATGTGTCTGTCGATTCAAAACCCATATATTCGTACTCAAGTCCTCTATGGATGTATTCTTCACTATATTTCTTAAGCATATTTAGGTCATGGGTTTAACTTTTGATTTACAAGTATTTCCTCTACAAAACATAGACTATCTTATGATCTTTAGCTATCTTATCTTGTTTTCCACACAACCTCAAAATAATAAATATCATTATCTATATTTACGAATTTAAAATTAATTCAATTAGACTCGGATCCTTTTTTGCCTAGATCTAGCTAGGACCATGTTCCTCGTCTTTATACTCAAATGGAGGAAAAGCGACAGGTATCACATGATCATTGATATCATTGACCACTTCTTTTATTTGACGTATTATTGGAAAAAATAATAATAATAATAATAAATAAAAATGAAATAAAATTAAAAAAAAATTAGATGTTTGTGTGTGTGTGTGTGTGTGCAATGACAATCCTCACTAGATTCTTATGTTCCGATATCTTTCTTATTCATCCCATCATGGATAGTTGATAGGTGTTATTTCATAACCAAGATATCCCATGCATCATCATCTACATTATGGTGGAGGAAAGACAACATATCTAATAGTTGACATCATTCAATTGCTATTATTATGTAGATAACAATGGTTTAGTTTAACCTTTTTCATAGAAAGAAATTGCATGCTTGTAATTAGATTCTCATCTGACATTGTTAGTGGAGTATTGTTTGGAGGAAGTGATCTATCATTTAGTCTTTTGGGATAGATGTTTGACTCCTCTTTGGAAAAAAATGATGGTCTCATCATTTTAATAGGATTAACTTCTGTGCAATTTGGACTTCATTACTGAGAGGAACCTTTTATTTCCTAACAACCTATCCTTTGAACACTTATGAATCGAAGGATATCTTAAAAAAGGTAATACCCTAAGAGGCCTAAGAGAAGATATACATAATTGTCACATGGCTTACAGGGCTTTGGGACTTGCATCTCATCGGACTTACAATGATGTTGTCCATGTAAAACATATGGTATCTCACAAGAGCTAACATGGCCCTTGGACTAGACCGGAAGGTTGGTTTGGGATGATTCTTACCAACTAGTCCCCAACCTACAAAACCACTGGTGCAACTTGTTAGGGGAAAAAATTGAAAGAGAACAAAAAAGAATATCAATTGTAAGAAGTACTATTAGATTCTTAAATTTTCAAAATTACCATTAATAGTTTGGGGGAGTTTGAGAGTTATTCCAACCTCACCAGTTCATACGAAGAAAGTAGAATTTCATTTCCCTTTGAGAATTTAGCAGACATAGCAGCTTTCAATATTTTAGCACGTCATGGCTCACATAATTGTAAAATTGTAGAATTGGTTTCCATTACGGCTTTTAATCTTTTTAAATTAATAAAACCATCCATATTAAAATTAAAATTAACTTTTTTATAAGAATTTATTTTGAATTTATTTCTATTTATTGAAAAGTTCTTCACGTGCATATCTTTATGCTTTTTTTTAATAGTTGTATTCTATATATTATACATTTTGGAGTTTTTCTGGGTATTTTCCAGTTGAATTTTCTCAAATTCCAGGAGAGATTTGTTGGAATCACAAGTTTTATTTGTGAACTCTCTACAATATGAGTGCCCCAGGGGTTTTTTTAGGGTGCTCAATCCAAATATGCAATAAAAAACACATTTTAAACAACAAAAAACCATTATTTTACCAAAAATTATTTCATCCGATTCCATTCAAAAACTCTAAAATGTATAATAATTAGACAACATATTTTTTATATAGCAACTTCAAATTCCAATGGAATAATAAGCCACAACTTTGAAATTCAAACGATATCTTATGCACCTATACCCAATATTTTAAATTTTAATTTCTTCTTATTCATGGGCCAAAAAGTCACAAACACCCTATATACAAATGTCCAAATAAATAACCACAAAGTATTCATAGTATAGCTCCCTTTCAACTTTGGTTTTGGAAAATAAATTAAAGTTCATCTACTTCACAACTCTAATGCCTCTACAATGTTCCTTAGATAAATGAAACTTATTTTACTATCAACTAAAATATGAATAACAACTAAAAGTGTCTATAATGTCAGCCCTCCAAATAGGAGATAGAGTTTGGTTACACGTTAATAAAGAAAATTTATAAGGACTAGGGAAGAAAATTAAAGGCCCTGAGATATGGAACTTTTTGAAATATCAGAGAAGGTAGGCAATAATGTTTAGAAACTCGGTGATCCACCTTATATGTGCATTTACTTGATAGTAAAATTAGAGAACCTAAAACTGTATGAACCATCCATGCTCACTGAGGATGAAAAAGGCCAAGCTTTACCAAGGATTAAAGATTTTGCACCAAATTCATAGGTAGAATTACTAGAGGATGCAATTCTGCAAAATAATATTAGAATGACCTGAATGGATCGACAATAAGTTTGGTGGGAGGGATTGCAAGGCCAATTGATGATATTGTAACATCTTGTGTACTATTGTTGCTTAGCCTTTGGGTTGTTGATAGACGTGAAGCCTAGTTGGCCAACCAAACATGACCTAATATTATTGTAATTTTTTTTATTAAATGTGGAATTGGATATAGCTGCAAAAAAAAAAAAAAAAAAAAAAATTGCACATAACCACTACTTTGCATAATTTTTCTTTTAGATATAGAAAAGTGCTCTTCAAAGTAATGATTTATACCCCCCATCACAACGGAAAGTACTATGCATGATAATTTTGATCACTATGTTGATGGGAGATTTGATTCTTCATTGTTTTGGGAGAAAAATTCGATTACTTGCCACTTTAGGTGTGTCTTGCAACACATAAGAAGAGTTCAAGGACAAAATTTTGGAAATTATGTGTAAATGGGTTTTAGGAAAGAGTTTATCATCTCAAATAAATTTTGGTCAATCATTTCTAAATGGAATACTATTTATTAATTTTCTTTCAATAGTCTTGAGCTTGCAGTTATAGAAATACGAGTAGCTATGTAAGATTAGAATAATGAGCCTTGAAAATATTGTTAGAATCTTTATGATGCATTCATGAATTGGTATGATGTGATTGAGTTGGATAGCAGTTATAAGTTATAACTAGAGTGATTGGGCAATGAAAATCATGTTACAAATTTTGTATACAATGTGAAACTGCACGCCATGTGAGACAACTATGTGTGACACCATAATGTGTTGAACCTAGAAAAGCCTATATAATTACACAAGTATCTAATAAGTATTCATACTTGTAATTGATGTTTTAGAATACAACCTCTTGGCCAACATTGAAAAGAACTAAAGAATCATATTTCTGGTGTTGTGTTTGGGTTGATAAGGAAGGTATCAAAATGGTTGAAAAAACAATAATGAAGTATCTAGATGTTGTGCAGAGGTTATGGTTGGGAACTCCAACTTATCTTGGTAAAACACATGAGCTTGGATTATGGAAATTTTGACTCTATGAGAATGAATTATGTGAATATGCATATATAAACTATGAAATTAAACAAATAATGATCCTACAATTATGAATTATGTTGGTACATGTGCTTGATGCATTGAATGGATGCATGCATGTAATGAATGATAGTTTCATGTCATTTGTGTAAGGTATGTGAACTAGGGAGAAGAATTTGCATTATTTAGTCGGATGGAAATGGTAATTGTGAGGCTTGGAAGATTTATACCTTATGGTGCTCCAAAAGGTGTGTGTTGATCTTATAGCCTTGGAACAGGGCAGCACAAGTCCATGCTAAGCTTATAATAGCCAAATTTGAACTTGATGTTTTTGTGATAAGCGCCCTTCTTGACATGTAAGCTAAATGTGAGAACTTAGAGGATGCACAAAAAGTGTTTGAAAAAAAAAATGAAAGAATGAGCCAAATGAGGTATTGTGGACAACATTGATTATAGGCTATGCACAACATGGATTTGGTAAAGAAGCTCCCTTTCTCTTTGAATAAATGCAATGGTCTGGCTTAAACCAAACAATTTCCCTTTTTCAATGCTCTGAGGGCATGTGCGAGCTTAGCTACCTGGCATGTGGCAGGCAGGCACATGCCCACTTAATCAAATCTCGATTTGAGGACAATTTATTTCCTAGAAACACTCTTGTTGGCATGTATTCCAGGTGTAGTAGTATATAATATGCACAAAAAATGTTTGATAGGATGCTGAAATGAAATGTGGTCTTAGGGAATGCTATGATTACTGGATGTGCCCAACATGGTATAGGCAAAAATCCCTTAAGTTATTTGAAAAAAAATGCAACTGGTAGGGACAAAGCCAAATGTTATCACTTTTGTTGGTATTATTTATGTGTGAAGTCTCGCAGACCCAGGCTTTGGGAAACAAGGATTTATAGGACAGACTATGTTCATACAGGAATTATTGGTGATACCTATCTAATTATAGCCTTTTCCTTCACTATTACACTTCAGATAAAGTTGTAACTCAAGGCATGGATGTAATTTATTATCTACACTTTCATGCTTAAGTTTGTAGTGTTGATATCCCCTAGAAAATTTCTACGGTGATTATGAAAGATTTATTTTGAATGGCCTAAAAGGTAATAATGCAGAATAAAAAGTTCATTTGCAAACTGTGGGCAGATATTTCACAGAATCAAGAAACTAAGGGAATGAAAATTTAATAACTTGATGAAGTGGCCATGGACAAAGCTTTGGTGTCCATTATTTGCGTGAACATATGATAAGGTAGAATGATTTATTTTATGTTTATGAAGGTTTGAAGGCAATTTCCTAGTGTGGTATCATGATTGTAACATTGGAATGCTTAAGAAGAAGATAAAAATATCCAATTCATCTGACAATGTTGGAGCTGATATTATTAGTTCCTTGGACCATATTAGTGTTGAATTGAACGTAACGTACATTGGAGAATTTTAATGCTCTGAAAGGGATAAGTGGGTTGTGGGCCTGAAACTTGAGACATGGAGAGATTGAAGATTCTACTATTCCATTAACATCGATATTTCAAATTCAGATAAAATGTTTGAAGTTTAAGTGTGGAATGTTTTGCTTATAAACAGAGTTAGAAATGTTACTAGAGACAAAGGTGTGGAAGTTGTTGCTAATACTTGCAAAAAGTTGAAAGACTTAGAGTGGAATGAGGAGCAGATGAGCCAACTTGGGAGGATGAATGAGGTTGGGTTTGTCACAAAGGGCTTTCCTCGGTAGCTCTAGGTTGGCCCCTTCTTGAGTAAATTTCCATCTATGTTTCAAAAATATGCAACTCAACCTTGGAGACTGTTGGTCAATGTTGCAAAAATCTCAAGGATTTCTAGTTGATCTTGTTAGGTAAAGAAGAGCACATCACAGATTTACCACTAAAAAAAAGAGTCAGGGTATTGCTACGTGGATGTCAAAATTGGGTAGGTTTGCATTTTATGTAAGGCCTAGAGGGTCGACAGATATATATATATATCTTGCTTATATTGGTAAGTACAACACTAATGTTAGGTGAATGCTTCTAGGTTTTGTGGGTGAAACTGACCAAGGTATTCTTGATCCTTTCAAGGGTTGCCCACAGCTGGAAAGGCTAGAAATTACAGGTTTTTATTTTAGTGAATCTGCAGTGGCAGTTGCACGCAAAAATCCCTTAAGTACATATGGGTTCAAGGATATGATGCAACTATTACTAGCGCTCATCTTCTACCTGTGTCTCAACCTTATTGGAACATAGAGGTTTCTCTTGGTTTGCAATTGATAAAGCATGTGCTTGTTGAAGATATGGTAGAAGGAAAAAATGTAGGATTCGACTAATTCTGTAATAGACCTAATGCTATAGATGGATTTTTCCGGCATTCAAGAAGGCATTGGCAATCGATCGATAAATAAGGCAAGGCGGGTTAACCTTACAGTAAGGCATGGGAAGGAAAGGCCCTGTCTTCTCTGTCGCCTTTGCTTATCTGTTATGGGGTTCATCAATGTGATTCAAAACCCCTGAATCAAGTTTAGGGTTCCACTAATTGCATTTAGGATATCAATTTTAGGGTTCCACAAAAATATTTAAGCACCATTCACAAAGATACAAGCACCATTTACAACATTTTTACAGTAAACTTCAGTGAGACAGAATCGGCAATAAAGTTGGGAAATTGTGCAAAAGGTAGGATAAATACCTCTCCAGAACTGGCAGAGATTGTGGCTCTGTGCTCCAACCCCAATCTGATCACAAAAATCGCTATTCCAACATCCTCCAATAGCTCTAGGGGGTTTTCACTTGAGTTCTAGGGAATTATTTCTGGGTTGTATGCTTGGGAGCTCACGGTCTAGTTAAACCACTACGGCAAAGAAGCTCCAAAGCTCACAGTCTGGTTAAACCACTGCGACGAAAAAACTACGGCCGACCAAAATGAAAATATGTTGATGATTTTTTTCGTTTATATTACACATTATAGAATTTTATTATTGAACTTAAATGCATATATTTCGGGTAATGCGATAGATATAGATCCTGTTCAAACTCACCCCTAGTCGAGTTCTCAGAAGTTATTTGTTTCAAAAAAAACAATTTAACATTATCCATTTTGAAATATTTTGAAAATTTGAGTGAAATAAAGAAAATATTTACTTTCAGTTGTTTAAAAAGAATATTATAGCCATGTTCATTTAGAAATATTTTGAAAAACTAAAATATAGGAGTGAAATGAAAGATAAATGTGAAATCAAATAATTAACTTCACTTTTATCTAATAGATTTCTTCTAAATTTGATGATCGATGGACAAAGAAAATTCAAGAATTAGTTGATACTAAAAACTCGGAAAATTATTTTTTTAGTTTGGTAAAATCTCAACACTCAACGCAATTCCTTGGGAACCCTCACACGGCCCAACCCGACTTGAACCACCCAAAGTTGTTTCCTTGTGCGCTCACAACCCGACCTGACCCAACTATGTTTCCTTGGGCTCCCTCACACAACCCGACATGCCCAAACGACAAAAGGGTCACACGAACGTGCACAAGCCACATGGGCAATCACAACTTAGCATTTTTTATATGCCCTCCCTCACACGACCTGACTCGACCAGACCTGAATGTGTTTCCTTGGGCGCCCTCACATGGCACCACTCAACCCGCTTGAACGAAGGAAAATTTGAGCAAACGGCAGACGAGTCACACGAATGTGCATAAGGTACACGAGCAGTCACTACTTTAGCATTTTTTATACGACCACCCTCACACGACCCAACCCGACCCACCCGAATGCGTTTTGTTGGGCGCCCTCACACGACCCAACCCAACCTGACCCAACCCGCCCGAACACATTTCCTTGGGCACCCTCACACGACACAACCCAACCCGACCCACTCGAATGAGTTTCCTTGGGCGACCTCACACGGAACGACCCGACCCGCCCGAATGCCTTTCCTTGGGCGCCCTCACACAACTCGACACGACCCGATCTGGACGCGTTCCTTGGGTGGTATCACATGACTCGACCTGACCCAACCTGCCCGAACACGTTTCCATGGGAACCCTCACACGACACGACTCGACTCGACTCGAACGTGTTTCCTTGGGCACCATCACACGACCCGACCCGACCTAACCTGCCCGAATGTCGAAGGCACGAGGGAGAAAAAAACAAACAGGTCGCACGAACGTGCACAAGTCACACAGGCGGTCACAAATTAGAATTTTTGATATGGCCTACCTCACATGATCCAACCCGAACGCATTTCCTATGGAACCCTCACACGACATGATGCGACCCGCCCGAACGAAGGCACGAGGGAGAAAATGGAAAACGGATCGCACAAACGTGCACAAGGAACATAGGCGGTCACAACTTAGAATTTTTTATATGGCCACCCACACATGACCTAACCCGACTTGCCCGAATGTGTTTTCCTGTGTGCCCTCACATGACTAGACCCGATCACCCAACCCGCTCGAACACATTTCCCTGGGTGCCCTCACACGACCCGACCTGACCTACCCATACGCGTTTCCTTGGGCACTGTCACACTGCACGACCCGACCTGACCTGCCCGAACGCATTTCCTTCGGTGCTTTCACAAGACACGACCCGACCTGACTCACCCAAACGTGTTTCCTTAGGTTCCCTCACACGACCCAACCCGACCCGAACGAATGTGTTTCCTTGGGCACCCTCACATGACCCAACCTGACACGACCTGCCCGAACATGTTTTCTTGGGCACTGTCACATGATACGACTCGACCCGACTTGCTCGAACGCGTTTTTTTGGGTTCCCTCACACGACACGACCTGACCTGCTCGAAAGCGTTTCCTTGGGCGGCTTCACATGACACGACCCGACAGGACCCAACCCAACCCGCCCGAACGCGTTTCCTTGGGCACCCTCACACGAACCAACACGACCCGACCCAGATGCATTCCTTGGCGCCCTCACACGACTTGACCCACCCAGCCTAAACACGTTTCCTTGGGTTCCCTCACAATACGGCCCAACCCGACCGGACCCAACTCACCTGAACGTTGAAGGCATGAGGGAGAAAATAGAAAACGGGTTGCACGAACGTGCATAAGCCACATGGGCAGTCACAACTTAGCATTTTTTATACGGCCTCCCTCACACGATTCGACCCAAACGTGTTTCCTATGGCGCCTTCACACAACACGACCCGACCCGCCCGAACAAAGGCATGAGGGAGAAAACAAAAAACGAGTCGCACAAACATGCACAAGGCACATGGGCAGTCACAACTTAGAATTTATGATACGCCCACCCTCACACGACCCGACCCACCCGAACGCATTTCCCTGGGTGCCCTCACATGACCCGACCAGCCCAGACGCATTTCCTCGGGCACCCTCACATGACCCACCTTGACCCGCCCCGACCTGCCCGAACGTGTTTCCTTGGGTGCCCTCAAATGACACGACCCAACCTGGCCCGCCTGAATGTGTTTCCTTAGGTTCCCTCACATGACCCAACCCGAACCAACCCAACTCGCACGAATGCTTTTCCTTGGGCGCCCTCACACGACCTGACCCAACTCGACCCACTCGAACGCATTTCCTTGGGCGCCTTCACATGGCATGACTCCACCCAACCCGCCCGAATGTGTTTTTTTGGGCACCCTCACACGACCCGACCTGACCCGACCCGCCCGAATACATTTCCTTAGGCACCCTCACACGACAACACTTGACCCGAACCACCCGAACGAAGGCACGAGGGAGGAAATGGAAAATGGGTCACATGAATGTGAAAAAGGCACACGGGTGGTCACAATTTAGAATTTTTTACACAACCACCTTCACACAACCTAACCCGCACAGACGAAGGCACCGAGGAGAAAATGGAAAACGGGCCACATGAATTCATGCACAAGGCACCTAGGCGGTCACAACTTAGCATTTTTTACACAACCGCCCTCACACGACTCAGTAGTCAATTCATTTCCTAGTAGAGAAGCCACCCTAATTGAGTTACTCCCTTGCATGAAGGCCAACAACGAAGTCCACCTCTACCAAAATCCATGTGATATGTTTATTTCTCTGTAACAGGCTTGCTTCCACTAGGAAAAAAAATTTACCAATGGAATTTTCGATCATAATTAGTGATTCACATGACCAGAATATGAGCGGTAAACCAGGGAGTTTAGCTTGAAACCAATTTATTTCATGGTAATTCTAGGTATGGATCAAATCCCACATGTCAGTGATTTAAAGATAGGAAACCACAACCATGAACCCAATATGGTCCCAAAATCTTCGCAACATTCCCATTTTTAATAAAGTGGAATCATAACCATTGATTGTATAAAATGTTGAAAAGAGGAGAGTACTTAAGAATAGGGTACCAATATTCTTTAACCCAAGACGCCATCTGAGAGCCATCCATTCGCAGATAAAACCACTTACCCACCAAATCTTGTTGTTGTAATCCTATCACTTGATCCACTTAGGGGTTTAGGGGTTTAGGGTGTTAAATGGGTTAAGGGTTGGGAATTAGGGTTTAAGGGGTTAGAGGTTTAGGGTTTAGGGGGTTAAATGGGTTATGGGTTTAGAGGTTTCCCTGGCATATCCATCTATGTTTAATTTCATGATTAATTAGGAATTTTTAATGTCTCACTACTCGGTTAATTAGGATTAAGTAATGATGCAACTAAAAGATAAAATAAATATATATTTATAATATTGGTTTTGTGAGTCATATTTGAGTCTAGAAACCCATCTCCTATATTTTCAAGGCATGCGAGGAGTCTGATCATGTCAAATTTTAGTGCATATAGTAACAATTTGAAAAAAAATCAACATTGGCCCGATTCACAGGTCACTCTTGGCTTATAAAGATAATGGTGCAGGGTAATATCATGTCATAAGTGACCTAATGTTTTCTAACAATTTCGGCACTGCAATAATCTAAGATGATGACATCTATGATGATGCAAATAAAAATGAATGAGCTTCTCTTGGTTTCAATAATAATTTATTCTCTACTGAACAAGGCCAACCACATGAAGGTGGAAGCTCATATGGCCCCTCCCATCCCCCTCACATCACTCTCATTTCCCCAATACCCAATCTATGAAATAGAATATGAACAAACCAAAAATTAATTAAGGTCGTAAACAAAATTTTCATGTGTTTTTATAAAAACATAATTTTAGTTTAGCCTATACACTATTATGGCCATTATTTGTTGGTTTGACATAATAAACAACATGCAATAAACCCGCATAATCAGTAAATTATTTAAATATAATAATTCATACATATTAAAATATAAAGTTATAACATACCAGCTCATACTCAAACACAACATTTGTATCATTCTTCTTCTATATCTTCTTGATCTTCATCCAACTGATCGACATATATACCAAAATCTTATTCAGAAACAGTGTAGAAACAATCGACCATGTCATCATCATCATCAATTATGTCATTTTCAAGAATATCCTCATCGACATCATCATCAATAACTACTTCATCGTCTCCTACGCCTGGTTCATCTTCTCTATCTTCTTCGTCTGTCAATGCATCTTCCTGCTCATCTGCCACTGCATCATCTTCTTCCTCTATAGTATACTCTACTGGCCTTCCTCTTGGACCATATCTAATAGCAAATGCCATCTGTCCTCACCTAGAACCTCTGAGTAAAAGACATGTTCACAATGGCTTGGAAAACATAGCGATCTTTTCCTGCTTCAAACTGCAATGTTTTAACCATTGGAAATCCATTGTCATGTTGAATAAGAGTTTTTTCATCATCACATACATTCATTCGTAGCCTATACCATTTGACGTCGAACAAAAATAATTTGAAGGAATTAAAGTCACACTCAACTATATCATCTAAAAACCCATAATATCTATTTTTAGATTCTCAAGGATGTCTGTCACTCCTGGAGGAAACATTAGTGACCTGGAATACTGCAGTTATCCTACTATAAGAAGGTTTCCTGTTATCATCCAACTGTTTGATGTGAAATTTACGACCATTGCACCACATAGCCTTGTGGTGTTTCAACTTCAATATGCCAAACATGAAAAAGATGCATTCTCAATTAATAATTAATCATATAATTTACACAGCTTGAAAATTGTCTGAAAAATCAAACCTATTGTCACATTATAAATATAATATAAAATAAGTATTGAATAAAATCGGTGAATTAATTGCTTACCTTTCTATCTTTCAAACCATATGCTGAATCAATTTCCCTGTCCGTAACATTTCCATATCCACTACGATAAGCTTCTCTAACCAATTCAGATAGTAGTTGCCATGATAACCTACCGTCATTACGTTCTTTACATCTTTCAATCCATTCACTCATCCAGTCGAGATTGTTTGAAATGTATAGAAGTACTGCATCATAACCTTGAGCACCTGAATAAAAAAACAATAATTCACCAATATTAAATATAACTTATAACCATGGTAAATTATATTAATTAATAAATGATGAAAGAATAAGACTTAAATGAATATGATCATATACATGATGTAAAAAAATGAAACATTATATGTATTGTATATAGTAAATCTTTTACCTATCACTTTCTTCATTCTACCTTTTCCCAACAGGTGCTCCCCTTCAAATTTTTTGATGGAATTCACATCCCAAATGCAATCCACAACATTCATAGTTGGCGCAACTAATATAGGAAGATATTGACTAATATGCACCATGGATTCATATACCACATACCTTGCCACCATAGAACCCTTAGGCCGTGCTCTTTGTCTAACCAAAGCCTTCAAGGATTTCAAGTGCCTCTCCACCATCCACATTGATCTTGTGTGTACTGGTCCAAACATTTCAATCTCCTCAACTTGGTGTATCAAGTAGTGTTCTTGTGCATTGAAAAATGTTGGAGGTAGATACTTTTGCATTTCACACATTACCCGAGGAATTTCTCTCTTCCAATACTTTATTTCATCTTGATGGATTTCTTTCATTGAAAACCATTTTCAAATCATTACGCAAGGTTATTTGAACGAAACATAATATATATTACATTACAAGTAAATTAACACATCATGTCATTGAGTGCAACAACAAATTGTAGCGATATTTTGCGTATAAATCAAAACTACTTACCTCATGTATTTACCAAGATCATATATAATTTGTTTGACATTATTGTCGAAGTTGTTTGGGAGAGATACAAGTAGAACATACTATAACAATAAAAAAATGAATCGTTATTGATTTCCAAATTAAACAGAAAAAAAGGAAAATTTAAAAGATGTATTCAAGAAATAATATACAAAAATGTATACCGAAAAAATTACCTTAACAAAGGTATGCCAATCATGTGATTTCACCCCACCGAAGTCACCTTTGTTTGTTAATATTTAATTATGTTTGAAGCAAAACCCGTTGGAAATTTGATTCTTCTAATGACCTCTTTTAGATCATTGCTTCATTGCTATGTTAATAACCATGGAACATTATTATAATTTCAACCTCCATTGTTATTTGATTGGTTAATCACACTTTTCATTGCATGATTTGAATTCTCAATGTCAGCACAAATTTGTCAATTTTATCTTTAGCATGCGCACCATCTATTATTCACCATAACATTTTTGTCACATTCTTCCCGATATGCATTCTATCAAACAAATGAGCTATTTTTAGGTCCTCATAGTAGGGAAACCTCGTGAATTGAGAATGGTAACATTTCATTCCAGGTGGAAGTACAATATTAGTACCTTCACAACGACAACCTTGATATTAAAGAATAAAATAAAACAGAACAATAATTATCAAATACAATAAAATAAATTCAATAATTAAAACAAAAATTCAAAACATTACATAAACAATTAATATACATATACATATATAAACAAATTACGTACCTCGACGATTATTAATTCTGTTATATTCCAACTTCCATAACCAAGGTGTCATTCTTTGTGGTTTTAATCTAGTTTCTTCTTTATCATTGAAAATATGTTTTTCAGTAGTACAATACTTATGGTTCCTATAAAGGAAGTGTCTATACTCATCAAACACCATCTTTCCTAAATTTGGCGAATGAATATACTTCATCTTAGGTCCACAAACTGGACTTGAAAATATACCCTTTGTTTGAAGACTTGCAATATATGGATCAATGAAAATTATACAATGAGATCATTTTAAAAACATGCAATAATGTATATCTAATTTAAATAGTTATATACTATATTAAAGTGCAACGAAATATTACATACCACAAAAATGTGTTAGTTCTGGGGCATCATGAATTTTCCATACAAGCATTCCACAACATTGAAATCTTTTCTACTTGATTGGTTTAGTGATTTCATACATAGTGATGCCATGCCATAACTTTATTAGCTCATCGATAAGAGGTTCGATATATACATTAATATCTTTGACCTGGTACTTACCTAATTGTTCAAAATTACGATACATAATTACTACCATGCTATGTGTATATAAGTAAGTAAATAAATAAAATATATTATGCAAACAATGAGACAACTGAAAAGTTACATTCGAAAAAACAATGTATCAAATACCTGGAATAATCATAGTCAACATTATGTGCTCCCTCTTTATTGACATCCAAGGAGGAATGCTAATGTTGATAACGAAAATAGGCCACATTGAGTAAGTAGACCTAAGCTCTCTGAATGGATTAACACCATCAACTGCCAATGAAAGCCTGAAATTACAAGGTTCATTTTTAAAATCTACATATTTTTCCTCAATTTCCCTAAATGTAGAACCATCTGCAGGCATTCGAAGAACACCATCTCCACTTCTACTCTTTGAATGGTAATCCATAAACTATGCTATGCTCTTACATTTGAACATTCGCTGCAAATGTGGAATTATGGGAATATGACGAAGAACCTTTTGAGGCACCTTTTTTGTTAGTTGATCGGTTCGATATCTACTGGTACCACATTTTTGAAATTATGTTTTCGACTCATGTTCTTCGTAATATATAATATCATCTTCAGGACATGCATATATAGCGTTATATTCCATTCCAAAGGCTTTCATAATAGCACGTAAATCTCGATATGTGCGAGGTAAATTATTTGGCATTGGTAACAAAAATTCACCCAACAATCTACAACATAAACAAAAACTAGTTAATGTAAAGATTATTAATCATATATAAGTATTGGATTATTATTTTACACATTTATTACAACTAAAAAGGGGAAAATAATCAACATTTAAATATATGTGATCATATATACATATTGCAAACCTTAGGATTTGTGTCATACATATGTTCGACAAATTATTCATAACCTTTAAGTTCACCAGCAACAATGTAGCAGAGAGAAGAGTTGCATTTGAGTGTTCAAAAAGTCATTCATTTGACGTTTCAATCAAAGGTACATCATAAACACCATCACTATCTCCACCATCATCATCGACTCACCATATAAGTCTTGGAGCATTTGATTTTCCCATCATTGTGAACTGTGTCATTATTGTCATCATCTACCTCCATGTGATCATTAACACCATCTTCATCATTCGCTTCATGTTCTTCACCTTGTACAACATCATTTCCAATACTACTATTTTTTGCAATATTCTTTTGTGGTGCAACATCATCTAATCTACTACTATTTAGTTGTGGAAGCTGGTTCTGCAAAAAGTTGGGGGGAAACTGTGCCTTTATAAAATTTACAAACAATCATTAAACATTAGTGCGTATATAATAAATATTAGAATAATATAAAATTTTACTATATAATCAAAATGAATATATATATATATATATATATATATATATATATATATATATATATATATATATATATATATATATATATATATATATATATATATATATTACCCTGGGACGATAGTCATTCGATCCACCATCAATGTGCCCATATTTCTTACAATGTTTTGTTGTTGTTGCTATTAAAAATCTAACATTACTTCTCAAACAACATTTGTTGCAAGGACAATAAACTTTACCATCACACCTTTCAGCCTCTTGAATTTGTTTTCCACCTCTAATGTTTTTTGCCATTAATGCAAATTATCCTATAAAGAAAAAAAAAATTATGTTTTTTTACTAGACAAAATACCGTATACCCTTTTTGAACCGTTGCTAGTACGGTAAATGTTTTTTGTATTATAGCAAAGTTGTCAGGAAACATCTTTACAACGTGCCCTATATATTTAAAATAAACCGTCGCTATTGCGACGCTAGTTAACCAAGTCAATTTTGACTTTTTCAAATTGAAAGTGACCATTCCACAATGGTATTTTCATATCGTCGTTATTCTGACGCTTTTTTGGTAGTGTCGACATTCCGACACTTTTTGGGTATTGCAAGAGCGATGTTTTTTGGGTAGTGTCGCAAGAGCGACACTTTTTGGGTAGTGTTGCAAGAGCGACACTTTTTGGCGAGATTAAAAAAATTAAGAAAAAATTGGGAGCTTTTTGACAATGCGTCAAACTGTCGGAACTAAAGTGTTGGAAAATTTACCATATGTACTAGTGAATCCATATCACTCAGGACATAAACAATTGATTTACATTTAAAAGAATATCGATGTCAGCACAATTAAGTCTTGTGATAAGAATTCATCTTTGGAAGCATGTAAGTATGAAATTCCATGGAAGATTGATTTGGGATGGTTAGATAATTTCAGAGTCCGGTAATTATATACCACAATTAGAAGTTTATATAATCTTGTATCATCAAATATGAAAACTCTAAGAATTTAGAAAGATTTGAATAGATTACAAGACAAAGAAAAATATAACACAACTTTTCATCCATATGCTTTGAGGACAAAGTATTTCTAAAGGGGAAGACAATGTTATGAACATGAATATGGAATTTAATACAGAAAATAGTAATTAGTAATTATGAAAGAGAATGTCTCAAAAGACATGATTCCTTACAAAATGGCACTCTATCCTAATATGTATATGGGTCTCATCACTGTATTCAACTGTATCACTTTTGTATTTAAACATTTATATATAAAAATTATTTATCTTATGATGGATATTCTCATATTCTAGATATTCTGAATATTTTGTGTGTTAAAGATCTTTGTTCATATCATAAGTAGAAAGAGTCACGAGACCTTATGCAAATCACATATAGTGTAGTTTTTGGTTTCCATCTCATTTCCCGATCATCATGTTATGTCAGTCATTTATGTCCAATTAATATTTTCCAAGTGTAACCCTATGGCATGTCAAGTTGGATGCTATGTATCATGAGGATATATGCCAAAAGAACTCAGGATAAAAATTATATGAGAAATATAGCAATGTGAAGGTGAGGTGTTGGAAATTGGAAAATAAACCAAGTGTGAAATGTAAAAGTAAATAAGAATAAATTTGAGTATGTAATAAAACATGTGTGAAGATAAAAGGAATGAAGGTAAAAACAAATAAGTAATAAAACATGGAGTGTGAGAAGTGTTCAAAGAAATTTAGGGTTGTACGGAGGTAATGGTGTGCAAAGAATGTTGTGTGCAAAACCTTTCGTACATTCTTGAAATGGTTAAGTATTGTATATAATAATTGGTTATGTGCGGTGAAAGGAATGTGTAGAGGAATATGAAGTGAGGGAGTACTTCTGCAAAACTTGGAAAATTACTAAGTAAAAAGGAAGAAAATGTAAAGTAATTCGACATGAAATAATATATAGTTAGTATAACGTAAAATAAATAAATTATATGAATAATAGAAATAATGATAAATAGAACCAATGCATATATGTGCAGGGAAATAGTGATATATTTAGCATATGACCTTTATTTGTGATTCAGTAAAACGTTGAATGAATCTAACACATATGGCTATTTAGTGAGAAAACAAAAATTATCAATTTCTTCCTTTTTGATATCTTTTATTTTCTCCCCTATGTTCAAAAAGAGAAACCATCATTGTTAGAATTGCATGAAGAACATTTGCAACATTAAGAATGATCAAAATTTTGTTGGTTCATAATCACTCTATTTGATGTGTGACATGAAAACACATCAACGCTCCCATAATCCCACATTGTATTTTTTTGTGACCATTTTGTCTCATTGACCTAGCCTATTTTTTTCCATGGTTTCTTGTTATATCATTCTTTGGAGTATCTCAACAAACATGGGTATAGCCATCTGATCCTTATTAAGATCTTATACACACCTCACCTCTTTGGTTTGTCATTGACAAGTGGTTCCCCTTCACTCTTCATAGGCGCCCTTCCTTCCTTAGACACTCCATTCCCTCCTTGGTCATTCCTTTTCATGGCTAATAAAAGTGTGACGTATTTTAGTCATACGATTTTTCCCTAACCTCATACATTAGGGGGGGGGGGGGATCCCCTATCACTTTAAATTTTCTCACTTGCACCATTTCGAGTAGTTCTACTTGAATATATTATATTGGTATGTATAATTGTCATCCTTCACTCCATCCCACCATCATGTGACCTTAAAATTTCTAAGATTAGTTAAGCCAACTACAAAAATTAGCAAAAGTTGGCTAGTATAGATGGTGACCCATTAAATACACATGGATAGTGTGGATAAAACCTCAAACACTATGTTGCCCCTAAAATCATTATTTTTTAGCTATTTTCCAACCCAATAAATGTACCTAATCTACTATTATGGAACACTAATTATGTGTGGACTTCATCACACCCTAATTGTTATTACTATTCATTCATCTAGTCATTTTTTAATTATAATAAGTAAGATCATATTAATAGGGTTATCCACTACTCAACTATAAATAAAACCTCAAATGAAATTAGTCATTCATATCAATCTAAGTAAAGTTATGCTAATAAAATACTCTATTCTCTTGATTCCAAATTCTAATTTATTACCTTATATGTTAATTAGGGGTTGGAGTTGGCCCACACCAAAGAAACAAAAGACCCATCCCATGAAGAGGATTTAGCGCCCATTTACCTTTATCACGCTTCTCCATTAAGTGTGGTTTACTTTGTTATTCCATTAAATTAATAAAAGGTTCATATTCTTTATTTAGTAGTATATGTTAAGTAATGTTTCTTTTATGTGCTTATCAACGTTTAATTTATGTGAACAAGATTTATAATTCGAGGTGCATTTATTATTTATTTATTAATTTTTCCACCATTATTAAGTTAAAATGATTTTTCACCATTTAACAAAAAAAACCCAGCTTAAAAATAATAACATCTGTCACTAAGATAGTGACCCTAAAGCTAAGGGAAATTAGGCCCCACTCCATGTGAGAGTAATAAAAGACAAACTTGACCACCCTTAATATTTTGTCAAGCTTTGCTCGTTGGAGTAGACTTTAATTTATTTTGATTAGGATCTTTTTTTAAGGTTGTTTAGTATTTGGATTGTTCAAAGGAGGCCGAGAAGGTAAAATATAAAAGATAAGAGATGAGATGCGTATACATTTTAACCAAATATATATATATATAACATAAGATTTTGTACATAAATATACATCATTTTATAGAATGAGGATTGATAGAAGTTTAGGAAAATGAGCTTTGACCAATAGCAATTGACTCATATGGTCTTCAACATTTCTTTTACGTCATCATTGAAGGTGGAATCCGTTATATATTTGAAATAAGTGGTATTTACCGAGGGATTTGGGCTATGTAATGTATTTGGTAATTGTGCTATTAGTTGGTCATAAGATTTTTTTTATTTAATTTGAGTTATTTTTTAACATTTATCGAATTTATAAAATTGAAAAATATTGGTATAATGGTCAATATTTGAAGAAAAATTGGTGGTTTTCAACATCTCTTAGGTCTTATTATTGAAAGTTGAATCTCTTATATATTTGAAATAAGTGGTATTTACTATGGGATTTAGGCTATGTAATGTATTCAATAATTGTGCTAGTTAGTTGGTCATAGGATTTTTTTATTTAATTCATTTAATTTGAGTTATTCTTTAACATTTATCCAATTTATAAAATAGAAGAACATTTGTCTAATGGTCAATATTTGAAGAAAAATTGGTGATGGGAAAAGTTCTAAAAGTTTAAGTGTGATGTAATCAAAATTAATCCAAGTTTAATCCTTGCAATGAGAACTTGCAAACCATAAAATAATTGAGTATTCAAGAGT
Organism: Pinus albicaulis; assembly: GCA_034641835.2. Taxonomy (NCBI): domain Eukaryota; kingdom Viridiplantae; phylum Streptophyta; class Pinopsida; order Pinales; family Pinaceae; genus Pinus; species Pinus albicaulis. The sequence continues at coordinate 308,558,637 of CM076577.1, forward strand.
TCTACTACATTTGTCTCTCAATTAAACCTATTTATTCAATAAAACATTAGTAAAAGTAGTATTTTTATAAGTGCAACCCATATGTATTAATGATAAGATTTGAAAATCTTATCTCCAACACACTTCATTAGTTTCAAATCTCTCTCTCTCTCTCTATATATATATATATATATTTCTAGTTTAATCTCTCATTTGAAAATGTCTAAATATCCATGAACAAATTATGAGGATCTAACTATCATAGTAAGAAACCAAAAAAAATTAGCATGTAATTTTGTTCCTAAAATCAGTTTTAATTTTTAGTTATGATTATTTGAAAAAAGAAAATTATATTTATTTGTTTCATATTTATAAATTTAATAATTTATTAAGAATATGAGGAAGCTTAATAATTAAGAAAATATGTTGCCCCAAAACACACTATTATATATAAAAATTCAATTTTGCACTCATTTATTTCCTATTCTAACTTTTTACATGCAAAATATTGTTATATTAATATATTTTCAATCAATGCTTCAATATAATTATCCATGTAGATAGCACATGACTAAGATATTTATATCAAGCAAGGAAGGATTTATAATATAATTCATTTTTTTATTATAATTCAATTTAGGTATCATAATTATTTTTTAATTTATTTTTTATTATTTTTCTAATAAGTTAATAATTTTTATTAATTCTTAAAAAGACTACATAAGTGCAAATAGATCAAAAAAAACAATTAGTAAAAAGCTATAAGACCAATATATAGATGGCCCAAAAAGCTTTTTGGCCATCAAGTGCAAATAAAAAAGTTGTGATAACCATTAGTAAAAAGCTATAACACCGTTATATAGATGGCTCAAATAGCCCAAAATAGTGTTAAAAAAAATTATAATAAAAAATATAACTAGGGGAGATCCATCTTAACTCTGGATCTTGGATGGGTAGATTCAGAGTTAAGATGGGTCTAAGATGGTTTAATTTCACCCTTCAAATAGGCTATATTCCACATTAATACTATTGGTCAATACCATGAGTTCTCAATACCATGAATCATTTTTATTTTATTTTGACCGAGCTAAAAGGTTTACATTACATTACATTGATATTTTTATTTCATTTTATTTTTTATTTTTTTAAATCTCTTGATATGCAAACCTCTTTTAGAGTGAAAAGATATTTGATCCCTCTCCGAGTTAAGATAACTCTAGGCTAATTTAATTTCCCCTTTAAATAGGTTAGATTCCACATGCATACCATGGGTTCTCAAAACCATGAGTCAATACCATGGACCATTTTATTTTTATAGGGTTATTTTTATTTCATATTTTTTATTTGGACGAAGTTAAAATGTTTTCATTAGATTACATTAATCTTTTTATTTAATATTATTATTTAATTTAATTTATTTTTTATTTTTATATAACTTGACTTGGTCAAATTGTTAAACATTACATCACAACATCTTTACCATAGTGAGAGTGCCTCTTGACGCAATAAGTACAACAATAATTTAAAATGACTTAGCCTAACTTATAGAGGAAATAACTTTTTTCATGTGAATTCGGTGATACAATATCAAGCAAGAATGTGAGTTTTTGTTATTTAAAATACATTTTTTAATACATAGATGGATTCAACACTCTAAAAAATCCCTAGGGCACTTTAATTCTACATATTAAACAACTAAAACTCAATTTTTGGCACATTTTGGTTAAAATTAATAAAAAAAGATGTCGCGAAAATGGTCATTTAGTCTATAAGTTAGAATAGGCCATTTAAAATAAGGTTATAAATAAGTTAAATCTTTTTATAATTAATAATTATAACAATAATTTAAAATGGAATTGTCTTTAGTGCGACTTTTTGGAGTTTCAGGTGCCGGAATCCGGAATCCAGTGAAACAATTTGAGGTAAAATCTTGGTTTTTGTTATTTAAACTGGTTTTTTTTACTCTATATATAGATTCAACACCCTCAAAAACCCCTACGGCACTTTGATTGTGCAAGGTTAGCAATCAAACTTCTCTTTTCAATTAATTCCTGCCAGATTTTAGAGAAATTACACTGGAAAAAGCCACTGTGAAAGCCTTCAAAAAGCCGCACTAAAGACTACTCGTTTTTTTTTGTTTTTGTCAATTTGGTAATTTGGTAGTACCTTGCTATTTTCTATTTATCATCAAAAAAAGCAGGTTACATTAGATAGTGAGTTGGTGACCTCAACCTGCCCGGAGGAAATCAGGTATGTTGGCCACCTTAATGCATTAAAAGCCAACCAAAATTGGAAATGTTTCATTCTTCTACTTGCCACATTGGCTAGTTCACTATTTAAAACATTTACAAAGTAGCAACTTAAAACTAAAGCACTGTCCAAAAAAAACATTATTCACAAAAAAGCATGAAATTAAACTGGAATACTATCCATCAGAGGAATCGATTGGTGTTGGGTCCTTTGCCGTGGAGCCAGGCATGTCCACTTGCTGCAGTTGTTGAATCTGATTTTCAATTTGTCCAATATGGTCTTCAATTCGTCCGATGCAGTCCATCGCTTGATACTGAGTCACCTTTATATGCTGGAGTTGACTATCAATATCCTGAAGCAAATCCATCATTTTTGGTTCTTGAGTCTCGTTTCTTGGATAAAGACTTTGCATTGCCTTAGCCAGAACACACTTCATGATCCAATATGTATGAACCGTTCGATTGAACAATGAAAGACGACCTCTAGTGTTGCCAGGATCAGTGATAAAGTCCAGAATTTCCGCTTCTGCTTCATTGTCTTCCTCATTACTTTGAGTTTCTCTTTCCCAACCATGATTTACCTGCCTAACTTGAGGCGGATTTCCAAGGGAGTATAATGTGGAGAGATTCTCTAAAACCTCTTGCTTTGTCTTCCTACCTCGCTTTCTGATCTCTGCTTCAGGTTTAACATCTTCTGTTTCCCTTTATCTTGATTTTGAGCCACACTCTGTCTCATCTGCCTCTTGACCAATGTACTATACTGTGTAATTTTCTGAATTAAATCTGTATTATCAATATGTGATCATGTGTAACGGAAGAGCAAAGGTATAACAGTTAATCTTCCTATCTCCTGACCAACATTTTGTCGAAGCTTGTGTTGCTCCTCTTGACTGAAATTATGCCGAAGTCCGAAAATATTGCCACCACAGAATTTAGATTGGACATATAGACAGACCCAGTAATGTCTCACTGGTATAACTTTAACTACCCTCCCTAAGCCATTTGGATTTTTGTAATTACAGGGATTATAGTTAAAACCAAAACATTGAACATGTAATTGACTAAATTGTGACTTAAGAGAAGATTGAACCCAAGATTGTAAAGACCTCCCATTCCAGATGCAGAAATAGTATTTGAAACAACAAGATTTCCTACTGCAGACTGAGACTCTTAGGTAGTGAATGAAAATATTGGTATGGAAAGGGTCACTAAAGTACCGACAACAAACTCTACCCTTAAGCTTTTGATACCTGGTGGCCATCTCTTTTGGGAAATTTTGAATACAAAGAAGAAACTTTACCAGACCATTCTAGACTGAGATAAAGGAATTCCAGAACGAAACGTCAAATGCTTTAGAAAATCACAGACACGACCCATGCAAATAGACATACCCGAGGTGCTGGTAATGAGAGCCTGGAGGTCTACAAAGAAACATACTTTCATAATCATCAGAAAAACATAGACTTAACCCATGCAAAATGAAATTACTGAGGTGTCAGTTAAGAGGACGAGGTGGGCTACGAAAGCAGGGTTCTATTTTCAAATGAACCCCCTCTACCATTACATGCAAACCATGAAAAATAAAAATGTTAACAATGACCATCAATTTCTCTGTAACCCCTATGAAAACTCCTTCTTTCATTGTCAGAATGCTAACAGGAAAACTGAATTTTGAAATTAGAGTGATGAGGACCAGTACATACCAAGTAATCTTCCGCCCGCAATGCTGAGCTTCCTGTTCCTACAAGTCCTATGTCGCTGCTCTTGTCTGAATTACATCTGATGTTTGAAAGATTGTTTTACAACAACACCAACTTACCTTATTCATTCTCCTACCCTGCAAGCGGCGTACCTTCTCATTCGCTGTCATGCATTAATGAATTGGGGCGGCTTGCACCATGGTCATTTAGTGAGGCGGGTGCGAGTTCATTACCACCACGCGATATTATTCAATGCATGATGGTCAGTTGACAAGCCCCACCGCGTGGCATTGTCATGTTGCCATCCTACCTTTGCTGGCACCCCGATCGAGGATCTTCGCTTCCATTTAAATCTCTGTCGAGAATGAGCTGGAGAGAGTTTAATTCAATATTCCAGATTCTAGCCCTTGGCGTGACATCCAATTGTCGTTCACTATTACTACATCCCCAATTTGCTAAGTAATCTACCACCTCATTACCTGTTCTACGGACATGTAAAGGTATCATATACTAGATTCCTTTAATCAACAAGCATATTTCTTGAATTAGATTCGTTGTCCTCTAGCTTTTACTTATCTTCTCCCAAGCTGATCCTTGATGTAATTTACGTAAAACTCCAGTGACCATTGCGGAATCTCCTTCTACAATAAGTCGTTGGTAATTCTCTCTTTTTGCTATCAGTAGCCCCTGTTTTATTGCTGTCAATTCTGCTTCATTGTTAGTTGCATAGCCCAAATCCATAGCATAGACTCGACAAGATTCCCCTCGATAATTTCTAAAAATCCCTCTTGCTCCATCTTGTCCTGGATTCCCTTTTGCTGCACCATCATAATTAAGTTTAATAAATCCATTATGAGGTACGTTCCATCTATCCTGTAGATTTTGAAGAGGAGGTCTATATTTCCAAAGGGTGATTGACAAAATTTCAAGTTTTAAATTTAATCTTGCCAGCATATGAGTTTCTATGCCTTTCGTCTTCCATTCTTCTTTTGACCATCTTTCCACTAGAATTGTTTCTCGGATATTCTCAACCATCTTCTGCCAGATTTGGTTAATGGTTTTTTCTTCTCCTCTGAATATATGGTGATTCCTTTCTTTCCATATGCCCCATAATATAAACCCGATAGATAGCCTCAATGCTCTATTCAACACTTCACATTTAAAACCTCCTTTTCGCCAATTGATAATTGTTGCATTTATATTTGTATTGTCTCTATCCGTTTGCATGAATGTCCTTGCAATACTACTCCACAGGAACTCCGTAGTCTAGCAAGTGTTTAAGAGATGTGAACTATTGATTCATTTGTTTTCTGACACATGTAACAAATGGACGGTCCATACATTCCTCGCTTCTGCAGTTGGTCCCAAGTGAGAATTTTCCGATGACTTAAAAGCCAGAGGAATATTCTACTTTTGGCCAATGATTTGTCGACCAGATTTTCCTTCATATTGACCTTTCATTATTATTGATATTCTGAGACTGAATATGATAGCCCTCATGTATGTTAAACATTCCTTTACTTTGATAACCCCATCTGAGTATATCACTTCCATTTGCAATAACTATTTTCCTTGTTCTCAATTCTTTTTCAAGATTATTCCATTGTTGTGTTTCTGGTGCTCCTGGCCAATGGGCTTTTTCCTTCCATCTTCTCCACTGGCTAATTTGTTGTTGGCACCAGTAATTATTTATTAATCTACTGTTTGGAGTGTTTGTGAACAGGAAAAGTTCTCCTAAACCAAGCCGACTGAATAATTTTTCTCTTTGCTGCCATGAATCTTCCCCAAAAAGTGTCGTTCTTCCTTCCCTCACTTCCCAAAAGCAATTTTGTCGGATTAAATTCTTGTTAATTGCTACAAGATTCCAGATTGAAGACCCTTTCGGTACAATATCCACTTTTAATTTTCTTGTTACAGATTGAGGCATACCATATTTCTTTTCCCATATAATCTTCCATAGGTCATGACCTCCTTGGATCCATCTCCACCATAGTTTAGCCCACATAACTTGTTTTAAAACATATGGATCACGAAGGCCCAATTTAAAATAAAGTTATAAATGAGTTTTTTTAAAACATAAAATCCTTCAAAAAGTCGCACTAAAAACTACTCGATTTAAAATAAAGTTATAAATGAGTTTTTTTTAAATGTGAAATTTATTATTAGGTAAATGTTTTGATGCATATCAACATTTATTAGTCATTCAATTTATATGACAACACTAATATTAAATGAATTTCAAATTTATTAAAACATAAAACAATTCAAATTATAATATAACTCATTATGGCATAGGAATATCTTCTAATTTAATATGCAAAACTAATGAGAGTTAAGTAGCTATTCACACTTTCAGTGCTATCAGTTTTTTTTTTTTGAATGAAATGGGCAGATATTTGTATTAAAAAAAAATGGATTACAAGGCTAAAACCTTTACATATTTCATTCTCCCTTGATGGTTTGAGATTGAGTACAAAGACTCAATCGAAACCCTCAAATGAGTTCCCCATGACACAAATAATTCATTCCTTTTCAAACTAAATATTTTCCAAGAAAACCCCAAAATACAGACATATTTACATCCCATTTTTCACTATAATTTTATTTTGATCTAGAATGACTTATAGTTTTTCTTGGAAAAAAACTTCTGCATAGTATTTTTCTTGAAATCTTCCTCATATGCTTGATTTGCCCAAGAAGTTTCCTTTTCAGTGAGATTCCTTGTGGTTTCTAGAGATAATCGATTTTCCACAAGGGTTTGTTTCTTTTCTACTAACGCCACATCTGGGGAATCCTTACTAGCAACCAGAGGATTCACATTGGAGAGCGAGTTTTCCTGCTTATATTATGTTGTTGTTCTTGTAGTTTCTTTGACTGGATCTACTTCCTTCTTGCTTTTGGGTTCTTTCTTGCCTTGAATCTCTTCTTTGAATATCATACAATGGTCACCTTGTGCACCTTCCCACCATTTGGGCCTTCAGCGTTTTTTCCGATCTTTTCTATTTTGAGGATGCTTGGGACAACTTTTGATTACATGCCCCATTTCATAGCATGTTATACATTGAAATGAGATATTTTCATAGTCGAGCTTTTGGAACCAAACATAGTTTGGAGCCATCAAATTAATCTCTACGGGAAAACCCTTGTTGAAGTCCATCTCTACACAAATGCAGGCATAAATAGTCTTTAATTTTTTATCTGTTTTAGGACAACTACGATATAATTTTCCCAGCGCGTTCCCACTGGAGGAAAGAAATGTGTGGTTCAAGAAATGTAAAGGAAGGTTCGACAGTTTTACCCAAACTGGGGTTGTAGAAATTGATGCCATTATCAGATCAAAAGTGAGAGCTACATGTAGAGGCCAAGAATCCCCCAAAACCATGACCCAACTTTACAAATAATCTTCTTGTTTTCAATCCTTTCAAAAACCACAGTGAATAAACCACTTTCCATAGGGTAAATATTGATCGTCAAAAAGGGCTTCCATGTCTTAGAGATCCATTTATGCAGATCGAATAGTCGTGGTCATAACCTATTAAGTATGGAAACCAAACCATTCTCTGAAAAATATTTTTCATAATATAAAACTTCCTCATCTACAAGAATATTAAGGGAGGAAATTTCTTGCACCGCCGGAACACCAGAACCAAAATTCAACATAGAGTTGTACGAAACTAAAGAAGAGCTATCTTGATCAAGGTCCATACCTGCAAAAGAAAAACATTTATTTGCCAAATCACAATGATTCATCATTGTACGATGCACATAAAATCCATGCAAATAGAGAAAATATTAAGACCCTAACTGTTGCAAGGGTTTCCATAACTCCTTCCATCCTACCCTAAACAAATTACCTTTGGGGTTTAAACTTCAATAAGTTGTATTTTAATAAGCCAAAGTTCCTTTTACAATGATATCATTATATAATGATGGTAAATTATTGGAATTTATATATTATATATATGTGTGTGTGTGTGTGTATGTATATATATATGTATATGTATGTATGGGGTAACCCTCTTTTAAAATAAATAGAATAGTTATAATTTATTTTTAAATTTAAAGAAAAGAGAGTTATTATTTTTTATTACTTATCTTTAAATTTAAAATCTAATGGTTATTATGAAATTAATGGAATTATAAATATCTATAATTAAACTTGTAAAATTAAATATAATAAAATATCTAAAAAGGTATAATTTATTTTCATATTAGTAATTATTTAAGTAATATAAGATTATAAATTAAATAATTTATAACCACTTCAAATCAATTCAATAATAATAATTTTATTTTATTTTTTAAACACCTTAAAATATCTTTATATTGTACGTGACCAATCTATATGTTTTATTTTCAAGGGATTATCTCCAATAATTCCTCTCAATCACCCAAAATAAACTTTATATATATATATATAAACTAAAACTTGAATGAATATATATAACATTTCCTTAAAAATGGTCTAGTTAATAATCATAAATAAATATTTTTATTAAAGTAGTTTTTTAAGAGTTAATTAGCCATTAGGCGTTGACAAGAGCTTGGGTTATTATCAACCTCTATGGGAAAATTGAATTTGAGTTCACTTGGGAGTTAGGAAATTAGGAAATTGGGCAAATAATGTGGTAGAGGCATATGGATTACTGCTAGTTAGGAAATTGTACAAATAATGTGGTAGAGGCATATAGATTACTGCAAGAGCTTCTTTTGGCCATAAAAAAAATCAAAGATTTGATGGTGTTGGGAGATTCACAGTTGGTTATCGACCACCTTATTCGTGGATCTTTGCCTAAGGAATGTAAGTTGCGAAGCATTATTGATCAAATCAGGAATATGAAACTAGTCTTCTCTATTATTATCTTCTTCCATGAGTTGAGAATGAACAATTTTGTTGGTCGAGATGATCTTTCCAATAAATGTGTAAACTCGGAAGCAAGCTTCCTAATGAGATATGGTATTCCTTCCCTCACAATTATTCCTTAATAATGGGTTAATGTGCAATGCAAATTTTGTTTGTATCCAAGGCCTTTTGAAGAATCTACACTTCCAACGATAGTGTGTCCTTTAGGATAGTAAAATGGCTAATATATATTGAGAATAAAGACCATCTTGAGATTATAGGTATAAATGACGTTGAAAGATTTTCATTGTATTCACTTGCTCCAATCAACCATGAATTTTGATTTAAGACAATATTCTCATCATGGTTAAAAAAAAGAAGCCATTCAAAGTTGACTTTGTACACACCTAGTAGGGTGTATTATGTAAAAAAATATAATATAAATATTGGTTAAAAACTTACAATTATAAGTGTAAACCATAAGATACTTATTTTTAAACTTATAATCCTAAGGAGGTCAATGAGAATTGACCTTGTGGCTTCCCCTTAACAAAGTGCTTTAGCAATAAGAACTTAACCATTTCAACTAACCCTCAAGGCTTTTTCAATATTATAATTGGAATTGAGGTAATGATGAATATGTATTCCAAGACATTTGTATGAAGGCACTTCCTCCAAACTAATATTGTCATATATGAAAGTGTAATAAGTGATGTTATGGGATTTGATTATCACAACATTTGTTTTGTCCATATTCATAATCACACCCACACTAGAACAAAAGTCCTTGAAGATTGTTAGATGATTATTGAGGTCTTAGAGATTTCATGCCATGAGAAATTATCACCAATATAAAGAAAAATGATAGATGATTATACCAACCTATACAACTAACTTCTTCCAACCAACATTCTAACTTATCAATGTGACTGTGAAATTAAGTAAAAGACATGGAACAACCTTGCTTGATATTTATTAGAATACTTTTTGAGAATTATATCTTTAATAAAATCTTGTCATTTTTTTTCTAAAAAAATTATGATGAGAGTGTTTAAATTGTTTTTTACAGTCAAAATAAATTCATCACCATAAATTAAAAACCCTTATAGTACCTAAAATCTTAAACTTAACAAATTTCCAAAATAAAAAAATTTCAACTATTTTTAATCAAAATCGTGTAAACAATTTCAGTATTTTCCAAACAAAAACATGACCTCCTCAAACTACACATAAAAAAATAATTATATTAACTAATTAACATACTCCACTCCAATCCATTATCATTATAGTCACATTTTATTATTATTATTATTATATTATCACAATAATCACATATTATTATTATATAATATTAGGTAATCTTTTAAAATTTTATTACTGACATGCATTGACCGACGCATGATAATTTTTTAATTCCAACTCGGTATCATTGTCCATAACCATTTAGTATATATATTATATTAAATGAACTTTAAATCTATTACGACATTAAACAAATCTAATTTTTACAGTTGACTGTGGGTGGAGTAAATAAGTTTACGCTTTTGCAGTGTTATAATTAACAGTACACAATGGCGGTATATAGTTGGATTTTTTTTTAATGAGTTTGACTTTTTCTTTTCTTTTAAAGGTAGGGAGTTATTATTATTTAGTAATAAATATTATTATAAATTAATGGAATCGTAAATATTAATAATTAATATTATAAAATTAAATATAATAAATTATTTAAAGACATCATATTTATTTTTATATTAAAAATAAATATTTCAATTATTTATAATTATAAATTTAATAAAAAATTCTAATCACTTTTAATTATTTTAATAATAAAAATAATTATTGGATATGTTTTATACATGTGTAAAATGTATATCCATTAAAAAAATTGGATTATATATATATATATATATATATATATATATATATATATATATAATATGTCCTTAAATTTGGTGTAATTAATAATCATAGATAAACACCTTTATTATTCCATTTGTTATTTTTCATAATTAATAATAGTTAATGAACCATACAAAGTTGACTTTGTCTGTAAATTTATAATTATAATAGCATTGAGGATTACACTTGCTTAATAATGTTAGACAGTTAGTGGTATGGGTTTATGTTTGGGTATAAATAGTTTTTTTTTTTACGGTGTACTTTTTCTTATTGGTATACATGAGGTGTATTTTTTTTATATTGGTGTATATGGTATATTTGTAGAGTGTATTTTTTCATATATTAATATTATTAAGTTATAAAGTCATATTTTATATTAAAAAATGGTTTTATAATTATTAGTTAAAAATAATAATTATAAATAAGTGGAGTTTAATTTACATGTTTTGAAGTTTGAGAGGGACTTTTGACCCAATCAAGCAACAAAATTTGTGGTCAAAGCTTAATTTGTGTTGTTTAAAATGGTTTTTTTGACAGTATTGATGTATTCAACATCCCGAAAAACTCCAAGGCACTTAGAGAGTTTTTTTTGAAAAAAAAGATTGTGTAGAGTTCACAATCAAACTTGTGATTTTAATAAATCTCTACGAAATTCTACACATTAAATAAGAAAATAAATAATAAAACTTTTCAAAAATAACACTTAAAAGCAATTTGAAATACTTTTATTAAATTCATTTCTTAATTTTCATAATTGATAACAATTAATTATGGCATGAACGTTTCCACAATCAGATACATGATACATAATGTAGTTGAGAATTTCTGGAATTTTGTGTAGAATTATTGAAGAGCCCGAGATAACACTTCACCCATTTTCTAAAGGAAAAAGCTTAGCAACTGATGAGTTGTATATACATTTATAATTATAATAGCGTTGAAGATTGCACTTATCCCCATAAGATTAGTGGACATAATATGTTTGTAGGGTCTATTGGTGTGGGTTTATGTTTTAGTGAACATAGTATGTTTGTAGGGTGTATTTTTTTTATATATTATTAAGATGAGGTTATAAAATCATATTTTAGTAATTTTATAATTATTAATTAAAAATTAATATTTATAGTTGTATGTGTTTTTTTATACAACTTTAAAACTTATCATAATAGCAAGTATATGGATTACATGAGAGATTTCCCTTTCTTCTTATAATATAATTATAAATTAACAAAATCAAATTATATATATATATATATATATATAATACACAAACGAATAATTTTTAAGTGAGAATTTTTGGAAAGTATTTTGATTAATTTTCCGATCTAATTTGTCTAGAATTAGGTAGGGATGATAAGATGATTCTTAACAATCAAAGTGCCCAAGGGTTTTAGAGGGTGTTGAATCTATATATAGTAAAAAAATCAATTTAAACAACACAAATCAAGATTTGACCATAATTATGTTTTGACCATATTCAAGCCAAAAATCCATCGAAAATTCCAAAAAATCTCACTTAAACACAACCCCCTTAATACATATAAGTATATATATAATTAATATACAAATACGCGTGCCAGCATCACGTGATGCAATAAGTGTTCAGTGGACTATTCAAAAATCATGTAAAATTAGTCACTTACAAATATCTCTCATTGAAATGGTCATAGATATAAGTAAATATATAATTAATATACAAATACGCGTGCGAGCATCACGTGATGCAATAAGTGTTAAGTAGTCATTTACAACTCTCTTATTGAAATGGTTATAGATGAATGACCCCAAAAATGATATCTAATACAAATACACATTAATTTAATTTAATAATGTTAGTCAGATAGTGGTATGGGTTTATGTTTGGGTATAAATAGTCTTTTTTTTTGTAGGGTGTACTTTCTCTTATTGGTATACATGAGGTGTATTTTTTTATATTGGTGTATATGGTATATTTGTAGAGTGTATTTTTTCATATATTAATATTATTAAGTTATAAAGTCATATTTTATATTAAAAAATGGTTTTATAATTATTAGTTAAAAATAATAATTATAAATAAGTGGAGTTTAATTTACATTTTTTGAAGTTTGAGAGGGATTTTTGACCCAATCAAGCAACAAAATTTGTGCTCAAAGCTTAATTTGTTTTGTTTAAAATGGTTTTTTTGATAGTATTGATGTATTCAACATCCGGAAAAACTCTGAGGCACTTAGAGAGTTTTTTTTGAAAAAAAAGATTGTGTAGAGTTCACAGTCAAACTTGTGATTTTAATAAATCTCTACGAAATTCTACACAAATTAAATAAGAAAATAAATAATAAAACTTTTCAAAAATAACACTTAAAAGCAATTTGAAATACTTTTATTAAATTCATTTCTTAATTTTCATAATTGATAACAATTAATTATGGCATGAACGTTTCCACAGTCAGATACATGATACATAATGTAGTTGAGAATTTTTGGAATTTTGTGTAGAATTATTGAAGAGCCCGAGATAACACTTCACCCATTTTTAAGAGGAAAAAGCTTAGCAACTGATGAGTTGTATATACATTTATAATTATAATAGCGTTGAAGATTGCACTTATCCCCATAAGATTAGTGGACATAGTATGTTTGTAGGGTCTATTGGTGTGGGTTTATATTTTAGTGAACATAGTATGTTTGTAGGGTGTATTTTTTTTATATATTATTAAGATGAAGTTATAAAATCATATTTTAGTAATTTTATATTTATCAATTAAAAATTAATATTTATAGTTGTATGTGTTTTTTTATACAACTTTAAAACTTATCATAATAGCAAGTATATGGATTACATGAGAGATTTCCCTTTCTCCTTATAATATAATTATAAATTAACAAAATCAAATTATATATATATATATATATATAATACACAAACGAATAATTTTTAAGTGAGAATTTTTGGAAAGTATTTTGATTAATTTTCCGATCTAATTTTTCTAGAATTAGGTAGGGATGATAAGATGCTTCTTAACAATCAAAGTGCCCAAGGGTTTTAGAGGGTGTTGAATCTATATATAGTAAAAAAATCAATTTAAACAACACAAATCAAGATTTGACCATAATTATGTTTTGACCATATTCAAGCCAAAAATCCATCGAAAATTCCAAAAAATCCCACTTAAACACAACTCCCTTAATACATATAAGTATATATATAATTAATATACAACATTTAAAAGCAAGATCAATGATGTAATAAGTGCTCATAATTAATCAAAATCATGTGTAATTTATCATTTTACAACACCTTCACAACAATATATAAGTAAATATAATTAATATACAACATACAGAGTATTTATGGATAATAAGTGTTAAGAAGTCATTTACAACTATTCTTTATTGAAATGGTTATAGATGAATAACCCCAAAAATGATATCTAATACAAATACACATTAATTTAATATATATATATATATATATATATATATATATATATATATATATATATATATATATGAATACATATATAATAATAAATGTTTTGATTAATTTTTGGATCTAATTTGTCTAGAATCAAGTAAGGATGATAAGATAATTCTTAATAATCCAAGAGCCCAAAGGTTTTAGAGGGTGCTGAATCTATATATACAGTCAAAAAATCAATTTAAACCTTCAAATCAAAATTTGATCATATTTATTTATTTTATTTTTCCACCATATTCAAATAAAAAATCCCACTTAAAAACTACTGCCATATATATATATAATATACATATACAATACAAATGTACATAGGTTGATAGTAGAGAGATGACAGATGTATACTAGATGTATATATTACGTATATATGTATGATATAGAATTGAGGTAGCGAGATGGCGGAGGAAGAGTCGCTGCAAGGAGCGAGTCATATTATTGATTAGAAAGAGTTACTTGTTACGTAAAGGAGCAACGAGGGAATAAATAATGGAAGGAGTAGCAAAGAACGAATGAAATGCGGGAGACAGTCAATGCAATGAGAAAAGTTTACGCACGCAGCAACGACGAGATGGTTGAAAGGCATGGAATTAAATTTATCCGAGAGGCCGCATTTATTGATCGATCGATCGAGAAAAAAAAAAGGGAAAACAGAAAGGGAATCCAATGCGTAACAACAATATCAACGTCGTCCTTGGAAGCGCTTGGCTGGCCTTTGATGCCGCATTTTAATGCTGTTGCGGTTATTGTTGCCGCTGTTACTCACCACGCCACGCCAAATTATGCGTTTAAATGAGATTTTGTAAAAATTTGTGGCCATTTTGTTTGGTAGCCGTCATTCGCTGGGAACACAGATTTTTTTCCCACCATGTAAATAATAAAAGATTAAGGATCTGATAACCTCACCCCCCCTCGCCTCCCTCTCTCTCCTGTGTAATTAGAGCGCCCTTGCATTAAATGCTCTCGCTCCTCTACCCCCTCGGCAATTACTGCTCCTCTCCATCTTCCCCTGACACTCACACCTCACTTCCAGTCCACCTGTTACCCCTCTCCCCTCTCCCAATTCTTTCATTTCTACAGGTTTTTTTCCATTTTTTTTTCCCTTACTTTCTTCGTTCTCTGCGCCATCATGGGTGGTTGAATCTAATCTCGGAGTATCAATATCAGATCTTTTGTCTTGCAGCCAAAATCTTGCAGTGAGGATAGCTGTATCCCGTGTCTCTAGGTTTTGCAATGCCCCGCTGAGCTTCTGCTTGTTATGTTCCAGATTTTGTTTGTCTCAAGGGGCCGTTGAAGACGAGAAGAGAAACAGGAGAAGAATAAGGGAGAGTGACCATGTTATTATTATTATTGTTCTTCCACCTGTTGACATTTCCAGTCACCCAGATCTAATACTTGGTGCCCCTCCCTAGTGCTCACGTTTATTTTGTTGTTGTCCGCGGTGTAACACACTTTTTGTTTTTTTGAAATCTTAGGTGCTTTTTGTCACGACCCCGGACTCCTGACTACTATTTCTTAGCCTATATATATATATAAGAAATTAGGGTTTATGAGAACTACTGGTGTGTTTGTGCCTAGGGATTTTCTTGTGAAGAACTGAACTAGCAGTGGACTGTGGGGGCAAAAAGCAGGGTTTGACTTTATCAATATGCCGGCCGGTTTTATAATTCCAGCTAGACATGTGCCCCCTTTGATGGCTCGTCATACTAAAGCTGCTGCTGGCTATACAACTTCTTCCGGATTATCACTTGCACAGGTCGGTGCTTATTCCAAACTCTCAGTTTTCTATCATGTTTGAATTCTTTTCTGCTCAAATAAATTCTCAGTTTTCTATCCTAAATAGTTTTATTTAAACAGAGAGTCATATAACTTATTAGTTAATCAGATTCTTCTTTGTTTCTATGTAAATTTCCATAGTTAGAATTCATGTTGGCAATCTATATTGTGTAGATTTTCACAGTTAGAATTCATGTTATATTATGTAGATTTTCAATCTATATATTTGGTCTGGTATCAGAATGTTCATGGATGAGAAGTGTGTACATATGTGTTTTTTTGGGTGTTATATGTTGTGGTAGGCCAGGTGCTATGAATTGTAGAGATACGTGATCGAGGGTATCACAGATTTGACGGTTTTTAGGTTTGATTCAGCCGAATATGGCGGAAGGACAGTTCGATATGAGCCAAACCGCTGATAGTGAGATTGCTAAATTAAGAGAAGAAGAATTTGAGAGCAAATCCGGCAGCGACAACGTTGAAGGGGCGTCTGGAGAAGATCAGGATGGCGAACGCAGGCCTCGCAAGAAGCGATATCATCGCCATACTCAGCACCAAATTCAAGAGATGGAAATGTAAGTTGTATTAATATCATTTAGTTGTAATTTGTAAGTCTAGTGGTGGGTTGGATTGTTGTCATCTTCCTTATTTGGTTTGGATTTTCAAGTTATAACATGTTTGATTTTGCTTTTTGGGTGTCTCTTATAATGCTAACTATTTAAAGTGATAACGATTTGTAAGAGTGGTGACGATTTGTAAGTAGAGTAGTGGGATGGATTGTTGTCATCTTATTTGGATTTTCAAGTTATAACATGTTTACTCTTTGGATACCTCTTATAATGTTAACTATGTAAAGTGCTTACATTCATTATGAGATGGATTGTTGTCATCTTCCCTATCTGGTTTCAATTCTCTGGTTATAACATATCTGTTCCCTAGGTGCCTCTTGTAACTTCGACTATATAAAGTGATTACCTCCCGAATATATTAGAAACATTGGGCAAGAATATCAATAATGTTCTTCCATGGAATATTTGTCTTGGTTTGCAGGTTTTTTAAAGAATGTCCACACCCAGATGACAAGCAGAGAAAAGAGCTCAGTAGAGAACTTGCCTTGGAACCTCTGCAAGTCAAATTTTGGTTCCAGAATAAACGCACCCAGATGAAGGTATGCCATGATTTTTTGGCTGATTGGTTTTGCTTCCTTCTGTCAATTCGCAGATATTGGTTTAAATGGGAAGAACAAGCATATCGGGTTGTTTATTTTTCCACACTGAAAGTTATCGTCATCCATGAACTGTAAAAAAGCAGCTAATGTTGTGTACGAGGAAGCAAGAGTTGTGTACTTGATACGGGGCTGACTATTCCAGTTCCAGACCGAGGATGTTTTGTTTGTACCTTGCCTCCCAATTTTTGTTAGGAGTCACAGAACAATACAACATAAATATAGATTTATCACACTTTTTATTTTCATGACACAGGTTAAAAATTTGTAAATATGGTGTTACCTCATTCAATTAGTTTTTGGCTATAAGTAAACTACTAAACAAGTGTGAATATCAATATCAGAATCATACAGAATCAACATGATCTCAGAATCATGCTCATATTTGCACCTTGCACAAATCAAGATACCCTGGCTAGTGCTAAATAACTTATGCAAGTAGCAAAATTCCAAATTCCTGTTAGGCTTCCATGCCTACTAGATAACATAATCACATTGAGTTTTTACAAGCTAAACAACAAAGTTGCAATCAACCAACAACGATTCACACTCAACCAACAACCATTCACACTTATCTAACTGCAGATACCATAATCCCATTGAGTTTTTACAAGCTAAACAACAAAGTTGCAGTCAACCAACAACGATTCACACTCAACCAACAACTATTCACATTTATCTAACTGTTGAAATGGAGAATCTCTTTTAGTTTTTAAATTCTCAACTATATTTAGTTATATTTTTATAAGAGTATTCAAATTCTAATGAAATTGAGTTTTTTAAAGCTAAATAACAGATCTGTAGTCGACCAACCAGGATTCACACTTATCTAACGGTAAAATAGGAGAATCTCTTTTGATTTTTAAATCCTCAGCTATATTTAGTTATATTTTTGTAAGAGAATTCAAATTCTAATGAATTTGAGCTTTTACAAGCTTATCAACAGAGATGTAGTCTACCAACCAGGATTCACACTTACCTAACTGTAGAAGTAGGAGAATCTCTTTTGATTTTTAAAATATCAACTATATTTAGTTGTATTTCTAACCGTTGAATAAGAGAATCTCTTTTGATTTTAAAAATCTCAACTATATTTAGTTATATTTATGAGAGTATTCAAATTTTAATGAAATTATACAATAATTTTATTATATAGGTTTAGATGACAATTATTTTTGAATCAGACAATAGTTTTGGATTTTTTTTTTTGAAATTTTAGTCTTCCTGAACTTTTGGATGATATTTCGGTGGATTTTCCTTTTGAATCAGTGATATTTTTTTTTAATAGAACAATTTAATGGTATAGATGCAGATGAATATTATTTTTGAATTGGAGAATCGTTTTTGTGAAATTTGAAAAGTTAGTCTTACTATTCCCCTTGAGTTTTTACAAGCTAAACAACAAAGTTGCAGTTAACCAACAACAATTCATACTTATCTAACCGTTGAATAGGAGAATCTCTTTTAGTTTTTAAATTCTCAACTATATTTAGTTAGATTTTTATAGGATTATTCAAATTCTAACGAAATTGAGTTATTTAAAGCTAAGTAACAGAGTTGTAGTCGACCAACCAGGATTCACACTTATCTAGCGGTAAAATAGGAGGATCTCTTCTGATTTTTAAATTCTCAACTATTTTTAGTTATAGTTTTGTAATTTGTGTTTTTACAAGCTTATCAACAGAGTTGTAGTCTGCCAACCAGGTTTCACACTTATCTAACTGTAGAATTAGGAGAATCTCTTTTGGTTTTTAAATTTTCAACTATATTTAGTTATATTTCTGCGAGATTACTCAAATCCTAATGAAATTCTAGAACCATTTTATTGTATTGATTTAGATTAATATTATTTTGAATCAGAGAATAGTTTTTGAAAATTTTATATTCGGGTGAATTTTCCTTTTGAACCAGTTATTTTTCTTTCAATTATAGAACAATTTAATTGTATAGATGTAGATGAATATTATTTTTGAATTAGAGAATAG
Organism: Pinus albicaulis; assembly: GCA_034641835.2. NCBI lineage: Eukaryota > Viridiplantae > Streptophyta > Pinopsida > Pinales > Pinaceae > Pinus > Pinus albicaulis. The sequence continues at coordinate 308,577,749 of CM076577.1, forward strand.
TGTTTTTGGAAAAAAAATGAAAATTTTAGTCTTGCTAAGCTTTTGGATGATATTTGGGTGAATATTTTTCTTGAATCACTGAATAGTTTTGGAATTCTTTTGGCCCAAAATGGTGAAATTTAACTCTCAATGAAATTTGGGTGTATTTTTGGAATTTTTTTTTGAAAATTCTAGTTAAATGGCTAATTTAACTTCTAACATTTTAGATGAATAAACTCCTGAAATTTTGGAATTAACTCCTAAAATTTTGGATCAAAATATGGGTGACTGTTCATTTTGAATTGGTGAATAGGTTTTTTTGAATTGGTGAATAGTTTGGGGGGAGCGGGGCGGGAATGAGAAATCTACCCAAATAGTGAAATTCAAGTTCGAAAATTTTGCATGGAATAGAATAGAGTATATGTAAATGCTTTTGTTTATATTTGGTTGAAGCTGTAACATATTTCTCTATTTTTGTAATTCTTCAGACTCAACACGAGCGCCACGAGAACACTCAGCTGAGATCAGAGAATGAGAAGCTCAGATCAGAGAATATGCGGTACAGAGAAGCACTGAACAACGCTTCCTGTCCTAACTGCGGAGGTCCAGCAGCTTTGGGAGAGATGTCATTCGACGAACAACAACTAAGGATGGAAAATGCAAGGCTCAGAGAGGAGGTAGGATTCCAAATTTGTAGCAGGTATTGAATAGACCAGGGTATATGTATGAAGTCTCCGATAAATTTTTCTTAATCTTAAATTTCATAATTTACACAATACTTTATAACACAAACACGGACCCTACACGGACCCTAATTGACATCATAACAAGGGTGCTCATTGAGATTAAAAAAAAAAAAAAACAAAAAAAACAAAGAACTTATCCCATGTTTTAAAGTGGTTTTCTCATGTTTTTTAAAAACAAATTGGTGATACTTTGCCAGATACTTTTTTACTTTTTGTGTGATTTGAAGTGGCAAAAACAAATTGGTGATACTTTGCCAGATACTTTTTTACTTTTTGTGTGATTTGAAGGGGCAAAAACAAATTGGTAATACTTTGCCAGATACTTTTTTACTTTTTGTGTGATTTGAAGGGGCTTGAATGGCTTGTGCAGATCGATCGAATATCTGGTATAGCTGCCAAGTACGTGGGCAAGCCCTTGCTTTCATTCGGGCCATCACCTCTCAATTCCCTCCCTCGTTCGAATCTTGATCTGGCAGTGGGAAGTTATGGTGTGCAGCCAAACATAGGGCCAGATATCTATGGATCGTCATCAAGTGGAGAAATTGGAAACAGGTCTCTTGTTGGTCCCACAGAAGGTGAAAAACCTATGGTTGTAGAGTTAGCTGTTGCAGCCATGGAAGAATTAGTGAGAATGGCACAACTGGGGGAACCCCTCTGGACCTCACGTCCAGAGGATGGCACTGATATTCTTAATGAAGAGGAATACATCCGCACCTTTCCCAGAGGCATAGGTCCAAGGCCCTATGGATTAAAGGCTGAAGCATCTCGAGAGACTTCTGTTGTAATCATGAATGCTATTAATCTTGTTGAGACTCTAATGGATGTGGTATATAATCTCTGTTTTATAAGTTTTGATAACATTCGTATTCACATTTGCTTTTAATGAATAATCACATTTAATGAATAATCACATTAGTTGGTTTGAAAAGTTGATAGGAAGAAATGAGAATGTGATAGATAGGGATAGGGAAGAAGAATTTCTAAACAATTTCTAATTACATATGCCTTAGTTCAGAAATCTTTGAGATAGTGAATTTCTGTGATTTTGTTGTTATATCCAGGTGCAAATTCATCATTAATCAAATTCTTGCTTTTATTTTAATTTTTTGATTTCAGAATCAATGGTCAAGCATGTTTCCTGGGATTGTATCAAGACCAGTTACTGTGGATGTCTTTTCCACAGGCGTTGCAGGCAATTACAATGGTGCTTTGCAAGTGGTAAACAACACGTACTTGATTTTCATAACATTACATGTTAGGGGAAAGGTTTCTGTGAAATATCTTCATGGGTTGTCATAACTTCTGGTTATGGTGTTTTCATGTATAAAATAGATGCATGCAGAGTTTCAAGTACCCTCTCCACTAGTGCCAACCCGGGAAAATTACTTCGTGAGATATTGCAAGCAACATTCAGACACAATATGGGCTGTTGTTGATGTCTCTCTGGACAGTTTACGAGGGAATTCTTCTTCGGTGATCAGATGTCGGAGGCGGCCATCTGGTTGTCTCATTCAAGAGATGCCCAATAGCTATTCTAAGGTAGGAGATAGAGTTCATATCTTTTACTGTTTTGCTTGATTTTTCATATAGTCAAATCCACTGTTATGAAGCTTCAATGAGACATGGAATAGGGGCAATAAAGGAGAATAATTAATTAATCTTCATACTTGGTTGGCTTTGAAATAAGAATGTCTGTTTAGGGTTTTCAGCCTCAAATGGTGTAAAGGTTTTGGTGCTGCTTAAATGAAACAGGTGACTTGGGTGGAGCATGTTGAAGCTGATGACAGGGCAGTGCACCATATCTATCGGCAGCTGGTAAATTCTGGTATGGCTTTTGGAGCAAAACGATGGATAGCAACTTTGCAGAGGCAATGTGAGCGTTTGGCTAGTGTCTTGGCTAGCAATATCCCATCAAGGGACCTTGGGGGTAGGGCTCTCTCTGGTTCTGACTTCTTTGTACAGTTTTTGTTTTTTGTTTTTTCTGTTTTTAAAAGCTGTTTTGAATTGGTTAAGCAACATGTCTTGAATGGATGGTTCTAACAAATTGAAAATTTACATCAATTTAAGTTAAGCAACATGTCTTGAATGGATGGTTCAACAAATTGAGCTAACCCTTGTGGATTATAATTACATCAATGTAAGTTGAGCAACATGTCTTGAATGGATGGTTCAACCAATTGAGCTAAATCTTGAGGATTATAATTACATTAATCTAACCCATCCAATACAAATAATATATGTCCATGAATGTCTTTCTGATTAATTACATTATTAGGACCAAATTCTAATGATGTAATCAATCCTCAAAACATTCATCTACGTTATGGATCACAAAAATATTAGATCTAACACTATATATCCGTCCTGAAATGTTACTGAACTCTGAAATCTTTTCTTGTTTGTTTCCAGTTATACCTAGTCCTGAAGGAAGAAAGAGTATACTCAAGTTAGCTGAGCGCATGGTCACAAGCTTCTGCGCTGGTGTGAGTGCATCAACTGCACATACTTGGACAACTCTGTCTGGAAGCGGTGCTGAAGACGTTCGTGTGATGACCAGAAAGAGTGTGGATGATCCAGGCAGGCCTCCTGGCATTATTCTTAGTGCTGCAACATCCCTCTGGCTGCCTGTGCCCCCAAAAAAAGTGTTTGATTTCCTTCGAGATGAAAATTCCCGAAATGAGGTATTCTTCTTCCATTTTTTCAAAGTACAGTCTAAGGTAATCGTAGCTATATTTTACAAGGCCAAGTGATGCAGGACCGCCCTCCTTTAGGAGACACCATAGGTCTGTGTCATTCTTATGCACTTATTCTCAAATCTTTTCAAAATTAGATAGGATTGATGTAGGAATTAACTATAATATGAGATAGATTTGGTCAGAAAGCAAAATTGGCACAATTCCAATTACAATTTCAAACAGCAATACTCATAAATCTTGTTGATTGACAGTGGGATATACTATCGAATGGAGGGTTGGTTCAAGAAGTCGATCACATTGCCAACGGACAAGATCCTGGGAATTGTGTATCTCTTCTACGTGTTAATGTAAGTCATGTTACATTTTTCTATAGATTAAATTTGATTGATAAGGTGTTATTGAATAGGAATCTATGGAAATCAATTGCTTAGACCCAGTGGAATCAGAAAACATTTTGAGAAACATATAGAGTGTAGTTTCATAACATTTCATATTTTGTTTAGTCTCCCAATGCAATGAGAAGAATTGTTAAAAATAATAGTCAACTGATCAAAATCATTTTTTTTTCAAGAACATGGTTTTAATTCTAATGTTATTGTTTCTGGTGCAGACTGTGAATTGTTAAAAATAATATTCTGGTGCAGACTGTGAATTGTTAAAAATAATATTCAACTGATCAAAATCATTTTTTTTTTCAAGAACATGGTTTTAATTCTAATGTCATTGTTTCTGGTGCAGACTGTGAATTCCAACCAAAGTAACATGCTGATTCTTCAGGAGAGCTGCACAGATGCATCTGGGTCGTTCGTAATTTATGCTCCGGTTGATATAGTTGCCATGAATGTTGTGCTCAGTGGAGGTGATCCAGACTATGTTGCTCTTCTGCCATCTGGGTTTGCAGTTTTACCAGATGGGCCAAAGTGCATGGCAGTCACCAATTCAGGCATTAACGACCTAGGCAGTGGAGGATCTTTGCTCACTGTCGCCTTTCAAATTTTGGTTGACTCTGTGCCAACGGCTAAATTATCCCTGGGGTCCGTTGCAACAGTCAATAGTCTCATTTCATGCACTGTGGACAGGATTAAAGCTGCTGTAACGCGTGAGAATCCATGAAAGAGAAGTCTTCTAGCTATTCAGGTATATCTATGTTTAAATTTAGTTGGGAAGAAGCTTGCATTCATGCTGTCCACCTTGCAAACATCTCATCAGAGCTGATCTCTAGATTGGGAAAACTTGCAAGGTGGGCATGAATGACTGCTTTTTATTAAGCAATATTATTTCCATGGAAAACTTCTAGGGTTTTTCTATTAAGCAATGTGTTTTCCTAGAAGTTGGGAAGCATGCTAGGGATTTCCCAGAGGTTTTGGGAAAATCCCTAGGAATGCCTTCCCATATTTATGGATGATTTTCCTAGTAAACCCTTGAGCTTAGATTGGAAATTAAGTTTAGACTAGATATTTTATTGAAATATGGGATATATTTTGTATGCAACAGGGAAGGGGGCTGTCTTCCTGCGAAAGTCAAGAGCGCACCACATATGTACCTTGCCCTGTGGTATGGTAAGAAGCGTGCTAATGAGGAGTTTGCACCTACTTCACCACTATGCAAGGGTAGTGGTTCGGGTATTGACTTTCAATCAGCTACAAAGCACAAAAAACTTGCTTATAATTGTTTGTAAATTCAGGGATCCTATGCATTCCTTTAATTCAAAGCCATGCAAGTTGCTTTTGTTCTTTCTGATATAAAAATTCATCTCCTGCAACTCTTTTGACTTCCAATTTGTTTCTATTTTCAATGTTCTTGCATGAAGTAGCTTTATATATTTAAACCTTTTTTTTTTCCAGGTATATATAGGATCCATGAATTTTTTTTCAAACTTCCATACACATCAATCAAATAGTGTGTATAAAAAAAACCTAGATTTAATGATTCACTTCATTTGTTAATGGCCTTATCATTAGCTTCATTTTTTTGTGGATCTTTCTTCCGTGAAATCAATTTGGGTCAATTTCGTTTCAGTTTTACATTCCATACCCATACATGCAACGTTAAGAATTAAAGTTGTTTCTCCATGGCTAGCTTATACCCAGTTCTAGGGTTGTTCTTTTTGTGAATATTTGTCCATTGATATATTCTAGATCTGTGCAAATTCATACTTCTCAATTGAAAAATAATGTTGGTACATTATATACAACTATGGAAACTTCCATATATTAATTTCAACATCGCTTGGTTGATATGGAGAAACCACATTTTAAGCATTGTGTTTGTTACTAAGGGTGAAATGATCACGTGATTTTTTTATCTAATTATGCCACTGAACTTGTCACAAATCGTTGACATCGAGTCATTTAATTCGTATTGTTACACGCGTCTCGAGGTTGTACTCTCAAATTTAATAGCTGAGCTACCATCTGTGTGAACCAGAAATTTGCAGCGTCGAGGTTCTTAACTTCTTGGGTGTATAACTCGTGTTTATAACCAGTGCATTGATTGCATTTATTGCAAGGATTTATACACGCCAACCACGGTTGTTAACGAGACCACAAGTTTGAAGCTCTCCTTTGTACACATCAAGTTAGGTTGAACAACTTAATTCAACGCATTGCTTGCATTTATTGCAACGTTTTGTACGCACCAACTATGCATTGGTGAATGAAGCGACAAAGAACTCTTTGGCCGCTGCACGCTTTTTGACCACCTTATGGGAATTAATGGTTAAAGTGATCCCTTGCTTTTCTATTTAGGGTTTTCACAAGGTAGGTGAAGAGGCCCACTAGTACAAAAGCAAAGAAAGTTGAAGTTTGAGTGTTTAATTCTGATTTATGTACAGGTAGTATGGTTAAAGAGTAGAGAAAGTGTTTGAAATGGAATCCTTATTTTTCAATTTGATGACGTGAATTATTGCAAAGTGTTTATAAGTTGAATGTTTTATTATAGTTACATGTATAATTAATATAAAAAAGGTATTTGATAAATTTTAATTATAGTAACATGTATACCTAACTACATTAGGTAGTTGAAACGGGTGGGTCCTCTAATTGATATTGTGATTTTTCCTTAAGAATTAGTTATAAAAAGTTATAAAAAAGTGTTTGATAAATTAGAAGTTTGAATGACTAATATTTGAAAGATGTGGATGTGGATTTTTAGCATTTAAAATATTAGAAAAAGTACTTAAAAAAAGATTCTTCATAAAAATAAAATTAAATAGTTTACAGAGTTACTATAATATTTTTTTTATTATATTTAATTTTTATTTTTTTTATTTTGTTTTGTTGTGTATAATTTTTATTTTAATTTAATTTTTTTTTTTTTTTTATTTTTTTAAAGAAATAAATAAATGAATATCAATGTTATTTTTAATATAAAAAGAATTGAATAAATTTGAAGTAAAAGGTGTTTTTTATAAACATATTTAATCTTTAATTATTATAACTAGCTTAGATTCATTTTAACTTTGAATATATTAAGAGTTTAGAGAGATCAAATCTATGGAGGTGTAAGCTTCTTTTTTGAGTGCAAAATTTGAGGAAAAGTTTGGACCTTCAAAGATTTGATCCCTTTAGGCAGGGGTTACGATCCATCTTAGGGTGGTTCTATATTTGTATCCATGTGTCTCTTATTCCTTCTCTCTATTCCCCCCCCCCCAAAAAGATACACTCTCTCTCCCTTCGTCCCTTTTCGTCTTCGCCTCTCTCTTCCCCTTTTTTTTCACTCTCCTCTCTCCCTCACCCTCTCCATCTCTCCCTTGTCACTACTCTCTTTGTACTTTTCTCCCTTCGTCTTTCATCTTCCCTCCCTCTTCCTCTCCCACGCTCTCTTGCTCTCCACTCTCCTTCACTCTCTCTCCACTCTTGTCACTCTTATCTCTCCACCTTTCTCCCTTCGTCTTTCTTCCTCCCTCACTCTCTCTCCCCTTTCGAGTCCTCTCTCTTCCTTTTTCTATCCTACCTTTTTTTCTCTCCCTCCATCTCTCTCCCTCTTTAACTCCGTCACTATCTCCCTACCTCTCTTTTATTTCGTCACTATCTTCCTTGCTCTCCTCTCTCCCCTCCATCTTTGTGTATACCCCTCTTTCTCTTTGCCTTTTGTCCTCATCTCTCTTGCCTCTACTCTCTCTCTCACTATCTCTACTTCTCTCTCTTTCCATTCTTCTCTCTCTCACACTTTCTCATGCACTATCTTTCCCTCTTTCTCGTGCACTATTTATAAATTTTACTTCTTAAGCCATAGTATTGTAACAAAGCCTATTCACAAATTCATAATATCAATGGCAAAGTGACCATGAATATCCATGGTTATTGTAACAAAGCTTATTTACAAGTTAATCACATGCATGGTAAAGTGAGGATTTATATTTATGGTTAAGAATCTTGTCATATTGTTATATAATACGCTGATTGTGAAATAAATTATGTCTTTTGGATGTGGTATTGTAACGTCTATTTCCAAATTAACAATATTCACAATAAAGTGGGGGTGAACATCCATGGTTATGAATTTTGATATATTGTTATAAAACATTTTGTTTGTGAAATAAGTTATACTTTTAGGACATGTGATATTGATAATCCATGGTATTGCCCCATGCTGTTGTAACAAAGTCTATTCTCAACTTAATAACAAAATCAAAGTATAACAAATTAACTTTTATTATTTTTATTACTTTAACTTTTTATTTTTAATTGAGACTAACATTTTAAATGTTTACAATCCCTTGCTTTTCTATTTAGGGTTTCACAAGGTAGGTGAAGAGGCCACTAGTATAGAAGGAAAGAAAGTCGAAGTTTGAGTGTTTAATTCTGATATATTTGAAAATGTTTGAAATGGAATACTTATTTTTCAATTTGATGATGTGAATTATTGCAAAGTGTTTATAAGTTGAATGTTTAATTATAGCTACATGCATAATTAATATAAAAAAGGTATTTGATAAATTTTAATTATAGTAACATGTATAGTTAACTATATTAGGTAGTTCGAAACGCTTGGGTCCGTTGATTGATATTGTGATTTTTCCTTGAGAATTAGTTATAAAAAAGTGTTTGATAAATTATTAGAAGTTTGAATGGCTAATATTTGAAAGATGTGGATGTGGATTTTTAGCATTTAAGATATTAGAAAAAGTAGTTAAAAAAAGATTCTTCATAAAAATAAAATTGAATAGTTTACAGAGTCACTTCAATATTTTTTTATGAAATTTAATTTTTAATTTTTTTAAAGAAATAAATAAATGAATATCAAGTGTTATTTTTAATATAAAAAGAATTGAATAAATTTGGAGTAAAAGGTTTTTTTTTTATAAACATATTTAATCTTTAATTATGATAACTAGTTTAGATCCATTTTAACTTTGAATCTATTAAGAGTTTAGAGAGATCAAATCTATGGAGGTGTAAGCTTCTTTTTTGAGTGCAAAGAGGAAGAGTTTGGACCTTCAAAGAATTGATCCCTTTAGGCAGGGGTTATGATGCATCTTAGGGTGGTTCTATATTTGTATCTACGTGTCTCTTATTCCTTCTCTCTATCCCCCCCCAAAGATACACTCTCTCTCCCTCCGTTCCTTTTTGTCTCAACCTCTCTGTTCCCCTTTTCTTTCGCTCTCCTCTCTCCCTCACCCTCTCCATCTCTCCCTTGTCACTACTCTCTTTGTACTTTTCTCCCCTTGTCTTTTATCTTCCCTCCCTCTTCCTCTTTCGCTCTCCACTCTCCCTCACTCTCTCCACTCTTGTCTCTTTGTCTTTCTTCCTCCCTCCCTCTCTCTCCCCTTTTGAGTCCTCTCTCTTCCTTTTTCTATCCAACCTTTTTCTCTCCCCCTCCATCTCTCTCTCCCTCTTTAACTCCGTCAGTATCTCCCTACCTCTCTTTTATTTTGTCACTCTCTCCCTTGCTCTCCTCTCTCCCCTCCATCTTTGTGTATACCCCACTTTCTCTTTCCCTTTTGTTCTCATCTCTCTTGCCTCTACTTTCTCCCTTACTATCTCTACTAATCTCTTTCCATTCTTCTCTCTCTCACACTTTCCCATGCACCATCTTTCCTCTATTATTGTTAGTCATTTTGCTTGTTTTCATAGCTTGGATCCTTAGTTACTATAGATCTATGTTGGTTCTTAATAATATTATTTATATTATATAAATTTTACATCTTTATCTATAAAAGTATTTTAATTTATAATTTTTATTAAAATTGAGAGTTAATCTCTATGGAAAATATATCTCAAAAGTAGTTATAACTTTTTACCTCTTTAAGCCATAGTATTGTAACAAAGCCTATTCACAATTTCATAATATCAATGGCAAAGTGACCATGAATATCCAGGGTTAAGAATCTTGTGGTATTGTTATAAAATATTAGAATATGAAATAAGTCATGTTTTTTTGGGTATTGTCATAAAATATTAGATTATGAAACAAATTGTGTTTTTGGGCACATAAGCCACGTTATTGTAACAAAGCTTATTTGCAAGTTAACACATGCATGGTAAAGTGAGGATTTATATTTATGGTTAAGAATCTTGTCATATTGTTATATAATACTCTGATTGTGAAATAAATTATGTCTTTTACAAAATCAAAGGATAACAAATTAATTTTTGTCATTTTTATTACTCTAACTTTTTATTTTTAATTGAGACATCATTTTAAATGTTTACACTTGTTGTAACACCTAATCCTACATGGATAGGTGTGGAATGCGAAAAGTCACAATGGAGTCCAAGTGACCTTGGAATATGAAACCAAAAGTCACACCATTGTACTATAAATGTACATCTTTGTATAATGGAAAATAAGAAAGCTTCACGCTTATCTTTCATTGTGTTGAGTCTCTTGTTTGTGTGTTTATTCTTCCTCATACACCATGTGTGTGCTTAACATGGTATCGGAGCGGGCGATTGCTGGCCCTGCTCCAAATTGAGTGAGCCATTTGTGTTTATGGCCTATGCATATCTGCAAAAATTCTTGATATTTTTGCAACACTCAGAGTTTCTGCAGCAGACATTTTGCCGCATTCAGAAAGTGGTTTTGGAGAAGAAGAAGCATTCAGAAATTGGCAGCACTGGTTTTGAAGAAGAGTAGCAATGCGCATCTGAAGATTTGACATTTTATGATATGTGGCATATATAAGAGGGTGATTTTTTGAAGAAATTGACATTTGAAGACAAGTTTGCCATCATTGAAAACAGTTCTTTGAAGGAAAAATCAGTTGCCTTAAAGGGCCCTCTTGCACAACTGTTTTTGCTGGACATTCAAATATTTTTGCAGAGATATTGACATTGTATTGTGAGTGGAATTTGGCTCTTCATTTATAGTTGGAATCAGTGAATTTGAGTTGTTGATGTAACTCATTGTTGATTGCCCTCCATCATTTGAGGAGCATATTTTGTACTTAGAGATTTCCATAGTTGGAAGTTCTCTTGAGTCATTTATCTTTCTTGTTGATTCACATTGTAAACGGGTGCATTTTCGGTTGAAGCCGACACCCTTTCATTTTTGGGCCTAAGTTGTTGAAAAATGGCTAAAATCAATGAGGCATTAGAGTTGTTGAATAACTTCATTCATTCAAATGTTCATGATGTGATAAAAATGAGCAAGGATGCTCTTTGTAACATTCAAAGTTGTTTACAAGATGCACAAGAAAAGATTGAGTTTTTGCCGTTGGAATCTCAGCTTCAACAAGACGAACTTCAGCGAAAGAGTCACCATTCTGAACCTGTTTCTGTTCAGAAGATTGAGAAAGACTCTCATCAGAAGAAAGAAGATAAAGTTGCATTTGATTCCCATTCAGTTCTTTGCACTAGAGCACTTGTACATGCAGATGCAGTAGCTCAGCCTGCACTTCTCAAGCCCATCATCAGACCTTGGGAAGAGCTTGTCCACAACAAGCACCGAACTGGTCTTGGATATGACAGGGATGTGTCCTTTCATATTTCAAACTACACAAAGCCCATCATATTTCAGAGTGCTGGATTCATGTATGACAGTTCACCTGCAGCTGTTCCAGATCCTGTTCCACTTCCACAACAGATTGAGAAATGCCAACACTGTGATCGAGTTGGCCATATGAAAGATCATTGTTTTGATCTTCATCCATGCAAGCACTGTGGTTGGCACACTCATTCTTCAGACAGATGCTTTAGACACAAGCCTCCTACAAGAACCAATATTCATCTTGGATGGATCGCTTCTTAGCAATGGGCATCAACAGCCAAGAAGATGTTTAAGACACATGTCAGAACTTGTTCACGGATATTGAACAAACTTGTAGTTGATTTTTCGCCATCATCTCACCTTGTTCCGCGGAAAATGGTGGTCATGTACAAGCTTCGACGTCGGATCAAGCGAGCACAGGCCACAATCTCTCATTCATGTTCGAGTTGGCGGAGTTCAAGCGGCTTTGAGCCACAATTCGTCATTCGGATTCGAGAGATCTAGCCGGGGAACACAAATGCCCATGAGCATGCCTTCGGTTGGTGGACAACCTTAAACCATCATTTTGGTTTGAGTGGATAACCTAAAACCATCACTGCAATTGGCTCATTCCTTCTTTTAGGTTGAAGGTCTCCCTTTCATATATGATGAACACTTCCTCTAGCAGAAGCCTTTAGCTTAGCAGCCTTCAGTTTCTTGTCAGCTTTGGTTGAGTTCCATGGAATGCTTCAAGCATTCCAGAGCTGTTGGTAATCTTAAAACCATCATAGGTAGTAGACCTCCCTTCTTTTAGGTCGAAGGTCTCCCTTTTTTATGAGGGACAATTCCTTTAGCAGAAGATTTCAGCTTCTTGCCAGCTTTGGAAGAGTTCCGGGAACTGCAACAAGTTTTGCGTTCCAGTGTTGGTGGTCATCCTTAAACCACCTCTTTTTTCCAACATTTCAGAGAGTTGATTCAACCCAAGTGCTGCCATGTATACTTTGCAGATTTGTATTACAACTCTCTTCTTGGACTCACACATACCCCTTCGGATTAAGGGGGGATGTTGGAACACCTAATCCTACATGGGTAGGTGTGGAATGCGAAAAGTCACAATGGAGTCCAAGTGACCTTGGAATATGAAACCAAGAGTCACACCATTGTACTATAAATGTACATTTTTGTATAATGGAAAATAAGAAAGCCTCACACTTATCCTTCATTGTGTTGAGTCTCTTGTGTGTGTGTGTTTATTCCTCCTCATACACCATGTGTGTGCTTAACATGGTGTTTAACAACACTCATCATGGGTTTATATTACTTTAAACTTTTTATTTGTTACTTTTAATTTTTTGTTTATTATTTTTAATTTTTTATTATTGAATTAACATTTAAATGTTTACTCATATTTATATCACTTTTGACTTTTTATTATTTTTAGATAGGATTGATATTTAAATTATTTACATACTTATATTACACTTACATACTTATATTACACCTACATATCCACACACACTCATCTCGATATCAATTTTGACTTTTTATTTTTGTTTTTTAAAATTGAATTAATATTTAAAATTGTTTATATATATTGCATCTACACATCTACCCTATACTAGATTGTAGAGGGCCTTTGGGCACAATTAGAAATATGTTTTTTTACAAATGCAATTTATTAGTAAATATATATATATCTCAAGAGTATAAAAGAATATTCCAGGATGCAGGTGTCTAATTAAAGCCATACTTGTCATATGGCGTATCCTCTGCAGGGCAGCTGTCGCAGCCACATGGCACTGGGAGTGCATGGCTCAAGCGAGAATGCCATTAAATCTGTAGATGCCCAACCTAGCACCATTACTTTCACTCGCTCTAATTGCATTTACATTTGTCTTCGCTGCCGAATTGAATTGTATTTCATGGGTAATGGAGCTGCACCTCCCTCATTTTCCTCCCTTCGTCTCTCGGTTCACTTGGCCTGCTTCTTTATTGCATGTTTTGGCCTTCATTCTCTGCTTGCCCACCCGCTCAAGGCCTCTTGCCACCTCTCTTTTAGCAACCCGCCTTATGCTCTTGCTCTTTCGACCTCCGACGCCTCATTGTCATGTTGCCATCACATGAGATGCCGCTGAGGGTAGCCTTCCTGTCCTTCGCTTCCCATACGTGAAGATTGTATTGTGGAATTCACACTCAATGTGAAATCCTCTGAAGCTCCTAACCAACAAAAACTGTCGACCCTCATTTCATTGCACATTCCTAAAGCCCCTTCCAGTGCTTTTGGCTTGGGGTTAAGGAAATGTTTGCGCAAATCTACAATGTCGTCGTCCATCCTTCAGCGACCCAGGGAATCTATGGCTTTGCCCATCAAGTCCGCAGCGAATTCCTCGGGAAGCGACAACGGCAACAACTCAGCAGAGGATGACAACGAAGCAGTCTTGGGTGTACGCTCCGCCTCCACACTAGAGCAGAGTCCCTAGTTGTCCAAGCAAGAAAATCACCTCTCATATTACAACTGTTTCATTGTGGAAGAGACACCTCAAAAAGACATTCACGCTGACAAGCACCAGAATGACTAGTGCTACGATGCCTCTTTCTTTTGTTAGTTTAAGCTCAATTTCAATTTTTTTGTCTACTTACTCTTTGCATAATATGTTTAGTTTATGGATTCATAAGTCTTGCGCTAGTTTCCTCGTCTGGGGCAGCACCACTCTTTCTACATGGTCTAGTTTCTTGGGTGGTTTTTCTACCAGGGGCAGTGTTTTTTATTTTATTTTTTAAACATCTTCTTTCCCGTGGGAATTGGCTAGCACAACAATTTGGGTGGGAATGCTGAAATGTACTGATGTATCTTTTTGTACTATATAATAGAAACTAGGCATATTGATATTAATATTAATATTGATTGTAATTCAAATTTGAATAATTTGAAAGACATTAATGCAAAGAATTTGTTGGTTAAGTGTTTAATTAGAAGAAAATGTTTACAAACTATGAGAAGTTTGGATGGTTAAAATAAATATTTTATTTTTATATTTTCTTTATGGCTGAAAGTAGATATACAGAGAGTCTTTATGACTGAATATATTAGTAAATTGTTTAACAACGTAAATTTATAGAAGTATATATATTAGTAAATTGTTTAGCAAAGTGAATCCCCAGCTTTGCACGATGGTCCCTTCACCTATATTGTAAAGTTTCTAAGTTGGAAATCAATATGTAGAAATCTTCACTTGGTTTTAATGGGGAAGAGGAGGAATAGCTTAGAATGAATTGTATAACAAAGTGAATTTAACATAAGTCCCCAACTGTACAATGGTCTCATGAAATTTCATTGATAAAGACATGATTCTGCCAATCCATGATGCATCTTTCCATTAACGTAATATAGTGTTGTCTCTTCTTTTGTGTTATTTTGAATTTTCTTTCAGTGTTGCAATTGGAATATATGATATTAATTTATGGCTTGTAATTATAGTTGTTGAGATGCTATCATTTTTCTTCGCTGCACTGTTATTTCTGGTCCTTTGGGTGCTTTCTTATTGTTTTTCTTTACTAGTTGAAGAGATTGGTGATTTTAGATTTTACCATATTGCTTGATGGTTCTATGTAGATTTAATTGACATATAATAGGTTTTTTTTGTTTTTGGGATGTTTGTAAAGTTTTTGGTGCACGAGATTGAATTTCTATATTGTGCAGCGCCCTAACATTCAGATAGAACCTTCATTGAAAACTATGAGGGGGGTTTCAAATTCACGTTGGATATCACCCTCCTCTAAGATGAAAAGTTTAATAAATACAATAACAAATAAACCATCAATGACATCACCAAAACCTATAGCCTCTTCAAGGTCTTCCATCCCCTCTTTAAGGTCAAGAATCTATGCAGCAAAGATTTCCTGTGGAAATGATCGTTTAAGAAACAAAACCACATGAAAACCTTCAGTGAGAATAACCAAAACTAAAGTTTCTTCAAGGTATTCAATCCCCTCATCAAGGTATATTATGTTTGGATCAAAGGCAACATCATAGAAAGTTTCATTGACAACACCAAACTCTGCAGCGTCTTCAAGGTCTTTTAACCCAGATTCAAAGTCAGCATTGTCTGCATCAAATTCCTCACCAACGTCATCCCTGTTGTCATCAAAACCATTATTTCAATCTTCCATGCCAAAACTAAGTCAAAAGAATTTAGTTCCTCCTCCAGAACCTTCTTATGTGAGCAAAGGTAGCATCATGTAGTCTAGAAATTTAGTAATGCCACAAGGAACTTCTCTCAAAGTGAAAACAAATACTTTGCAGCCTTTTTTAATGCCTACTTTTTTAGGTGGAACACCTCCAAGTTTAAGGACTACAATGCCAGAAAAGACAACTTTAGCTAATAGGTGTAGACTTGGAGTCCCTAACTTTGCACAAAGTACAACTGAAGTTCTTATTGTAAGCAGTCCAAGAAGACATTCATGATCACAGAGTAGAGCAAGAGAAAGAGTTTTATATGACAACCTACTGGTGATAGGTATAGTTTGCAGACTACCAAACTACATGGTAATGACATTCACAATGTGACAATGCCCATTTCACTTGGCAACAAGTTGGTAGAGAAAGGTATATATGAAAGGAGACATCTCTCTCAAAGTATAGTAAAGCAATCAACTAAGTCTTCCAATGCCACCATACAACCCTAAAAGACAGTGAATTTAATGTCATCTCAAGAGAACACTGGCTTTGGGAGGACACTCTCAAAGCCAACCTTCGTTATGGCTTTGAAACACATTATAAGTATTGACTCAAAAACCTTTTCTACATAATTTGCCCTCACATGGAACTTAATTTCATATTCTTCTTTTGCCAAAAATGAATGAAATTTTCCTTGCAATTTGGCCTACAATATTTGATAATTCATATTGATGGAACATGTTTGTGTTGCAATTGTGAGAACGTCTGTTGTATGCAGAAGCTTCAATAAAAATTTATAAAAAAAGACATTTATGCTTTGTTGTTTTCAGGATTTAAGGAAAATTACACCAAGTAGCTTCCAGTCTCATATGACCATCATGTCGAACTCATCTTAGGACATTGTCCGAGCAAGAGCCACCAAAAGCAAGAAATCTGGTATACATGACTCTCCAATTGCAATTAACATGAATGCTAGCTATGAGTATGGTGCATTCATTGATCCATATCCTCGATGGGGCATGTTTGATGACAATGATTTGGGGAGTGAGAGAGGTCATTATTACAATAGAATTAAATTTCAGCGAGATGGTAGGAGCACAATCTGGTTGAACAATCCATAATATGGAGAGAATAAATATGGGTTGACTATCTTTTTTGACCAAGGAGTTGAAATATTATCCGATCCAATATATAATGCCACAAAACCATACATCGGTAGTGAATATTACAATAATAAAATTGGAAATGAGTATTAATGGAAATTGTATCAGGTAAGAAAATAAAATATATCATTAAGAACCATTTGATTGGCCACAACTATACTATCCTGATATGTTTGTCATGAAATTGTGTACTGCATTGAGTTGTTTTATGGACACATCTGCAACCTCCCACTTCTATTGTATTGTTCGACTTTTGGGCTTTTCCTTAGATAATACAATTGCAACACAAGTCTTATCAGTCTTTTGGGTCACTACTTTTAGAGCCAAAAGCACAATTGTGATTGAGCAGCTTCATGCACCTCGAAATGCGATTGAGAAAGTTCATGTACAAAATGTTCCACTAAATCACATAAGTTTGAGAGGGTTCACCTTTATTTACCACTGTGAATAGATGCTTGTAGCTCTAGATGGGATTCAACTTGGTAACATTATCCCATAGGAAATCAACAAAGTCACATATTCACACGAAACATTTTTCTAAAATACTTTTATTGAACCCCATTCCCAATACATATTTCCAATAAGAAAACCCTATTTTTACTCAGTGTCCCCTATTTTTATTAGATACCTTTTTTAGGATCCCCATACATATAAATTACCCCATATAAATGCAATATATGGACTCTATTTTTTAGAATTGTAAACCCCTTTATGAATGAGTGTTCTAAGATAGTGGTCAACAATGTGAAGTACTTGTGCACAAAGATTGGATATGTTTGTTATAAAAACTAGTTTCTGAACTTCAAGGAATCCACAAGAAATAAAAAGACATATATAACTAATAAGGTGTTGAATAAGATTTAACTAAAAGTCCACAAGGTAGGAAATAATCTATGCCATTTAGTTTGTACCCAGAGAACATATGACATTTGGCATAATACTACATATATTTTGCTTAACATCATGAAGATTGTTAGTAATGGGTAGTTAGTATGCATCAATTTCAATGTTAAAGAGTCATGAGGATAATGACATCATGTCCTACCATAGCTTTTTGCCCACTGATTTCTATAGTTATGATGTGATCGATGTTCTGTGGCAGAATTCTTGAACATGATGAATCTTAGTTGTTATGTTGAATTTTTTTGTTCTAGTTCTTTTTCTGTATAAAATGTTTCCTTTAACTATCATAAAATATATTACATATTAGTAATATCACACAAAATGGTGCGCAATTGAGAAGCCTCAACAATTGAAAATAGTGGTGTGAAAATCCCTAGTATCTATAAAAAACTTCCCAAAAACATGAAGGCTACCAAAATTGACACATGGACATACAATTTAGAAGAAACATTTCTTAAAATCCGCTTGAAAAAAAAAAAAAAAAAAAAAAATTAAAAAAAAAATTCTTGCCATAAAGGCACAAAAGTAGTGTTCACACATTTCCAAACAATTCACTAACTATCATGATGAAACCTGTAATTAAAGGGGTATCTTCTTTGTCATTAGAAATTCCCCCCAACCATCATTAGTTGCCTAAAAAGTTGTGATATTTTAAATTGAACCATCATTAACATGGTACATATCTTTGGTTGGATTCTTGTTCTTTTAAATAACGAGGGAAAATGTTAACAAGTTATCAATATGGGGCAGTGGTGGAGGGATGTATGGTCTAGCTATAATGATGCTCGCCTTTAGTGATCAACACAACTAGCTCCATGGCTTGGCCTTCTACTACAACTTTGTGATTCCATAGAGAAAGCAGAGGGAGTATGAGAGCCAATAGAATGTCATAAGTTCGTTCTTTGTTTTCTTAAGTAAAAATTTGAGCATATTTTCCATTGTTAAAATCTAAACAAGAATTATTTCTTTTCTTACACACAAGAAATAGAATTACAGCTCTAATAATCTATTGGGATCTAGGGAAGTTGATAGCCTAAGACACTTTGTACCCTAAGATAGAAACCTATTAGGAAATGGGTGTAGTGAGTATTACACACCCAAGTGGATAATCTCTATGAGAAAAAATTTCTCTCATTTTATTTGCTCGCATAAATTAGAGAGTGTTATTCACTGGTGATGCAGGGCCAACCCTACAAGACCCAGAATCTCTCCCAATACCATGCATGTAAATTGCATCTCAGTAAATGCCCCAATTAAAACTCAAGTCTGGCAATTTCACAACTTTTGCGGAAGCTCAAAAATAAATGTTTGAAAAGGTTAGTCTCACCTTGATCAAATTCCATAATTATTGACTTCATTGTATGGAATTACCAATCCAGCTTTTGCCTAACACCCATTTATCCCATTTTTTTTAAACTTCAGACTTTATAATCCAACCCAAGGCTTATCATAATATTGAGCCTGCTAGCATTCAATTTACATTTCATGTCCAAAGTTATTTGATTGCCCCCACGAGAATTTCTTTTCATTTCATGCATGTTATAAAACTATGATTGGAATCCATATTAAATGTTCAGCCTTCACCTTATTCAACGCAAGTCTTGGTCCAACATCCATACAATTATTTTTCTTACAAACCTGATTTGAATGGCGCTAGCGACCAAGTCTGTCTTAAATTGAATCACGCTCATTCAATTCTAACAATTGAACCTTTCGACTCATGTTAATGTCAATCCATATAAAACTTAGATTTGACTAAAAAAATCGAATGCCAATATTGCATACCTGTCTATCCAACGATGCTCAAACTGTAGCGATCCTGCAAACACGACTTCTGAACATATTGGAGCTGGGGTTCAATAACTTCTGATTCGATTCAAACAGAATCAAATCGCTTCAGTTCAATACGTTTTATCCCGATTCTATTTATAAATCGGTCTTCAAATTGTGTTTGGCTTGGAATTAAAATTGTACTTGATGCATTTGACTCAACCAACAGTGATCAAACCAGAACTGGAATTGATTACTTTGAAATTGAATTACACCGGTTTTTAAATTTGATTCAACCCAGAAATTCATCTCTCCGCTCAAACACAGTTTCCTCTGCGTCCAGGATTAGAATCGATATTGATTTATATTAAAACCGAAATTAATTCGTTGCATAAATTAACCGCCAGTGTTAACCTTCAGATCTGTCACAACGCTATAACCTGCCATGCTCAAAGTTACTTTTTCAAACTGATATTTAATTGTGTTAAGCCTGAGTTCTGTCTTAATTGTGTTAATTTGCATTTCTCTGCGTTAACTTAACCCATTAACAACGTCCAATTAAGCTATATATCAATATAATGTAAGTAAACAGACACTTACCCATCGATTCCACTTGATTTGTCCCAATCTTGATCCAGAAAGGTGTATTTCGATCAAACGTGCTTTTTGCATTTCACACAGCAATTCAATGCGTCCCATTTAAATCACAAACATAACAACCAAGCAAACCGGCGAAGATAAGGATACTTCTCTTGCGTTTTCCTGAAGGTCTAATTCGGTCAGCAGAATTTCCCTTTCATAATTTTCAAAGTTCTTAGTGCTTGGATTCCCTAACGCTATTCCATGTGATACAATTAAAAATTGAACAGTTTCAGTCCACCTTCTGTATAATCGATTTTTCAAGGATCGATACATCAATTTCATAAGACAATTTCAATAGAATCGACTCAACTTGGGTCAATACTAATTCATCAATCACCCAATACCCAAAACGTGCAAATCACCCAGAATTTAGGAACAAAATCAATTCATCCAATTCACATGCGCATAATTCAACTCTCAATTACAGTATCTAACAAGAAATTTCCCAATCAACCAATATATATATAATCTGAAACAAACAAAATTACTTACAAACTCTTGTTTTGGCCAGATATTCGAGATCTATGGCCCTTTACAATTGCCCGAAGGCTCCCAAGTAGAAACCCTATCACTACTCACACTCTCTCTGATCTCAATGCCCTTTGAGGCTTGATAATTTATACAAATTTTAAAATGATCTAATTTAATGCTCAATCCCTTCAACTTCTCAACAAATCCCCAAATATCTCAACACCCTTAAAAGATAGATTTTTATCCCTAAAACCTTGCAACTAAATCTATCTTAGGATTCCTAATTATCTCTTAGATATCTCTCATCTAATTTCTCTCATGTTTTCCAGTTGTTTGGAAACATTTACAAATTCTCACAAATAATTAATTAAAATATAATTAATCACTCAAAAATAATATTAATATTTACATGAAATTAATAAATTCTCAAAAACATGAGACCCCTAGGTTTAATAAAAATACAAGGCATTTTTCCGAGCTAATGCTCCTGCATCAGATTCCCAAGGTTGAAAATGATCATGATTTCTTGATCATGCGTTTCAAATCTTTATCCACCTGGATCCCACACTTTGTTTTGCAAGTCATCATCTGCTGTCGATTGCTGCTTTTCTCCTGGTTTCCATATCTTGTTCTGCATCCTGCCTCCAACTATACTTTCATACTCTGCTTTTGTCTTTCCCTTGCTTAAATTCTTCTGCTTTCTTGCTGTTGTCTGCTGCCTCTGAGACACCTTCATCATCAGTCTTCTGATGCTTTCAATTTCTATGTCTAGCCTTTCCTCTGTTTGGAAATTTCTTTGTCTATTGCTGCTGCTTTCACTTCCTGTTGCTGCCGCTAATGTTGTCTCAGCTGCCACCATAGATGTTGCTGCCTCCCAAACTTTCTGTCCCTCTGCAACATTCTTTCGCTCATCACCTGTAAATTTATCTTCAGAAAATAAATTATCTTTTAATTCTCTTCCTGCAGTAACATATCCATTTATCTCTGTTTGTATACTAGTAAGCAAAATCAATTTTAACAAACTAGTATCTGCTCCTTTCACATCTTCAAGCAAATTTACTTCAGTCCCTGCAACTTCTGGTTCAAATGTCTCCAGAAAACATTTCAGCCATTTCTTTTCAAGCATTTCATCAACATGCTGCAAATTAGTTTCAGCATAACCTTCATCTTCCCCTTCGACAATCTTCAGTAATTGTCCATCATCATCTTGATTGATTTTAGCAATCAAATCAAGTTCTTCCAACACTGTAGCCTCATCCTCTATCACTGTAGCAGTTCCAAAATTTTGCCCCACAGTCTTCTCTTGGATATATAGACAAGCCAACTCTTTCTTGTCACCCATGGTAACAAGCCTCTGCATATGAGACATGACTGTCTCATCTTCTTTCTGCAACAGTTCTTCTTCTTCCAAGACAATTCCAAGTGATGGACTGTCTTCTGCATCACCTGTAAACACAATCAAATTGTCAGCATCAAAATCACAAGACCCAATCGTCTCACTTGTTGATTCAGTCACCAAGTTCTCTCTCTGCAGTTCCAAGTCTTCTTCAGGACTCAGAAAATTGTCACTGGCTTTCTCCTCAGCTTTCTCTGGCAACACTTCAGTATGCTGCTCTGAGTTCCTTTCCAACTTCTTTGTCAGCACATCAGTGTGTTGATTTTCATTCACCATGAGACTGTCAGCTAGTCTCTCCTTCTTTCCATCCTCTGCTCCATGACTGTCATTCATGAAAACTTTCTTATGTTGCTTCTTCAGCAAATTATCCTGTGTGTAAGTCCTCTGCCTCTCCAATTCTCTTCTCTGAAGATCTAGTTTCCTATACAATTCAACAATTTCATTAGGAGTAGAACTTGGAAACTTCACACAATTTTCCATACCTTCACCAGCTCTTGACCAATCATCAGTTGGTCCTTCTCTCTCTGCACCAATATTCTGATTAGACTTCTTTGTCTTCATTTCCTCCTGAGATCTTGCTATCTCAGCATTGATCTGAACAGACTTCAGATTCAACTCTTCTTGAACAAGCTCTAAAGCTTGCTCATCTCCCTGTACTATACCTGCAAACATACACAACTTATTAGTTTTAAAACCGCAAGACTTTTCAGTCTTGACTGCTTCCTCCAGCAATTTCCTTTGAACAGATCTGCATGTGGAATCTTCAAATTCCGTCTCTGGCTCAAGAACTCTAAGTTCCTCCTTCAATAAGGAAATCACACTTTGCCTCAAATTCATCTGCAATGGTTTCCAAATCACTCTCTTTCCCTTCAGTGGAAAGATCCATCCTCCTTTTTTATTTTCCTGCTCTTGCAGCCATTCCTGTAGTACCTGCAATTGTACCTTCATTACTGCAATTTCTCTTTCTCTGACTTCATTAGTCATCTTATCTCTATGGCATTCCTCTGAACCTCTTCTCTGATCCTCCATGATCATCTTCTCCATGAGTTTCTCACTCACCATGAGTTGCACTAGCCTCTGCAACAGCAAGCTCTCCTGCTGCCCCTTACCTCACCAATCCGCTTCACTGGATCTGGACTTTTGGTAAGTATTGGTTCACTGCCTCTGGAACCTCTTGAGCACTCTCTCTGCTCTCTCTAGGCTATCTTTTCAACTCACCTTCTTCTTCAGGACACTGCAATTGTCCTCCCTATCCAGCCTTTAGCTGAATGTCAGGTTCACTGCCATCATCTTGTCTACAACCATAAACTTTAATCACAAATTTCAAATCAGAAAATTATCTCACCTTTAAGATCCTGCATGATCTTGTCCTCCATTCATTTCTGCAATCCTGTTCACTGCAATTGTGTAGCTTGCATATCAGATTTAGAATACATTCAAATAAACACTCTTTAGTTCTCAACAGCGCCTTCCTGCACTCAACAAACATCTTCAATTTCAACAGAGCCTTCCGGCTCTGATACCAAAATGATGCAGGGCCAACCTTGCAAGACCTAGAATCTCTCCCAATACCATGCATGTAAATTGCATCTCAGTAAATGCCCCAATTAAAACTCAAGTCTGGCAATTTCACAACTTTTGCGGAAGCTCAAAAATAAATGTTTGAAAAGGTTAGTCTCACCTTGATCAAATTCCATAATTATTGACTTCATTGTATGGAATTACCAATCCAGCTTTTGCCTAACACCCATTTGTCCCATTTTTTTAAACTTCAGACTTTATAATCCAACCCAAGGCTTATCATAATATTGAGCCTGCTAGCATTCAATTTACATTTCATGTCCAAAGTTATTTGATTGCCCCCACGAGAATTTCTTTTCATTTCATGCATGTTATAAAACTATGATTGGAATCCATATTAAATGTTCATCCTTCCCCTTATTCAACGCAAGTCTTGGTCCAACATCCATACAATTATTTTTCTTACAAACCTGATTTCAATGGCGCCAGCGACCAAGTCTGTCTTAAATTGAATCACGCTCATTCAATTCTAACAATTGAACCTTTCGACTCATGTTAATGGCAATCCATATAAAACTTAGATTTGACTAAAAAGGTCGAATGCCAATATTGCATACCTATCTATCCAACGATGCTCAAACTGTAGCGATCCGGCAAACACGACTTCTGAACATATTGGAGCTGGGGTTCAATAACTTCTGATTCGATTCAAACAGAATCAAATTGCTTCAGTTCAATACGTTTGATCCTGATTCTATTTATAAATCGGTCTTCAAATTGTGTTTGGCTTGGAATTAAAATTGTACTTGACGCATTTGACTCAACCAACAGTGATCAAACCGGAACTGGAATTGATTACTTTGAAATTGAATTACACCGTTTTTTAAATTTGATTCAACCCAAAAATTCATCTCTCCGCTCAAACACAGTTTCCTCTACGTCCAGGATTAGAATCGATATTGATTTATATTAAAACTGAAATTAATTCGTTGCATAAATTAACCACCAGTGTTAACCTTCAGATCTGTCACAACGCTATAACCTGCCATGCTCAAAGTTACTTTTTCAAACTGATATTTAATTGTGTTAAGCCTGAATTCTGTCTTGGCATTTCTCTGCGTTAACTTAACCCATTAACAACGTCCAATTAACCTATATATCAGTATAATGTAAGCAAACAGACACTTACCCATCGATTCCACTTGATTTTTCCCAATCTTGATCCAGAAAGGTGTATTTCGATCAAACGTGCTTTTTGCATTTCACACAGCAATTCAATGCATCCCATTTAAATCACAAACATAACAACCAAGAAAACCGGCGAAGATAAGGATACTTCTCTTGCGTTTTCCCGAAAGTCTAATTCAGTCAGCAAAATTGCCCTTTCATAATTTTCAAAGTTCTTAGTGCTTGGATTCTCTAACGCTATTCCATGTGATACAATTCAAAATTGAATAGTTTCAGTGCACCTTCTGTATAATCAATTTTTCAAGGATCGATACATCAATTTCATAAGACAATTTCAATAGAATCGACTCAACTTGGGTCAATACTAATTCATCAATCACCCAATACCCAAAACGTGCAAATCACCCAGAATTTAGGAACAAAATCAATTCATCCAATTCACATGCGCATAATTAAACTCTCAATTACAGAATCTAACAAGAAATTGTTGAAAATGCAACAAGATGATGGAGCTTAGTGAAATGAAGTTGTCTTCACTAAGTGGGCTCGCAGGCAATTTTTGGCGCAAAGTCTATTTTTAGACTATGTCTATTTTTAGACATATGGATCATGGTCTATGAGTTTCAGGATGCTATTTATGGATGATTGGTCGAGTTGGTAAAAATAGATGGACCTCTATTTTTAGACATTGGGCGGTTTCTATTTTTAGACTGTCAAGCTAAAAATAGAACAGTCAAATATTATTAACCCTTAATAATATTTAGACTATAAACATTATCTTATCCTCTTGGAGCACTTCAGTTTGATGCTTGGATGTGGCACATGCAGCTGACAGAAGGAAATACGCTTTTCCTAAGGGTTAGCTGAGCTATTGCATGGTTGACTTCGCTTAGACTCATGGGTGTAGTTTTGGTGGAGTTGATACGATCACTAAGGTCAGGTTCTGGCTTACGAAGGTATTAGTTGTATTTAGTTTAACTCAAGCAAATCAGAGATGAGTGGTGTGAATTAATTATTAATTAATTCACTAATTATTAACTCATTATCAGCCTAAAGAACACATCGCTTAACACCAAGGCATGGACAGCCTTCCAGCACTGGAAGAGATAAAAAGAAAGAGCTTCGGTTTGCTATTAGTTGTGCATGAGATTAGCACAAGAATTGGAGGAGATTTCAAATGAGGATTGTGCAGTTGGAGCTAGTGGGATTCGAACTTGGATCTCATCCATAATCCTTTTGGATTGCGCAGTAGAGGCAGGAAAACAGTGGAGGAGTTTTGAACCCGTGACTTGTTCAAAACTGAGCTAGTTTTTGTGTAACTTTTGGAGATAGTACTGAGTACTTGTGAGGAGTATTGTGCTATGTATTGTCACATGTTCTCTTCCATTATAATATACAAAATGGCTGGGGGTTTTCAGCTATACGCTTTCCCCATTACATACTGTGTTGAGATGTGTGCTTGATTATGTTTTAATGAGCGCATGTGACTGCTTTCTATTTCCGCATATTGATGATCAAATTGTAGAAGAGGTTATGTGTTATGCATGAATTCGAATTAGTGTGTGACTAGGATAATATCGGTGAATAAATCCCTCATTATTCAACAAATTTCTACATGGTATCGGAGCGAAGAATTGATCATCGAGATCTATTACAGTGATTGCAATTATTTCGGTAGACAGAGTCTGTAACGGGCCAGGTAGCCTCTGGATCCATCCTTTCCTTGAAAGGTGATATATCCAGTAAATTCCCTTACAGTCGATCTCTGTGCTAGAAATAATTTTTTCTCACAGATCCAGAAGCAGCTGAGTTTTGAGCTTGGAATTCGAATTTTGCAGCAGTTTGTTTTCTTGGTGCTAGAGTTGAAATGTCTTTCAACGGATTGCGACTGGAATATGCCCTTGAGGGTAGTTCGAATTATGTTGCATGGAAGGACAGAATGGAGGCGGTATTAGATGATAACGGGCTGAAGGAGTTCATAGATGCTGAGGTCCCAAAGCCTACTGATGCTGCTCAAGTTGAGGCTTGGCAAAAGAAGATGGCAAAATGTCGAAGGATTCTGTTGGAGGGCGTGAAGGATCACATTGTATCCAGCCTGCATGGAAAAGCTTCTCCATATTTGATGTGGAAAGCGTTGACAGATCTATTCCAGAGCAAGAGCGACCAAAGGAAGCTGGCGCTCAAGGATAAACTCATAAACATTAAGATGGAGAAAGGCGACAGTATCGCCAAGTACCTCACGAAGTTCACTCAATGCAGAGATGAGCTGGGAAGTGTGGGGGTGACTGTCGATGATGAGGACTTGGTGGACCTGGCTCTCCTTGGTCTTTCGAAGAGTTGGCATCCCTATCAGGACTCTGTCAATGGTCGGGAGAAGTTGCCGGGATGGGAGCGACTTTGGTCGGATCTCATGCAAGAGGAGATAAGGCGGACTACCAGGGACGGATCTTCATCAAAGGTATATGATGAAGAAAATTGCACTTTGATTTCCAAAACAAAGAAGGGGAAGAGCAAGAAAGCTTCTCAGTGTGGTGAGAAAGGCAAGAAGCAAGACATGTCCAAGGTGAAGTGCTTTCACTGTCACCAACACGAACATTATGCCACAAATTGTCCGCAGAAGAAGAAAAATAAGCATGCTATTGGATCTGCAGCGGGAGAGGCCTTAGCCTCACAGTTTGAGCTGGATTTTTCACTGATCGCATGCTTGGTCTTAAGTGTGATGGGATCAGTATGGTTCTTGGACAGTGGTGCGTCATTTCACATGACCGGAGATCGGGATTTGTTTTCAGATCTGGAGGAGAAAGATCTTGGAGTGCACATCGAGATGGGCGATGATGGTAGATACAGTGCGACCGATATCGGTACCATTTCCTTTGAGAGGGAGTCTGGTAAACCCTTCATATTGAAGGAAGTATTGCATGTTCCAGGATTGATGAAGAATCTGATCTCTGCGGCGATGTTGGAAGACAAGGGGTATGATGTTGTCTTCAACGAGGGAAAAGCTTTCCTGCGCAGTAAGACAACTGGAGAAACCCGGAAGATAGGGGTTCGAGTCAAGAACCTTTATCAGTTGCAAGTAGATGGCTGCACAACAATGGCATGCAAGGCGGGAGAAGTGGTGAGCCAGGATGATGGCAAGCTGTGGCACCGGAGATTGGGCCACCTTCACCATGGAGCCTTGAAGATACTGCAGCAGATTTCTGCTGGGCTTCCTAAGGGCACTCTTGCGCAGTCAGAGCAGTGCAAGGGGTGTACCTTGGGAAAATTTGTGAAAGCCACCTTTCACGAGAAGGATAGTCATGCCACGACGATCCTTGAGAGAGTTCACACAGACGTGTATGGACCTCTCTCAGTAGCTTCGACAACAAAGAACAAGTACTATGTGATCTTTGTTGATGATTTCTCTCGGAAGTGTTGGATCTTCTTCATGCAGAAGAAGAGCGAGACATACTCAAAGTTCTGTGAGTTCAAGGCGCTGGTTGAGAAGGAATCGGGGAAGCATGTGAAGGCTCTTAGAGCGACAATGGGTGGTGAATTCATCGTTGGAATTCAAGGAATTTTGGCAAATGCTAGGTATGATTCTGAGAGAGCCTATCGCACCCCATAACCCAAGGCAGAACTCCAAGCTGTCGAGCTGAAGAATGCAATGATCGTGGAGCCGCACGCGATGTCGCATGACTGTGGCTCTACCCCTTTCACTTGTGGGCAGAGGCATGCAATATCGCAAGATATGTAACCCCGTTGTCCTCACAAGGTTCTTGGCATGAGTACACCGGAAGAGGCTTATTCTGGCAAGAGGCCTGATATTTCCCATTTGCGGATTTTTGGTTCTCCTGTCTACATGCATGTGACGAAGGATGCGAGAAGGAAGCTGGATCCGACCGCAGAGGTTGGAATATTTGTGGGGTACACTGATACACCTCACAACTATCGTGTGTATTTTCCTTGTGACAGATAAGAAATGTTGAAGTGACAAAGTGACTTTTAGATATCAACTTTCAGAGGAGAAAGCTATGCAAAGAGCCAGCTTGAGAGGGAGCCACACTTGCATGCAGATGAAAAGCTTTGAGTGATGCATGATGAGCCCAAAGATGTGGACTTCAGCTACATGAGGTGGTTCATGGAGTGGAAGAGACCACTCATGCAAATGGGCCAAATCACGCAGGGCGCAAGCGCATCATGTTTGTTGCATTGGCTCAAGACTGGCTCAAGATGCGTAGAAGGTTGTAGGACCACCTATGGCACAACAGAGGGCTGCAGACAAGGACCTCCACTTAGCACACTGATACATGGCTCTTGTGAGCAAGTGTATCGTGACAGAGCCATCCTCTTTCGAGGAAGCTGTGGAGGACCCCGCTTGGGTAGATGCCATGGTGGAAGAGTATGATTCGATTGTCAGAAACAGTGCATGGGAGATTGTCCTGAGACCGGAGGGGAAATCAGTGGTGAGTTCGAGATGGATCTACAAAGTGAAGCAGAAGCACCCGGGAGTGCGGGAGAAGGATGGCAAAGATTTAAGGCTCGTGGCTTCCTCGCGCATCGAGGGGATCGATTATGAGGAGACCTTTGCACCTGTCGCAAGGTACTCTTCCATACGGACGATCCTAGCTCTCTCAGCGCAGATGGGGTGGCACATCCATCAAATGGATGTGAAGACTGCGTTCCTCAATGGAGTCATTGAGGAGGAGGTGTACATAGAGTAGCCCGAAGGTTTCGAGATCTTCAGCAGTGAGTCGCATGTTTGCCGACTCAAGAGAGCACTGTACGGGCTGAAGCAAGCACCTCGTGCTTAGTACACACGGATAGACAGTTACTTTATCGGACTTGGATTCTCCAAGAGTGAGGCGGATCCTAACCTGTACCAGATTGTGGTGGAGGGGAAGTTGCTGATCATTGTACTATATGTAGATGATCTGATTTTGACGGGAGATGAGCTGTTGATACTTTCATGCAAGGAGGATCTTGCTAGAGAGTTTGAGATGAAGGACTTGGGCCTCCTTCATTATTTCCTGGGATTGGAAATTTGGCAGCGCAGTGGTGGACTGTTTGTTTCTCAGGGTAAGTATGCTCGAGAGATACTGGAGAAGTTCAACATGCATGGCTGCAAGCCTATTGATACTCCTCTTCCTGGAGGTTGGAGGAAGGAGGATGCTACTTCAGCGGAGGTAGTGGATGCCACTGTTTATCGACAGTTGGTGGGGTCGCTTATGTATCTGGTCAATACACGACCCGATATATGCTATGCTGTTAACCATCTTTCGCAAGCTATGGTTAAGCCTACCAAGCTCTTCTGGAAGGCAGGCAAGCATGTATTGTGTTATCTCAGTGGCACATCGGGATATGGCCTGTGGTACAGACAGGAGGATGAGGTGAAGCTGTGTGGTTTCACGGATGCAGATTGGGCAGGGAGCCCAACGGATCGAAAGAGCACATATGGAGGGATCTTTAGTATCGGGTCGACAACAGTTTCTTGGTACAGCAGGAAGCAGAGATCCGTGGCACTCAGTTCAGCAGAGGCTGAGTATATGGCAGCAAGCTTGGCTGCATGCGAGGCCATATGGATGAGGAAGATCCTGGTCGGGTTGTTCGGGTCACACTTGGAGCCTACCGTGATTTATTGTGATAACCAGAGTTGCATTAAACTCTCAGCTAATCCAGTATTTCATGATAGATCCAAACACATCGACATCAGGTACCATCATATCAGAGATTGTGTGCAGCGGAGAATCATGTTACTTTCATATATTCCCACGGAGGATTAGGATGCTGACATCTTGACGAAGGCGCTCACCAGGAGCAAATTCGAATTCCACAGAGGCAGGATAGGGGTTGCAGATAATCCATATCTTGTTGAGAGGGAGTGTTGAAAATGCAACAAGATGATGGAGCTTAGTGAAATGAAGTCGCCTTCACTAAGGGGGCCCGCAAGCTATTTTTGGTGCAAAGTCTATTTTTAGACATATGGATCATGGTCTATGAGTTGCAGGATGCTATTTATGGATGATTGGTCGAGTTGGTAAAAATATATGGACCTATATTTTTAGACATTGGGCGGTTTCTATTTTTAGACTGTCGAGCTAAAAATAGAACAGTGAAATATTATTAGCTCTTAATATATTTGGACTATAAACATTATTTTATTCTCTTGGCGCACTTTAGTTTGAGCTACGGATGTGGCCCATGCAGCTGACAAAGGAATTACACTATTCCTAGGGGTTTGGTTGAGCTATTGCATGGTTGACTTCAGTTAGACTCATGTGGCAAATTTTTGGTGGAGTTGATTGAGGAGTTGATGGAGTTGTGTTCGGTTTAACTTAGTTGAACTAGTTGTATTTAGTTTAAATGGCTAATACACTAGAGATGAGTGGTGTGAATTAATTATTAATTAATTCACTAATTATTAACTCATTATTCAACTAAAGAACACATCATTTAACACCATTGCATGGACAGTTCAGTGGAGACCAGTGGAAGAGATAGGTGAAAGAGTCGGTTTGCTATTAGTTGTGATATTAGTTGTGCATGAGATTGGCACAAGCATTGGAGGAAATTTCCAATGAGGATTGCACAGTTGGAGCTAGTGGGATTCGAACTTGGATCTCATCCATAATCCTTTTGGATTGCGCAGTAGAGGCAGGAAAACAGTGGAGGAGTTTTGAACCCGTGACTTGTTCAAAACTTAGTTAGTTTGTGTGTAACTTTTGGAGATAGTACTGAGTACTTGTGAGGAGTATTGTGCTATGCATTGTTACATTTTCTCTTCCATTACAATATACAAAATAGCTGGGGTTTTTCAGCTATAAGCTTTCCCCATTACATACTGTGTTGAGATGTGTGCTTGATTATGTTTTAATGAGCGCATGCGACTGCTTTCTATTTCCGCATATTGATGATCAATTGTAGAAGAGGTTATGTGTTATGCATGAATTCGAATTAGTGTGTGACCAGGATAATCTCGGTGAATAAATCTTCATTATTCAGCAAATTTCTACAGAAATTTCCCAATCAACCAATATATATATATAATCTGAAATAAACAAAATTACTTACAAACTCTTGTTTTGGCCAGATATTCGAGATTTATGGCCCTTTACAATTGCCCGAAGGCTCCCAAGTAGAAACCCTCTCACTAACACTCTCTCTGATCTCAATGCCCTTTGAGGCTTGATAATTTATACAAATTTTAAAATGATCTAATTTAATGCTCAATCCCTTCAACTTCTCAACAAATCCCCAAATATCTCAACACCCCTAAAAGATAGATTTTTATCCCTAAAACCTTGCAACTAAATCTATATTAGGCTTCCTAATTATCTCTTAGATATCTCTCATCTAATTTCTCTCATGTTTTCCAGTTGTTTGGAAACATTTACAAATTATCACAAATAATTAATTAAAAATATAATTAATCACTCAAAAATAATATTAATATTTACATGAAATTAATAAATTCTCAAAAACATGAGACCCCTAGGTTTAATAAAAATACAAGGCATTTTTCCGAGCTAATGCTCGTGCATCAACTGGCATGTATTTTGTAAAGGCCTCGACCTAGTTCCAATTAAAATCCATTCACCAGGTTGTAGAGAATTTCAAGCCAAATTTCATGAAGAGTAAGTTGGGGATGATCAACTTGACCTATTCGATGACATGTCTATGAAGATTGGCTACATTGAACTTTTTTTCTACTTAGGAAAAGAGACACATTCCCATGTCCGAGAATAAAAAATGTCCTTGATATTGTTAATGCGTCTTTTGAAAAATGAAAGGACCAAGAACCATGCCATATTGAATTTATTTCATAAAGTAGTATGAGGAAACCATAAAGAGTTATCATTCAAAATAAACCAACTTCAAAGCCTTGGCATTTCCAGTTAAATATTCTAGGAAACCTTCTAGGCCCTCCAAATTCTCTAAGCAGTAAAAGTCCCTTTCACATTCACAATGGTTGGGTTAATAATCGAATTCTATAAATTTATACTCTGTGGGTATGGCCTCCGTTGTTTTGCACCCTTAGCAACTTGCAGGACTAGAAATAGTCAGGCATCGACTTCGTGTAAAGGGTTATGGTGGTAGAGGTACTCTTATTATAGGCTCACTAGACGAAGCGCCTTACCAAAAAAAAAAAAAAAAAAAAAAAAAAAAAAAAAAAAAAAAACACGAATCTGCATAAAATATATCAAATGTTCACACAAATAGGACTCCAAAGCCGTACATGTTTCATGCTTGACAAATATTCTGTAAATATTTATGAGTAAGATCCACTGTATTTATGGATACATTTGCGGAAACAATTTTTGTACCATGCAATTAACCTACCTGAAAAATCTCCAATTTTTTTTACAAAAACATAACATTTTCTAATATTATTTTCTGCAAATATTTATGAATATTTGTACCATGCAGTTATCATGTTTGAAAAATATCCATTTTTTCTACAAAAATATAAAATCTTTTGTTTGAATTTACCAGACTTTGGTGTGGGTAGATTACAAGAATTGGGATTGGAAAAAGGATGGGGATACAATGCAAAGAATCTTTTGGATATGATTCATTTGTTGTTGGAGGTCATTCAAGCACCTGATCCATCGAATTTGGAAATGTTTCTAGGAAGGATTCCTATGTTTTTTAATTTTGTGATAATTTCACCTCGTGGTTTTTTTGGGAAAGCAATTTTAGGAATGCGAGACACTGGTGGATAGGTAAAAAAAACTTTTATAATTTCAACATCCATTCAATGATATATTCTCTTTATTGTTTGATTGTATTTTGAACTTTTACTTTGATTTGTTTTTTTTTGTCTTTTAACTATAAAGTTGAACATACTTGGTATTATATCCTTTTAAACTACATCCAAAACTTGATAATATTAGTATAATAATTTTTTTTGTGTTAAAAGTTTTTTAGTTTTAAAGAGTAAAGATATAAAAGATAAAAAAAATGTCAATGCATTCGTTTGATTGTCACTTGACTTGGGTGTGCACATGTTACAGGAAATGTGATTGGAAAAATGATGGGGATACAATGCATAGCATTACTTGGATATGATTAATTTGTTGTTGGAGATCCTTTAGGCCTCTGAGCCATCGACTTTGGAAATGTTTCTAGTATGGATTCCTATGGTTTTAAATGTTATGATTCTTTTACCTCATTGGTTATTTTGGGAAAGCAATTTTTTTTGGAATGTGAGACAAGACAATGGTGGACATTTAACAATTTTTTTATAATTGCAATATCCATTACATGATATCTTGTCTTTATTGTTTGATTGTATTTTGAACTTTTTTTTTTTTTAATCATTTTGTCTTTTAACTATAAAATTGAAAATTCTTGGTATCATGTCCATTTAAAAAACAACCAAAGCTTGAAGATGAAATTAGTATTACACGATATTGATTGAAATCCTTTTAGTTGTTTTGTATTAAAATATTTTTATGACTATTAGAAAAATTTGCTTTCATGTTGTTATTTGAGCATATGTTATTTATATACTTGACCAAGTTCATGCGTTAGATAATGAAATGTTGTTGCGAACAAAATGACTAGGATTAGACATCACATCTAAGATTATTTGTTTTCACAAGTTAACTACAACATGAGTGTTTTAACATGTAACTTGGTTGATATGATTGCACCTAAGCTTTCCTTGAAGGTTGAATATTAAGTTACTAAGGTGTTATTTTTTATGGTGAATTTATTTGCATTGTTTACACAGGTCATCTGGCCACATAGTGGCCACTATCACCCAACTGAAGAAAACTTGATCAGGTTTATTTCTTTTATGGGGAAAATGGCTTTGACATTGCCGATGTTGAGGTATATGCCATATAAATTATTTATAGTCTATTTTAATTTATATTCTAGTGTTCATCATCTTTCATGACTTACACTTTGCACTGTATCTTCCTTTGTTTCCAGAAATAAGAGGTGGTGAATTCACTTGCAATGTATTGGAAACACAATGATAATGTTTTGAAGTAATGAAACAACATTTCATATGTAAATTTTACTCCAGCCAATATTAAATTGGAAACTCATACTGTAATACTTGACATTTCATATAATATAATTTATGTGGTTGAAATTATTTATAGTTTCACTTAATATTGTTTAGTATTGTAATTAATATATGTAAGTTTGTGTTTTTATATTAGATAAACATGCACATTGTATTGATTCTTTTAATTTAGTTGCAAAATCATACTAATTAATTTATGTATATTAATAATGAACACATAAAATCAATCTAAAACTACTAAATTAGTAGCTTATTTTGACTAATGATGAACACAAATAAAATGAATACGACTAAAGTAGTTGTTTATAATGTTTTTTTTTTTTGGCGAATTAGATATTTCTATTAACAACGAAGGAGAATAATTACATCATGGCGAGCTGGTACGAGCGACATGCATCAGGTACCAAACTCTGAAAGATTTAATCATGGCAGGACTTTGGAGTTGCTGGTGATGTAGTTGCACAAAATTTTACAAATGGAGACAAACAAAGTTCCCCAAAGTGCTATGTAAGCGAGATTTTACATTGGGGTAGATTGCGGTAACAAAAAAAGAGCTGCGTAGAAGCTTGTTGCTGGTGACCTGGCTGGACGAGGAGGAATAGAGGGCTCTCGAGAGCCGAAAACATAGTAATAGAGTAGGAGGAAGATGGTACCAAAGACGAAGCCCAAACAAAAAAGAAAAACCTGAAAGTGTAGCTAGTTATGGTGTTTCCTCTGTCGAGTTAACTTCCAGGATGTGTGTTATCTTCGATGGTGGCATCCTGGACTAGCCTACTAGCTGTAGCTCCCCTAGCTTCTCCTTTGACAATGGAGAAAGCCTCAACACTTTCCATCCTCTTATTTAGCAGTTCATAGCAAGGAGAGTATCTGGTAACGAAGTGACGATGGAGAACAACTCCCACGTAAAGCGTGAAATTATTGGTGAGAGCATCAAGCTTCTTTTCTAGAATGTTGTTGTGATCCTGGTGAGCTTGCATGGCAAGACCTAACATATTTTTGGTTTTCCAATGCAATTCGATTTCCTTGTTGAGCAAGTTCTCCCTAGCCCTTGTTAGGTCGGGGTCAGGAATCCATTTGAAGTCTTCATCAACCTCCTCAGTGACAGTGCTATGGAGGAATAGGTTAGCTTGGTTTTCCAACTGAGCAACCCTATGACGAGTGTCTAGATTAACCACTACCACATAGTTCTTGGCAGCCTGCCACGCCGCAAAATCTGCCCTGGTGGTGGGAGTCATGCTTGGAGAAGCCCAACGCGAAGCATGAGCCCCTCGGCCATGACCACGAACACTACTACTTCCCCATTGAGTGGAAGAATTACCATGTCTAGTGGACATATTTGTGTAGGAATTGGGGTTGCACAGCGTGTAGGGACAATGAGGACAATGGCCAAAAGGGAGAGTGGCGGAGGGGTAGAGCAGAAGGAGGATCTCAGGATGAACATTGAAGTCAAACACAAAGAGTGACAGAGGGTTGGGTATTCATAGGCGTAGGATGGAGGGTTCGGGTGAGAAGATAGGGGGTGGCTCGAGTGGGGTGCAGGGGGGTAGTTAAAATTGCAGGTGCTCCTGAATGAGGATATGCCTTTTGGGTGGCTTAACATAATGTGCTTTGAGGTCCTTGTACTTCCTCTGCCGTGATCACACAAAGTAGTGGAAGGGATCATGATTAGAGTTTGGAGGTGGTTTGCTGTTCACTTGAACCCTGTCAGGTCTGTCCGGGAAGTCTTGTCTCATTATAATAGCGCACTCTGCCTTATACGTCCCCTGACTGAGCTTGTCCCAGGTTGTCGAGAGGAGCCTTTGGGAGCTCTCCACACTTGTGTTGCCTAGCTTGTCAGCCAACTGGTTTCCAGTTCGCTTGACAATCTAGAAGGTGATTCTCTTGGAGTGATTAATGTGAGTCTAAATCTTGTCGATGATTTTGATAAGCCTCCAGTTGTCGGATACCTGTGTAGCTATTCTTCAATGCTGGAATTTTTTGCAAACTTGGGTAGCGATGTTTATGATGATTATTAATGAAAGAAAATGAAATGAATATAAACTACTAAATTTGTTATTTATATAATGAATATGAAACTACAAAAAAAAAATGACTACTACAAATGATAAATTTGTGATTACAAATTATGACTAAATTTTGCATATATACGACTATTAGTAGCTAATTTACAGTATTTTATAACATGACCAACACTTAGTCATATTTATTTGGTCAGTAATTGGTTTCAAACGATGACTAAAATTTTCATATATGTGATTATTGGTAGCTAATTTATTGTATCTTATAACACGACCCACATTTCGGTCATATTTATATGGTCATTAATTGGTTTTTTCATGTGATCATATAATAATATATTTTGTTGTATATTTGGTCATTTATTGTGGAAATTAATAACTAAATCAATGACTAAATTAATGATCAAATTAAAGTCATTTTTTTAGTAACTAATTAGCCATTTTGTACTAGTGATTCGTCTGAATTGAATGCTAGACAAGCTATATGAATGTTGTTATTGAGTGAGTATGATTTTTACATTAAGCATATTAAGGGGAGGGGAAATAAAGTCACTGATGCACTAAGTCAAAGTTAGAATCACGTTGGTCAGAGATCAATAAATAGTACTAAAACATATTTTATAGAACAAATAAAAATAACAACTTTGAAGGATAAAAATTACTGTAATCATATTTGGGAAAAGGTAAGGAATGAAACTGCTCAATTAGAAAATACAAGAATTTTTAATTAATGAAAATGACTTACTATGCTTTAAGGGAAGAATTTATGCCCTTGATGTACCTAGGCTCAAATAAATAATTCTTGATGAACACCATAAAATGCCTTTTTCAGCTCGCCAAGGTTATCAGAAAAATATTATTTCAACACTTAGAAAAGAATTCTTTTAGCCCAAAATTAAAGGAGGTATCCATGTATTAGAAAAAAAAGCCAAGAATGCCAAAAGGTAAATATAAAACATTATCATCTTACGAAATCGTTGAATCCTTTGCCTATGCTAGAATGGAAATGGAAAATAATTTCATTAGTTTTTATTACTCGATTACCTATATTAAAAGATAACATGACTCAATTATGTTTGTAGTGGAAAAATTGACAAAATTTGTTCATTTTAACCTATTCAATCAATTTATAAGGTTGTTCATGTGGTATAAATTTTTATGAAGGAGATTTTTAGATTTCATGGAATACTGAAAACTGTTATATCTGACAAGTATCCAAAATTTACTTCCAATTTCTTGAAAAGGTTATTTGTAGGAATGGTTACATAGCTAAAATTTAACATTGCATACCATCCACAAATATATGTGAAAACAAAAAGGACCAATTATATCCTTGAAGACATGCTACGCATGTATTTAATGGAATATTGGCCCACTAAGTGGGAATATTATTTGCATCTGGTTGAATTTTCCTATACAACATTTATCAAGAATTTTGCAAGCATCCCTCAAAATGAGCCCCTTTGAAGTCCTATATATTGGAAGAAAGTGCCATACTTCCTTGAGTTGGAGTCATCCTGAAGGAAAACTTGTTTTAAGACCAAATATTTTGTAGGAAATGGAAAAATTTGTGAAGAAAGTAAAATAGAACTTGAAGGTAGCTCAGGATAGGAAGAAGAGTTATGCAAATTTAAAAAGGACACGTAAATAATTTCAAGTAGGGGAGCATATGTACAGTAAAGTTAGACTGAAGAAGAGTACCCTAAAACTAGGAAATTGTGCTAAGTTATCACCTCGATTTTGTGAACCATTTGAAATACTAGAAAGAGTATGGTTAGTGTAACACCAACTCACATTAAGTTTCACAATGTATTTAATTTATATATTTTGAAAATGTATATTCATGATCCAACTCATGTTATCGATTAGAATTTTGTGCAGGTCGAACTAGAAGGTGAATTCCAAACTGATCCTCTGCAAGTCTTAAATCAAAGGGAAAATATTCTTCAAAAATCAAGCCATCGCCCATGATAAAGTGCAATTGAACCACTTTGGGCCCGAGGAGGCCACTTGGGAGATGGAGGAAGAAATGAAAGGTGCATTCCCTATGTTTTCCAAAAGGCATGAATGAAAAAAAAAACATTGAGGATGATGTTACATTTAAGGGGAGGTGATATGTAGTGTGCCTAATAAAATTAATTCCTATTAGACTTTCATGATTTAATTTTCATGAGTATGGATAATGACCATGGGGCCAAAAATTATAGTTAAGCATTTATTGCTAATGAAATATTGTTATATTTACTTATTATTTTAAAAATATAAGAGAATACTCCACGTGTGTAGTTAGGCTCTCAACTATTAGGAAATTGTTAAAAATTAGTTGTAGTCCAAGAAAGGACATTTGACACAAAAAAATAAAATTATCCTCAATTTTCCAGGGGAGAGCCCCAACCACCAGAATTGTCATGACTGGAGATAAAGGTCATGGGTGGATAAAGATGAGATATAAAATAGAAACAAATTGCTGGAGAGAAAGGAAATCAGAATATTGAGGTTTCAGTGAGAGGAAAAGACTGGACCTACCTAAGATAAAAGATTTTTCAGGCTAGATTTAGAAGGACACTACTAGGGATTGAGGAGGAAAAGTTGTGAAAGTAAGTAGTTTGTTTCCCGATAGAAACTGATACATATAGCTTGAGTACAACTCTTGAGACAATAGTTCATTAATTGTGAAAAGCATGGTTTCTCCTATTATATTTTCAATAATACAGATAAGTGGCTAGATCTTATTTTTATCATCTATTAAGAACCGAGTTTCAAGAATTTCTATGTCTCCATGACTGGAATATGAACGAATGAAAGTACTTAATAAATATAAGGTCACTTATAAAAAATGGTTTAATTTATGTTATAGTTAAGTCCGTGAAAATAGTTATGCTAGTATACTATGACAACCCCAACCATGGTGCTCTCATGAAAATGAATAGTAAATATTTTTACAGAAAAAATAAAAAATAAAAATAAATAAATAAATAAATTAAAAGGTGATTGACTCAAGGGACATGGATTCTAGAGCTGAGGAGGAGGTTTCTTGCTTGGGATCAATGAGGTTTCTTGTGTAGAAATACGAATTGGTTTTGGAAAACTATTAAAGGATGGTTGGTGATACTTAATGAGTTGATCATGAAATGAATTGGGTTGCAAAAGGATTACTCTAGCCCATGTTTCCTTGGAGAACACTCAAAAGGATGACAATGCTGACAAGAAGTACATGAAGTCAATTCATGTGCAAAAAAATAAATAACAAAATAAATAGGGCATTCAAATAGACAGGGTAGCAGTTACTGAGGGTAGGGAGCTCGACTTGAGAGAAGATTTCCCATAGACAGAGGACAATGTTGGAAGAGGAGCAACAACAAGGAAATATGCTGAGGAGAAGAGAAGAGAAGACAATGAAATTAATTTGGTGGGAAATATTGGCATATAGATGGTTTCTCCTTGGTGAGGAGAAATGCCTCTCGAGTCCTTGTAAATCTAGAGGGTGGAGATGGGATTTCTCTAGATTCCCAGTGGTGTAGGTGGAGGATTGTGTCCTTTGATTCTTGGAGGGAGAACCTCTCAAACCTTCTTGTTGATTGGATTTACAGTGGGTTTTAGATTACCCTAAGTGGGTGGTGTTAACATATTTCTTTTCTAAGTTGCGAGTCCATTCCATAGTTTTATTTTTAGGATTAAACTTAAAAAAAAAAATCGTCGCTACTAGAATTTTCAAAAACACCAATTTTAGCCCTTTCGGATAGTTTGTTATTTTATTGTTTCTGTCTTTTTTTTTTTTTAAATTTCGATGCTACCGCAATTTCTGGAAGCATACTCTGTTTTATAAAAATAAAACAAAAAAGTGCATCTGCTTTAGTTAAAACACGTTTCATAGTGTAAATACGCCTCAAATATTTTTTTAAATCTTTTTAGATCCCATGATAGGTGTCATATTATAGTCGGTTAGATTAAGTATAGTCGTTATATACGTTGAACACATGTGTCATCCGTAGTTATAAACTAAACCATTAACTTGTCCTACCTGTCAAACTCCAAGTCAATTTACGCATGTTTAGGTACATGTTTTTCTAAATCAAATATATCGTGATTCCTACACTACATGCCATAACCGTTTGGCTGGCTGCACAATAATGTTGCCTGAAATTTCGACCAATCAATGACAAAGACTGTGGAGGTGACTGCAAGTCATAAACCCACTTAACACAAGCCATTTGGAGCTCTCATACGGAAAACATAACCAACTGAAGGTGGTGATGGAGTATCAAATGGTGCACATCATGGTGAGGAATATTTTTAATGACGAAAGTTGATTTTCATGGGGCGATGAACCAAAGTTTGGTTTTAAAACCACCTAAAAATTAGGAGAATTTTATTCAAAGTTTTAGTTGCTCTCATTCGAATTGATGAGAGTCATACTTTGAGAAGGAGTCTAGATTTCAGACAAGATTCCAGAGGTGAATACAGGTCATACTCGTAAGGTAAAACTCTTCCTACTCTACCACCTATCAGTTGCATGAGACATAGACATTTATTTTTCTGAAGATGACTAAAAAGGGTGGTAAGATAGATTGAATAGGGCCACAGGGTGCAGATTTAGTTGATGCCAATTTGAGGGTAAGAAGTTTGTTTATGCAGTCAGGGTGTTATCCTATTTGTACCAGGTTAGGGAGCTCTCACTCGGGAGTAGTCCAAGAGTTTTCTAACTCTTTTAATGGAAATGAAACTACCGTTTATGGCCTCAATTTGCAATTTTCTGAAGACTCCATTGCTGAAGCTTTTAACCTTCCTCAAGAAGGAGAAAGGTGGTTCAAAGGACAATTTATTATAGGAGGTCATATGAATAGCTTCCTCAAAGATGCTCACAGAGATCCAAATTGGGAAAAATGCATCTCAAGCAGCTACCTTAAGAATGACTGGGCAAAATCTATCAAGATTATCAAGACATACCTCACTTGTGAAAGGAGGTATACAGTGGTATTCCTCTATCAAAAGAGGTTTATTTTTAATATTGCAGGGATGAAGACATTGAATCTACCATTTTTCTTGTTGAAAACCCTGACAAAAATGTCAGCAAGAGTTCAGACCCACACTGATGTTTCTGAGTATAGCTTGTACCATCAAGATTTTATCAAAGTTATAGTTGAAGAAGAGTTGGGAGAGAGAAACTAGACTTGGGACCAATTTTTATTCTATAGGGCAGGCCAACCTGAACCTACATCTCCAGCTCCACAACCAAAACCTCAACTTGCAAGGAGAAGAAAAAAGAGAAATACCCAAAGAGAAAACATTCATAAGAAGGCCAAGGGAAGAAAAGAGAAGGTTTATGCAGTCAAAGCTGAAACAAAGTTGGAAAAAGGAGAGAGCTCCTCAACAAGTAAACCCAAGTCCATGAAAATAGTACCTCTTGTTCCTCCATTTCCTAATGTTTACACTAGAGCCAAAAGAGGACGGTATGCAACAACAGATAAATCAAAAGCGTAGGTGCTACCGGAAATTCCGGAAGCACATATTCAATAGAATTTGCAGAAATAATATCATCCTACACCATCATATGAAGAACTACTTAAGGATGCTGGATATGACATCAACAACGAGAAGAAGAAAGAAGAAGCTAAA
Source organism: Pinus albicaulis (assembly GCA_034641835.2). Classification (NCBI taxonomy): domain Eukaryota; kingdom Viridiplantae; phylum Streptophyta; class Pinopsida; order Pinales; family Pinaceae; genus Pinus; species Pinus albicaulis. The sequence continues at coordinate 308,619,964 of CM076577.1, forward strand.
CCTATTGCTAGCACGAAAAATATACATACAAGAGAAACAATAAGTTTGAGTTTAAGTCCAAAGCTCTACATAATCCAAGCCTAATGACACAAGTTATTGACAATGAAGGTAAATATGAAGGGTCAAAAAAAAATCCATGAAGAAAAGAAAGAACACAACCCCTTCAGAACAACACTCAGAACCCTCAAAGAGAAGAAAAACACAAAGGGGTTCTAAGGAGGACAAAGACACTGTCAAGGAGGCAACTACAAGAGAAACCAGATCCAGTTCATCAACCGCTAACAACAAAAATGACTTAGATAAACTGGCTGAAGCTGCAACACACATAGAGGGAAGGTAAAAAAGGTTTTTGATACAAGTATTTTTGTTTTTGTTTTTTTTTTTATCAGTTACAATTTTGAAAAACAACTTAGGTATCATGGAATACAAGTCTACATAGAATTTTCAGCATTTTCTATGTATTTTTGAAAATAAAACAGGGCGCAACTGGAATTTCCGGTAGCATTCCAAATTTTGCGCAGTCACAACTTTTTACTAGAATTTCCAATAGCACCTATTTTAACTGAATTTTGACCCTTGTCAGCGAAATTTTCCGAGCTATTTAAGGATGGATAAGAACCCATAACAAAATGGATAATACAAGTGATGGTGAGAGGTGGTTATGAGGATGTTGGAGGTCTTATTAATGGGAGCTACATTGTTATTAAAGACCAAAGACACAAGGAGATAATTCAGCAGAAAAAGAGGCAGCATGACAACACACTTAGCATTCCAACCAAGAATTCTTCTCTTCTTTCTTCTCCATCTATCATTTTTGTTAGATTTTGATGAGATAAGGCTGTAATGTCTTTTGACACATATGTTATGTTGGAATTAATGCTTCCTTCTTTTAAGAAGAGACGGAGTTGGTTCCTCTCTTGCTATATATACCACTTGTAAATACTATTTCCAGGTTGGATGTTGGTCTACCTGAAGACTGAATATAATAAAAACCTTTTTGCTACATGCTGGAGGATTTTTTGACTCAAGGAATATCTAATGTGTGGCATGTCTCTTTTATTTTTCAATTTATTCTAAAATATGAATTGCATCAACTAATAAGGTGTGAGTGATAATCTTTAAAAGATTTAGTAGTAAATTATCTTCTTTCAGTTTTCTGCAAGTTATATGTGTGTTATAGAACATGTCAATGAAGGTTTCATAAAGGATTTTTGGAATAATTTATAGATGTAATCTATTTTCTGAATGTTGTTTGCTTTGCATAAACTGATTTTATGTGAAGAGCCATCATCATAGCTGTGTGACTAATTTAGGATAGGAATATTTCCTGGAATAGGTACCAACTATTTGTTTTCTTCCACTTGTGCACTTTGCTCCCTATACAACCTTTTACCCACACAATTTATACTTGCCACAACTTGCCAAATGCATGAAAGTATTAAATAACATAAAATCGTTTCAAAATATTTGAGAAACAATCCCACCACTCAAACAACCCCCTTTAAAATTTTAAATGAAATATGATGTGCAAGGCTTACTCCTTTTGCAGTCAAGGAGTGACTTCTTATGCTAACATCTTTAGTGTCATTGCCAGGGAGGCGAATTGAAGTTTATCCCTAGGTGAATGACAAAGTTATAAGTCTGGTTCTGAGATGTACAGTTCCAATTGTCTTTTTAAACTGCTTTACACCTAGAAACTCCATTGAGAAGTTATGGCTCATAGAAGGACTAGAACCAGGGCTAACCCATATTCCCCATTGATAATTCTTACCCTAAAAAGCTAATCAAGAAAAATATTAAGCAAAATTTTTCTTCCTATAATACTGTTTTCTCAAAGGATGTTCCTAAATAAGTCTTGCAAACTTTATCCTTTATTTTGCAGAGAATATTGTACCTCCCTTGTTTTCCAACCAACAAACAGTACCTACATCACAAGTTGGTGCTTCATCATCTGATGTTCACAATCCACCGATTGTTATTCCACAAATCCCAACAAATCACACCATGGCAGGTCCAAATCCACCCCCTAAGTGAATGGATGCAATTTTTGCTACAAGGTATGTACCTTTGGTTTTACCTCAGCCTATGAATGCATTTCCTGCATGATATTTTCTCAAGTACATGCTTAATTTTAGTGGTGAGGTTAGAAGTAACAGCTGAAGAGCACCTTGCTGATTTTTATGCCTATGCTGACAATCTGAATATTGAGCATGAAGATGTCTAGATGAGAGTTTTTGTTCAGAGTCTTGAGGGTGATGTTAGAAAATGGTTCAGATCTTTGACAGATGGTAGCATCATTGGAATTGAAACCCTAGATGATACTTTTTTAAGAAAATGGGGTGATGAGAAATATATTTTTGTATTATATCACTAAATTTGGTGCAATAAAAATAAAAGAAGGAGAATCAGCTATGATTTTTCCAAGATATTCAATAATATGTATAGTAAAATATCTACTGAAATCAAACCTACTGAAGCTTCAACCAAAATCACTTATGATGGTGCCTTTGATCTTGATTTTTGTTTATTATTGAGGGAAAGAAGATCTAAAACACTAACACAAATGCAGGACAATGCACTGGAGGTATAATCTAATGTGTTAGCAGCTAATAGACTCTGAGGAGGGATTGATAGATAAAAAAGAAAGCAAAAATCCGAAGTTTCTACTTTGGGAACTTCATACATAGATCCTAAGTTAGATGAGCTGACCAAGATGGTCAAGTCATTGACTACTGAAATGTCCAAGCTCAAGATGGAAGCAAGACCAGACACTACCAGAAATGATTCATTTGATCATCCTAATAGGCATCAATTTAGAAGACCTAATGTTCCTCATATTTTGTAGCGAGAAAGGAGATAGGTTAATGATCAAAAAGTTCAACCTCCTTTTCAGAATGCTATATTTGAAGATGAAGAGGAAGCTGAAAGGTTGGAGAAGGTTGCTGATATCAATTTTCTAAGAGACAAAGAAGGGTTGATTCATCTTACACAAGCATATTATGAATATTTTATGTCATATACTCAAAATAGTGAAGTAGTTCTTGATCATTCCATGATTGCAGCTGATCATCAAAGCAGATATAATCTCATATCAAAGAATATTGATGATAATTCACATCTTTTTGCGCAGCCCAAGAAGAATAAGGATGCAGTCAAAATTCCCACAGAAAAACAAGTTGAAAAACATAAATTACCAGAAATTCTAGTAGCAGTTAATACTCCTTCACTTGAGGTAAAAAATGCTCACAAACTGCCCCTTGTTTTCAATTTTGAAAATGAAATAAAAAAAAAAGATAAATATTCATGTTCCTCTTGTAGAGCTCATGAAAAATGATGATTTCAAAAATACCTTTATAAAAGCTCTTCAACCCCCACCTACCGAAGTAGCTTTTGATTTTGTTAACCTTCAAGATGACAAGCCCACTATTATTTTAGGTCCATTGGTAGAAGAGAGAGATGACTCTACCCCACATTTCTATCTATCTCTAAATATTCATTAAAAGATCTTGCATAATTTCCTAATGGACTCCATAGCCTCACATAATTTAATGCCCAAGGTAATTATGGATGAATAAGGTCTCGAGGTAACTAGAGAGTACCAAGCTCTCTACTCCTTTGAATCCCGGAAAGTTCAATGCCTTGGTGTCATTAAAGACATTGCAGTAAGCATTTTTCAGTTACCCATGAGAGGAATGGTGATGGATATTGTTGTAGCTGACATTCCTCTTAGGTTTGGCATGTTACTTTCTAAGTGATGGATTAGAAGGTTGGGAGGAACATTGCAAATGGATCTAATTTATGCTACTGTCCCTATTTTTGGAGGAGAACAAAGAAGACTTTATAGAGAAGACCAACTGGCATATATCATTAGTGACATCAAAGACCCCACTAATAATCCAATTTATGCTAGAACAACTTATGTTGGTTCAAGTATTTTACACATTGATAATGTTGTGTTATCTACAGAAAATTTTTAGTTTTTGAAGCATGCTGAAAAACAAATCAGTCATGAAAGTTCTCAGCTATGGAAAATGTACTTTGATGGCTCATTTTCCAAAGAAGGAGCCGGTGCAGGAATAGTTCTCATTTCTCCTTTGGAAGAGAGCTCCAATTTTTCTTTTAAACTTGAATTTGAAGCAACTAACAATGTGGCTGAGTATGAAGCTCTGTTAATTGATTTAAAAAAAACAAAGGACATGAATATTTCAGAAATTTCTGTTTTTGGAGATGCTGAACTTATCATTCAGCAAATCAGAAATGTTTATCAAACGAATCATCCCAGACTCAGAGATTACCGGAATGTAGTATGGATCATTGTAGAAAACTCAATCCTCGCTTTTAACATTTCTTTTGTTCCAAGAGAAAGTAATATTTTGGCTAACTCACTTTCTATTTCAGCAAGCTCATTCAAGATTCCAATACCTATGAAGTTGAAATATGAAGTGGAAGTTAAGTTCAAACCTACCATTCCTGATAATGTCAAGCATTGGAAATTTTTGATGATGATCAGGAGATTAGAAGATTCATTGAAGCTACTGAAGAGTTTGTTGTCCTAAACATTGACCAGGATGAATATATCATGAAGAATGATGCTGATTTGCAAGACACCAAAAATATGCAAAAAGGGATTGTTGATCAACCTATCATTTAGTTCCTACCAATCACATTACCAAGGGGTTAATACCACTTGAGAAGCTCTTTGATCACAATGATGTGGTTTGGCTGAAACAAAAGAAGAATTGGAAGATTTCAATTTGAGCACATAAAAAGAACCAAGGTATGTGAATTTGTCAAAAGATTTATCAGAAGAAATAAAGATTGAATACCACAAGATTTTTGTGAGCTTGTTGATGTTTTTTCCTGGGAATATGAAGATCTTAAGACATATGATACAATTATCATTGAGCATAGAATACCATTGAAATATGATACTAATCCTTTCCGGCATAAATTAAGGAAAATAAATCCACTTCTGTTACCGTTGATGGAGAAGGAAGTTAAGAAACTTTTGGATGCTAAAATCATCATTCCATTGAGATACTAAGATTGGGTTGCTAATCTAGTTCCAGTAAGGAAGAAGAGTGGTGAAGTCAGACTCTGTGTAGATTTCATAAATCTCAACAAATGCTCCAAGAAATATAACTATCCTTTGCTAAAGATGGAGCATATTCTTCAAAAGGTAATTGGTTCAAACAAAATTTCTATGTTAGATGGTTTCTCCAAGTATAATCAAGTTTCAGTTTGGCTAGAAGACCGAGAGAAGACATCATTCACTACTCCTTGGGGAACATTCATGTATGCAAAGATTCCATTTGGGCTTATGAATGTTGGAGCTACTTTTTAGCATGCTATGGACTTTGCATTCATTAGAGAAAAGGAAAAATTATTGGTCATCTATTTAGATGATATTACGGTTTATTCAACTTTAGATCAAGAATACCTTCAGTAGTTGAGACAAGTATTTTTTAAATGCATAAAATATGGTATATCATTGAATCCAAAGAAGTCTCATTCTGATCTCAAAGATGGTAAGATGTTGGGTCATATAGTTTCTAAATATGGAGTGAAAACTGATCCTAAGAGAGTGATTAAAATTCAATATTTAATACTTCCAAGATCCAAGAAAGAGATTAAATCTTTCCTTAATAAGATCAATTTCTTAAGAAGGTTCACTCTAAATTTTGTTGAAGTGGCGAAGCACATTAATTGCATATTGAAGAAGGACAAAGAAGTCAAGTGGACCATTTAATCCATAAATTCATTTGAGCTGATAAAAAACGCTATCATTGAATCACCTCAACTGGTAAACCCTGAATACTCAAAGCCTTTCTTGATCTTCTCATTTGCCTCACAAGGTACTATTGCTATTATTTTGTTACAAAAAGATTTGGAAAATAAGGAAGCTCCCAAAGAATTTTTCAACATAGCACTTAGAGATGTAGAATTGAAGTATAAAATGTTAGAAAAACACGCCTATGCATTAGTGAAAGCTCTGAAATATTTTAGAGTTTATATTCTACATGCTCAAATTATTGCTTATGTACCTTCATCTGCTCTTCGACAGATATTAGTTCAAAATGATATTGATGGAAAAATAAGTAAGTGGGTGACTAAAGTTCTTGAGTTTTATTTAGAGATAAAGCCTACTAAACTAATCAAAGGTCAAGGATTAGGAAAATTACTAGCTGAAGAAGATTGTAAAGCTTTGGGTTTGAATTTCATTGATGACAACTTTGAAGGGCATATTTATGAACCTATAGACAACATGGAAGTGGATATAAAGCTTTCTGAATGCAGCTGGTATAAGGAGATCATCTATTTTCTGCAACATTTTAAACCTCCCCCAAATTATGATAAAAGCAGAGTAAGATTTTTGAAGTTGAAAACTGTTAAATTCTGCAATAAAGATAATTGTTTATATTGGAAAAATCATATAAGAGTTTTGTTGAGATGCATTGACCCAGATGAGTCCAAGAAAGTTATCTTTGATATGAATAGTAGTGTGTTTGGAGGTCATCACTATTAGAGAACTACTGCAAACAAAATATTGAGAGTTGGCTATTTTTGGCCTAGCTCATTTTATGATGTATGTGCTGAGGTGAGAGCATGTGAAAAATGTCAAAAGTTCACTGGTAAGAAATATTTGAAGTCTTTTCCTCTCAAGCCCATGGTTGTTTCTGCACATTTTCAGCAATGGGGCTTAGATTTCATTAGAGAAATTCATCCACCTTCAAGTGGACAACATCGCTAGATTCTTATTGCAACTGATTAATTCACCAAATGGATTGAAGCAATACTTACTAGGAATGCTACTCATAAAGTTATCATTAATTTTCTGGAAGGAATCATAACCAAATTTAAATGTCCATCAAGGTTAGTAGGAGATAATGCAACTGCTTTTAGAGCCACTCCATTGGTAAATTTTTGTGAAGATTATGGCATTCAACTCACTCACTCTACAACTTACTATCCTCAAGGAAATGGTTTAGCTAAATCATCAAACAAAAGTTTGGTAAGAATCATCACCAAACTGTTGGAGCAAAACAAGAAAGCCTGAGATTCAAAACTGAATTTTTCTTTATGGGCAGACAGGGTGACAATAAAAAAGTATATTAATACATTACATTTTCAAATGGTTTATGGAATTGATGTTGTTTTTCCAGTCCAATTGGCCATTCCTATGGCTAAATTTATGCAATATCATGAAGCTGAGTCATATTATATGACCAGGAGAGTTTATCAAATCATATAAGTGCAACAAAAACGTGAACAACAATATGATTTGGTGACAAAATATCAACAATATGTAAAGAAAGTTTTTGATAAAGGAACTAAAAAAGAATATTTTCAAATTGGAGATCTAGTGTTGAAGTGGGGCGCACAACATCAAGATCTAGGTAAGGATTCAAAATTTGATGCTTTATGGTTTGGTACTTTCAGAATCTCAGAAATTCTACAGAAAAAAACTTTTGAGTTGCAACATCTTGATGGATCAGAATTGTTTGGAGGCCCATTGAATGGGCGCTTTCTCAAAAAATTATTTTACTAAGGCTATTGGTAGCCTAAGTTCATTGTAAATACCTGTGTGTTTCATAATAAGACTCCATAGCCTAATGACAAGGCACTGGAACTACAAAATGTTCTTGGTGCCTCTTAGGGAGATCTCTATCCCAAGTGGAGCCAATGTTAGCACAATTCTTTGCTAATCCATGAGTCCATTCCATAGTTTTATTTTTAGGGTTAAATTTCAAAAACTAAAAAAACAAATATATATATATATATATATATATATATATATATATATATATTTTGTCGCTACCGGAATTTTAGGAAGCACCAGTTTTAGCCCTTTCAGACCGTATGTTATTTTCCTGTTTTAGTTCTTTTTATTTTTTATTTCGATGCTACCAGAATTTCCGGAAGCGTACTCTGTTTCTCAAAAATAAAATGAAAAAGCGCATCCGCTTTAGTTAAACGACGTGTCATAGTGTAAATATGCCTGAAATATTTTTTAAATCTTTTAAGATCCTATGATAGGTGTCGTATTACAGTTAGTTAGCTCAAGTCAAGTTGTTATATATGTTGAGCACATGTGTCATCCACATTTATGAACTGAACCGTTAACCTGTCCTGCTTGTCAAACTCCAAGTCAGTTTACACATGTTTAGGTACATGTCTTTTTCAGATTCAAAGAGATTGTGGTTATTACACTACACGCCATAACCGTTTGGATGGCTGCACAACAGTGTTGCCGGAAATTACATCCAATCAATAACAAAGACTGCGAAGGTGACTGCAAGTCATAAACCCACTTGCTACAAGCCATCTGGAGCTCTCATATGGAAAACACAACAACCTGAAGGTGGTGATGGAGTATCACATGGTGCACATCGTGGTGAGGAATATTTTTAATGATGAAAGTTGATTTTCATGGGGTGATGAACTAAAGTTTTGGTTTTAAACCACCTAAAAATAAGGAGAATATCATTCGAATTTTTAGTTGCTGGGATTGGAATTGCTGAGAGTCATACTTTGAGAAGGAGTCTAGATTTCAAACAAGATTCTAGAGGCGAATGCAGGCCACACTTGTAAGGTAAAACTCTTCCTACTCTGACACCTATCATTTGCAGGAGACATAGGCATTCATTTTTTTGAAGATGACTAAAACAGGTGGTAAAATAAATGTAATAGACCCACAGGGTGCAGATTTAGTTGATGCCAATTCGAGGGTAAGAAGTTTGTTTATGCAGTCAGGGTGGTATCCTCTTTGTACCAGGTTAGGGAGCTCTCACTCAGGAGTATCCCAAGAGTTTGTTAACTCTTTTAATGGACAAGAAGCTACAGTTTATGGCCTCACTTTGCAGGTTTCTGAAGAGTCCATTGCTGAAACCTTTAACCTTCCTCAAGGAGAAAGAAAGGTGGTTCAAAGGAAAAGTTATTACAGGAGTTTATCTCAATAGCTTCCTCAAATATGCTCACATAGATCCAAATTGGGAAAAGGGCATCCCAAGCAGCTACCTTAAGAATGAATGGGCAGAAGCTATGAAGATTATCAAGACATACCTCACTTGTGAATGGGGGTATACAGTGGTATTCTTCTATCACATGAGGTTTCTTTTTCATATTGTAGGGATGAAGACATTGAATCTGCCATTTTTCTTGTTGAAAAGCCTGACCAAAATGTCAGCAAGGGTTTAGACCCACACTGATGTTTCTGAGTATAGGTTGTAACATCAAGCTTTGATCAAAGTTCTAGTTGAAGAAGAGTTGGGACCACTTTTTATTCTATAGGGAAGGCCAACCTGCATCTACACCTCTAGTTCCACAACCAAACCCTCAACCTGCAAGGAGAATAAAAAAGAGAAAGCCCCAAAGAGAAAACATTCATAAGAAGGCCATGGAAAAAAAAAGGAAGGTTTCTGCAGTCAAAGCTGAAAGAAAGGTGGAAAAAGGAGAGAGCTCCTCAACAAGAAAAACCAAGCCCATGAAAATAGTACCCCTGCTCCTCCATTTCCTAATGTTTACACTAGAGCCAGAAGGGGAAGGTCTGCAACAGTTGAGAAATGAAAAGTGCAGGTGCTATCGGAAATTCCGGAAGCACATATTCAGTAGAAGTTGTAGAAAGAATATCAGCCTACACCATTAGATTAAGAACTTCTTAAGGATGTTGGATATGACATCAACAACGAGAAGAATAAAGAAGAAGCTAAACCTATTTCTAGCACCAGAAAGAGGAATACAAGAGATAGCAATAATTTTAGGCTTGAGTCCAAGGCTCTACATAATCCAAGCCTAATTACAGACGTTATTGACATTGAAGGTAAATCTGAAGGTTCAAAAATAGAAAAATCCATGAGGAAGAGCAAGAACACAACCCCTTCAGAACAACAATTAGAACCCTCAAAGAGAAGAAAAACAAAAAGGGGTTCTAAGGAGGACAAAGACACTGTCAAGGATGCAACTACAAGAGAAACCAAATCCATATCATCAGTTGTTGACAGAAAAACTGACTTAGATAAACTGGCTGAAGCTGCAACACACATAGAGGGAGGGTAAAAAAGGTTTTTGAAGCAAGTTCCTTTTTTTCTTATCAGTTAAAATTTTCAACAACAGATAAGGTATCATGGAATACAAGTCTACACATAATTTTCAGCATTTTCTATGTATTTTTGAAAAAGAAACAGGGCGCTACCTGAATTTCTAGTAGCATTCCAGATTTTGTGCACTTTTAGGTTTTTACTGGAATTTCTGCTAGCCCATGTTTTAACTGAATTTTGACACCTATGAGAAAAATTTTCTGATCCAGTTAAGGATGGATAAGAACCCATAACCAAATGGATAATAAAAGTGATGGTGAGAGGTGGTTATGAGGTTATTGGAGGTCTTATTAATTGGAGATACATGGTTATTAAAGACCAAAGACACAAGGAGATAATTCAACAGAAAAAGGGGCAGCATGACAACACACTCAACATTCTGGCCCATAATTCTTCTCTTCTTTCTTCTCCATCTGTCCTTTCTGGTAGATTTCGATCAGATAAGGCTGTAATGTATTTTTACACATATTTCATGTTATAATTAATTTTTCCTTATTTTTAGAATAGATGGAGTTGGTTCCTCTCTTTCTATATATACCACTTGTAAATTCTATTTCCAGGTTGGATGTTGGTCTACCTGAAGATTGAATATAATAAAAAACCTTTTTGCTTCATGCTGGAGGATTCTGTGACTCAAGGAACATCGAATGTGAGGTGTGTACACTACTGATTGTGTGGTGCATTGGTCTACCTGAAGACTGAATATAATAGAAAACCTTTTTTCTTCATGCTAGAGGATTTTGTGACTCAAGGAACATATAATGTGTGGTGTGTCTCTTTTCTTTGTTAATTTCTTCTAAAATATGAACTGCAACACCTAGTAAGGTGTGAGTGATAAGTTGTTAAAGGATTTAGCAGTAAATTATCTTCTTTCAGTTTTTTGCAAGTTATATGAGTGTTATAGAACATTATTCGTGAAGGTTTTATAAAGGATTTGTGGAATAATTTATACATGCAATCTATTTTCTGAATGTTGTTTGCTTTGGATAAACTGATTTTATGTAAAGAGCCATCATCATAGCTGTGTGATTGATTTAGGATAGGAATATTTCCTGGAATAGGTACCAGCTATTCATCTTCTTCCACTTGTGCACTCTGCTTCCTATACTACCTTTTACCCGCACAATTTATACTTGCCACATCTTGCCAAATGCAAGAAAGTCTTAAAGAACATAAAATCATTTCAAAATATTTGAGAAACCATCCCACCACTCAAACAACCCCCTTTAAAATTTGAGTGACTTATTACACTAACAAGTGGAACCACTGTGTTTTTATTTAAAGGGTGGAGATTTAATCTTTGGGTTCCCTTGGAATTTTAGGGTGGAGGGAACTAGCCTCTAGATTCCCTCTGTTTTTACTTGACTATTGAGTTGTTGGTTGGTGGAGGGAATATATCCTCTGGAGTCCCTATTTCAGCTAGCAGTTGATGCTTTGATCCCTGAAGCAAGCCCTTTAATCTATGGAATATGGGTCAAGGGTGTCAACTGCAAGTGATCTTGGCTGCAACTGTCAATGGTTGGGAGGAGAGTCCTTGTTGCAAACTCAGTTGCACATACTCAATTTCCCACACATTCATTTTAATCCAAGATAAGCTATGCACCCTGTAATTTATGCTGAGGAATTTAATTATGAATTTTTTCTGTCAATATGTGTTGATTTTCTTATTTATGCAGGTAATAATAAATCAAAGGAATGCGAAAATCTGTCAAACTAGTTATTGTGTATGAGAGTTGATCTAGTTCTATGTATGTGGGAATGTGGGCATCTATAAAAATAAATATATATTTACATATATATGAATTCATTTATAACAATATTGTAGCCACCGTGAGTCTGTAATATGGTGGAAGTGTGATTACAGACCGGAGAAGGAAATTTAACCTTATTTGAATAACTTTCCGTATTATTCAAACTGTCAAGTTGAAATCAAGTATATTTGGTGTATAACAGGTTTGTGGGAGAAAATCCTCGTTTCCTGTGTCCACCAGTCCTTCTGTAACTAGTCTACTCATTCATGATTACCCATGAGTGCGTTACTAGCATTTCTAGAGCATGTGGCGTTGCATCTTGGGATTTTCCCCCTTATTCAGAGCAGGAGGCATTGTCTTGGAATGGTCATGGTCAAGGCATGTAGTGAAATCATCATTGGGGCCTGGAGTTGTGCTCCTACGACCGTAATTGTGACCTTGTGCGAAGACCTACGTGTCATAACTCCAGAGCCATGCTCGAATGGACGTCAGAGATATTGATAATCAGATGGTGGTGAGGGCATTGTGACACCCCCCCACAATGACAACAGGGAGGAGGAAGGGGGGAGGGTGGTGGCACAATCATTTTGGGCCATCATATGGAGCACGATTGATGTGGGTCATCTGATGCAAGCCCTAAAACCATGATCTGGAACTTGAATTGTGCCACCCATTTCCAAAAATAACCACCATGCACATTAAACTAGTGCAATCCATAGATCAGAAGCAAAAAACAATGTGGGCCGTCAGATTAGTGAGAAGTTTAAGGAGGAATGGGATGTGACGTTAGGTAGGGACCCGATCATGGAAAAACAACGCAGGATCAACGTGATGATCCGATGGTGTTCGCATCCACCCCTGGGGCGACGTCATTGGGGAGGGAGCCCCCCACGCACATTGTTAATCAACTTATTGTGATCGACGATGTATATCATATCACACCCCCCCTCACCGTGGCGTTAGCACAAGTTGTAAATCTAGTGGGCCAATCTCGATTGTCAGATCTGATAGTGGAGGGAGGGAGGGGTCTGTAGATCAGGCAATGTGGCATATAGTGATAGGCACTGGGGAGATTAAATTAATTGGAGGGGCCCTTCATATTTCTACACACATACACACATATTTGTATGTTTTAAATGGATCCAAGACTTCAGTAACATATCACAACTTATGGAGGAATTATAAACCTAATAAAAGAGAAAAAAAAACAAAAACTATCGTTATCCCATTCTTCTAATAGAGACAAGAGGAGTTAAAATAATAGTAGCAGCCACCCCCATGGGGTAAGTTGAGTGGGGTTGGTTACAGGTGGTATCAAAGTCTTGAGGTTCAACACTTGGATTGGATGGGCTCAATAATGGGAAAGTAAATATTTTTAGAAATTATCTAAACATATTGTTTAGGTGTTAAAAGCTAGTCTAAATAAATTAGTTGCTGACCTAACTAATATCATTTCTTTGTGACTATCTAAACAATGACATATTACATTGCCATAAGTCAAATAAGTTGTGTTTCATTCAAGGTTGTATGTTAAATTTAATAATTTGTTACTTTGCAGATAACCATGCACTAATTTGGACTATTAGTTGTAGGTAGTCTGTTATACCACCTCCACAAGAGCAGGACCATGGGCATAAATGTGTTGTTTAATTGTTACTTATGCACTAGTAGTTTGTGTTGCTTGAAATATAATTGATGTATATGGAATATTGATTATCATATTGGTCTTTCTTGAATAAGGAACAAGTCAAGAAGGACCTTATCTCGATACTATTTTCAATAGGAGCAAAGAACTAAAGTCACTTCTTTAATATTGCCAATAGTTGGGTACCTCTACTTATTAAAAGCAAGCATATTTCTGGGCACATCATTAGTACAAGAAAGTCCTAGTTATTCTATTATAGTTTTAGAGATCACATTAGGTCCTGAACCACCATCGATTAGGTTATACAAGTTTGGTCCTGTGTGGTTGATTGTTAATATCATGGAGTAATGTGGTCTCACACTTGGAATGAATTCTTCTAGTGTTGGATGAAATTGTATATTGGGAAATTTAAAGATAAGATTATTTTAAAAATATTTTGGGAAGGGATCCCAAAATTTCTTATCTAAAAAGTATAATTCACTAAAAAAAAGAACATTTTTAGTAATGAGGAAAGAAAACCAATAAAATTTACTTAAAGGCCATCTCCCTTCTTATTGGGATTTTCAACAAAGAATACAATCACACATCACGATATTGACATGGTGGATGAATTTTGCATGTCGTAGTTTAAGTGAAATCAACTTAGCACCCCCAATATCATCAACAAAGCCCATCATCATTAACCTTTGGATGATCAGGGAAAATCGCATTGAATTTTCGGAGTGGAAGCTATAGTAGTCTTCTTAAATAAATTCCTTTGATGGAATTTCAAAGAGTAATCTAGGGGTGGTAGGTGTTGGATCGATTATTCATGATCCAAGAGGAAATAATGTATATTACTACAATTTGGGACTAAGAAGTGTATCTAATAATATCATTGAGGAATTCTTATTGTGGTAGTACCTTTCCATTTTTATGGAAGAGGGAATCAAAATTTTTATATTTTTATGGGATTTGATGTTAGTAATCAAAGCTATGATTGACACATTCAACATTACGGAAGACAAATTGAAATACCTTATATTTATAATTAAGAAAATCCTCATAAATTTTGGCTGAGTCCCATTTTACAATATTCGACAAGAACTAAATAATGAAGTGAATCATAGGTCCAAGGAAACTTCCTCCCTTGGTCCTAACATATCAATTAGAAGTGTTATCAATGGTATTATCTTAATCCCATGGGATAATGACTACAATATTATTAAATTTCCCTGAAATCAATAGGTACACTCTTCAATCAAATAATTGGAGACAATATGGAATGGTCTGCGAGACATAGCTTTTATAGTTCCCACACTTACTTTTTATGGGATTGGTTGTGGTTAATCAATGTAATGTTTTGAGTTGTCGCAAGTAATACTGGACAAATTCATCTCCTCAACTTGATTGGTTATGCTCATTGAATATGGTTTCTATGGATATTGGTAATAGAGATTGATTTTGGTAGTGATGTAGGGGAAATTCCAACCTTTTAGAGTTGGATTTTTGACTCTTTTTATTGGTTTGAGCCAACGAATCTAACCAAGACACCCCAAGGTCAAGAAAGGTCCTCCATGTGGGTAGATTTCATTGTGTTTACTATACAATCCCTAAATCCTTATCGCTTTCCTTCTGTTTTTATTTTTTCTGATTGTGTTTTCTTTAATATTAATTTTAATTTTCATCTAGTGGTATTTCAAATTTAGATTGAGAGAAAATTTCATTATCTAGGTTTTGCATGGTTTGTGAATTCATAGTGTCTTTCAAGTTTTATCTTTGTTTTCCTTAGGGTGAAGAATATTGATAGGACAAGTACGGGTAACCCTAAGTTGAAGGAATTATGCAAGGTGCATCAAAGGTAGGAGGAGAAAAACTAGGCCAACGATAGTGCCTTAATGATATTTTCTTCTAAACTTGTAGAGATTAAATAATCCATTTCCACTCGAAATGTGAATATCATGAACCTCCTTCTTTTTTAAAATAAGTGGACTAATTATTTAGAGATTAAATGAAGCCCTCTTATATTCTTAGTTCTTTCTAAGTGAATGGATGTCCTCTATCCTACTTCCACAAACTTGATATTGGTAATTTATTATAAGTAGGATTAATGAAGGATGACTTTATTCATTGTAATGGAGACCCAATGGAGATTGAGGAACAAAGCTTCCCTCACACAAAGGGGGAGTAAACTTATAATATTTCCCAGCCATGACTAGTTTTCTATGTAGTTGTGTATAATTCGTATTTCAAATCAATATATGAAAGAAGGCACTTGTAGAAATACTTGGAATGATTATCTAGGATAACTAATAGAGGATACAACAGATTATCTAAAAATATGTATAAATTTGGTAAAAGTTCAAAATTATAATGAATGTGGACACTACTAGCTTCCATTCAACCTTCTTTTGAAGTAATATAAATTATGTTTTTGCTAATAAAATGATATATTATTTAACTTTGTTTTTTAAATTAATTTAAAAGTAAAAAAAATATATTATTTGAAATATTTTAATTGTGATTCATAAATAACAAATTTATGCATTTTTTAGCTCTCTAGTGGCAACACAATTTCGAATCATTGTAAAAATGAAGTGTTATGCCCGAAGAGGTTTGATGTTCAAATCTCCTTGATTCACATGTACCTGTGGAAGGGGCATACATAGCCACCTAAGAGTTATAACGGTAATAGTTGGAATCGATCATGTGTCACACGAGTAGAGATCAACCAAATTATCGATTCCTCCAGTCACAAAAAAAAGAGAAGAAAAGAAAAAAGAAAAAGGAGAAGAAAGAAAAAGAAGAGTTTTAAGTCGTTATCATGTTTTCATACATGTTATACATATAAACTCTTAATCAATAAAAAAACATTTTCAATTCATGTTTATTATTTAAACATATCATTTGATGATATTAATAAAAAATATTTGCTCTAACTTTTGCTAAAAGAATCTCAAAATTATAAATATTTCTCTCCTTATAAATATACTCTTAAAATATAAATAAACACTAAATTCTATTTTTGATTTAAATAGACACAATTTTTCAAAAAATTAAACTATAAATAAATTTTATTAAATTGATTTGTTTTATTAAATTGATGAATTTTTTTTTTTTTTTAATATTTGAAATATAAAATTAATTTAATTAAAAAAATAAAGTGTTCTTAAGGTTTGTTAAAATATTAAGTGGTCAAAAGGTAGTAAGTTTTAAACTTCTTAGATACAAATCCAACCATGAATATGAATTAATATGGCCCACTTAAAATATAATTCTTTGATTTTTTAATATTATTACATTATATTAATATTAATAATTAAAAAAAATTATTCATTTAAAAATATAGATTATTACCGTGATAGAGTGAGCAAACCATGAAGTATGCGTGTGACAATGGATGTCAACTACCCATATGGGCTCGATGGCATTTAACGAGTTGGTGTCGTGGCACCTACCTCACATACAAACATGTGTGAAGGCATATGCATAAAATGTGAACGTGTTGATTTATTTAATGGTGGTTTTAGTTTTGATGGATAGCCTAGTGTTCTTGTGTTGTGGTGATTCTATTAATTTGTGGAAGGTTTTGTAGTTTGGTATGAGATGGTTTAGAGGGAGAACTCACTGTATTAACATAGTTATCGATCAAACGAGAAAATTACCAGGTTCTTGTTTTTTTGAGGTAGCAAAAAAACACCCAATTTTGAAAAGTGGTGATGCAAAATCACTTTTTTAGTATAATTTTGGCACTTTAAATTTTCTTACGACATTTTTTTGCTTTTTAAATGTCACGATTTTCATGTGAATTTTGAAAAGTAGTGATGTAGAATAACCTTTTTTGTTTTAAGTATATTTTTGGATCTTTATTTTATTTTATTTTTTATTATTTTTAAATATCATGTCGATTTAAAAAATGGTTATTTTTTTAGCACATCAATTTATTTGTTTATTTATCAAGTATGAACATTTGTTTTAAAATATTAATGATTTTCATGCTAATTTTGAAAAGTGTTGATACAACATCAATTTTTTTTTTTTTTTTTGTTTAGAGTGGTGATTTTCATCTTGGTAATAAAACAAAAATAAAATAGAAAATAATGACAAAAAATCAAATATGAAAAAAAAAACAATAAAAATGTAAAGAAAAACAAAAATAACTTGTAAAAAAAGAAAAAAAAAAAAAAAGAAAAATTATTTTAACTTAAAAAAAAGAGAAAGAAATAACATAATTAAAGAAAAAAAAAATCAAATAATCGAAATACTAAAAAAAATAAAAAATTGAAATTTAAAAACAACAGTGAAATAAAAATTTTAAAACAACAAAAATTTGAATTAAGAAAACAAAAAAAATTAAATTTTAAAATTATATAATTTTCAAAATATATATATATATATATATATATATATATATATATATATATATATATATTTTTTTTTTTAATTAAAAAAAATTAAAAAAATTAAATAATAAAAATAAAACTATTTAAAAATTATAATTAATATATATATATATATATATATATATATATATATATATATATATATATATATTAATTATTAAATTTAAAAATTAAAAATATAAATAAAAAAATTAAAAATTATAATTAATATATATATATATATATAAATTATTAAATTTAAAAATTAAAAAAAAAAATTAAAAATATAAATAAAAAAAATTAAAAATGAATAAAAAAATTAATAAAACAAAAAGTTTAAAACAAATAAATAGAAAACGAAATTTTAATTTAAAAAAAGAACATAAATAAAAAATAAAAAATTAAAAACTAAAAGTAAAAAAAAAAGAAAAAGAAAAAATAATAATAATAAAATAAATAAAAATCATCGTCGCTGCTTTGGGGTCGCGTTGTTTGGCTGACGGGCGGTGGAGAGCTGGCAACTCTCCGTTGACCGTCGACCAAACTGCAGCCCTAGGGTGGCCGGGGTCAATTCCGGGAATCACCGCCACCTTGGGTCGATTCCGGGAATCACCGCTGCCCTAGGTTGATTCCGGGAATCACCGCAGCCCGTCAGCCAAGCCACGCGGAAAAAATGATTTTTATTTATAATTTATTTATTAATTTTTATTAATTTATTTATTATTTTTAAATTTTTATTTATTTATTAATTTTTATTTAAGTTTAATTTTTATTTTTTTTAAATTAATTTTTATTCTATATATATATATATATATATATATATATATATATATATATATATATATATATATGGCATTTACATCGACAAGCTAGAAAGGTTGTTTAGAGAGCGGATGTCTTTGGCGATCTTAGGTTAACTCAGTCATCATCCAGCTAACTAATCCATCTTTTGGCGATATTGTTCTTCTCGCAAGGTGCCCATCTGATCTTGATAAACAACTTAGACTTCTTAAGGATTTCTGCTCTTCCATGGGTATGTCTGTTAACACTGACAAAACAAAAGTTATGATTATCAAATCCAAGAAGGAAACTTACGCTAATTTTATGTTTGACAATAGTAACTTGGAGGAAGTGTCTTCTTACAAGTACCTAGGAATTGATATTCATCACAAGCTCAATTGGAACTATAGCATTTAGAAAAGGATTAGTGGGGGGTGAAAAGCTTATTTTGGTCTTGAAAATAATTGTAAAACAGTAAACCTCTTAATGTGGGATAGAAAGACGTTCCTCTTTGAAACTTTAGTCACTCCTGTTATCTTATATGGATGTGAGGTTTGGGGTTGCATCATCTCTAGAGAATCCTGGAGAAATATTGAGCAAATCCAGAAGCATTTTATAACGTATAAACTTAAAATTAAAAGCAATACACCCTATCCTATTCTCCTTATAGAAGTGGGTCTTTCCCCTATCAAGAGCCTAGCTATGACTAGGCTTCTATTGTACAAGCACAAGCTCAATAGCATAGGAGACCATAGACTTCCTAAGCTAGCTTCAAATTCCAGCCAAAACCACCTAAGGCTTAAACGAGGTTGGTATAAAGACACCAGGGCCTGGTTAAACCATTGAGAGATCGACGAGAATGTTGCATTGGAAAACATCAATAACATTAAAAAAATTGTTACTTCTAAGTTCAAATAAAAAAATTGGTGTGAGAAAGATCTAGCAGCTAAAAGAAAATTAAGGTATTATAAGGAGGTCATCAACCCCACCTTAGAAGATCAAAAGTATATCTCTATTTTAACTAGCTCAAAGAAGAAAATTAATATAGCCAAGATTAGAACAAACTCTCATGAGCTCCATAGTGAAACAGGTCGTTGGACAGTTCCTAAAACACCATGGATGGAAAGGATCTGCCATCTCTGTGAGAATATGAACATCGAGGATGAAAATCACTTCCTCTTAGAGTGCCTCGCGTACAACCACATTAGAGCTCAATTTCATAATCTTTGTTGCAATAATGACCTTCTTAGCCTTTTAAGATGTCAAAATTATAGTGAGCTGGGGAGGCTTCTCTCTAAGCTTTTTGAGCATAGGAATAAAATCTTAAATCAAATTAAATAAATCTTTTCTTTAGGTCCGATAGATTAAATATTGGTCTCAGTGAACGTTAACCATCATCTTCATCATCATATATATCTATATTTTTTCATTTGAAAAATGTTTTTACTTTTTATTTTATTTTGTTTTTTGTTTTTTTAAATTTTTATCCTTTTTTTAATTTGTATTTTTTTAATTTTATTTGTTTTAATTAAAAAAAAATGAATTTTGTTAATTTTTTTTATTTAAAAATGTATTTTTTCATAAATTCATATGATTATATATATATATATATATATATATATATTCTTTTAAATTTTAATTTTAAAGTTTATTATTTTAAAATTTTTATTTTTATTTTTATTTATTTAATTTTATTATTATTATTTATTTAATTTATTTATTTTAAATTTAAATTACTTATTATTTAATTTTTTTTTTTTTTTGTTATTATTTTATTTTAATTTTAACTAATTTTAAAAATTTTATTTAAATTATTTATTTTTATCATTTTTTTTAAATTATGTGTTTTTTTATAGCTTAAAAAATTAATATTTGTTTTTATTTATTTATTTATTTTTTCCAAAGAAAAAATCGAACCCATCTACTGATTTTATAGCAGGTTACATAGCATATGCAAAAGCATTCGAAGAACTACATTGTCCTTCTTTGTGAGTAAAGGAAAACAATGTAGTTGCCACTGGGAAGGATGATGTTCTGTCAATTCTCCTAACTTAGTCCAAAAAAAAAGAAGTACATTTTGTGTCGTCTCCTTTCAATCCCCCAGTCTTCCACTTTTATGTGAAAAACTTGAAACATAGGTGAAAACAGACCATGTCTGTAGAAATCATCACCATGACTTTCGTCATGACTATAATTGGGTGGTAGATACTGTTCCCAAGTTACCAGTTTTATAACAGCGTATATGTTTTAAGTAGCAACAGTCTCCTGCATCTTCTCAGTAAGGAAAACAATCCGAAACGATACTAAAAGAGTTTTAAAAACCATAAGTATCAGTGCAGAAAATAACTTAAAAATAGAAAATTATTAAACAAAACAACATATGAGTCGGGAGGCAGTAGGATCTTAGTGGGCAAAAGGAGGTAGATCTATCCCTCGGATCTACCCTCCCTTGACCACTACAACAACCCATTGCCCCATATCTTGTCTAGCACCCTCCTTAGATAAGATGTCTGCTGCATGATTCCGTTCCCTGTATATGTGACAAGAAGATACCTAGTTAAAATAAGCTTTTACAGTGAAAACTTCATCAAGCAAAGTAGATAAAATAAAATTTTGGCATCTCTGTGTTTCGTTAAACCATTTGATGATGTTCATAGAGTCCCCGAAAATTTGGACATCTCTTATCCCTAGAAATGAAAGCCAACAAAGCAGAAGATGAAGAGCTTTGAGTTCAACGAAATTATTTGTCCCTTGGCCCAACCCTATAGACGCTTTCAAGATTTTTTCGAAAGGATCATGGATGACTAATCCCGCCCTACACCTATTTGTGGGTCAGAAGCCCCATCAAAGTAGGCCCATGGAACATCCCCTCTAATGTGATCTTAAACAATAACTCTGGATTGTGGAGGGGTAGCTGGGAGGGGAATGAATTCAAAGATGGACACACTCTCAGCTGCGAGACGGTTGATAGGGAAAAGGGTGTCTTGAAAGATGTTTCGATTCCTAGCAATCCAAGTCACCCAGGCAAGAATTAGAGGGAGGTTCCTGACTCTATCATCTAGAGAAACTTGCCACCATCACTCCTAAGCGACCCTCTTGTTTTTGTTTTTTCTGTTTTGGGTTAATTTTAATTTTTTTCTTTAAATTGTGTGTTTTTTTTATATTCCTTATTTATTTATATATATATTTTTTTGTATTTAATTTTTTTTGTTTTAAATTTTTACAAGTGATATTTTATCTTTAATACCATGGCTAAAAATCGTTGGAATTTTATTTTCATGAAGGTGATATTTTATCTTGAATGTCATCCTTGGATTTTCAAGGCTTTTCAGAGACACGATAATAAATTATCTTTAATACTATGCGTAAAAATTGTTGCAATTTTAAGACTTTTGATATTTTATCTTTAATGTTATGTTTATGGTTGAAATTTTAAGGTTTTTTAGAGTCATGATATTTGATCTTTAATGTCATTATTAAAAATTATTGACAGTTTACCCTGAAAAGGAAAAGATGTTATTCCAATATTAACACTTTTCATTTTCAAGGTGTTTTTTGCACAAAAAAAATTGACGACGTTATTCCACCGACAACACTTTTCATTTTCAGGCTACTTTTTGCACACAAAAAATTGACGACGTTATTTCAACATCAACACTTTTTGTTTTCAAGTTGTTTTTTGCACAAAAAAAATTGGTGATGTTATTCCACCATCAACACTTTTTGTTTCGAGGGTGTTTTTTCAATCCTTTTTTCAAGAAAAAATTTGGTTTATAGCATAATTTAAAAAAAATGTTGAAATTTAATCCTAAAAAAAAACAAGTGTGTTCTGGAAGACACACTTTTCGTTTTTGGGCTATTTTTTCATGTTTTTTGAGTTTTTTGGGATAGATTTCTCGTTTTGAGGTCATAGTTCCTGTTTGATAGGTAACTATGTTTATTAATGGAGTATTTGTGGTTGTGATTTTGGGAAGTAGTACTGGTATCTATTTGCAAGGGAAACTGGTGACTTTCTATGGAGTGGGAGAGAGGGAGTGCTTCCAGCTCATACGTTTGATATTTGGGATCCTTCGATAGCAACCCACAAGCGAGTTTCTTTATAATGCTTTATCAGTTGGTGATCGTGTGACAACCTTGGCAACTCGGTGGTATGTGCACACTTTGGGTGTTGGGACTTTGTTGCTATCATCAAGGTAGCTTTACAAGAACATTCTTTATTATTATTTTTCTTCAATTGAAATCTAGGTAGTGGTGGTGGGACTTTCTTTCCATGCTAATCTTGGGCCAAGGTTCTGGAAGGTAGAAATTGGGTGGGTGGTGGCGGTGTGAGGACACTTGTATGGAGGTTATAGTATATGACATGGAGTAATTCCACTGCGTGAAGCTCTCAGCCCGCCCTGAATCACTCATTGGTATATACCATTGAGCACCTTTGGCCTCTTTTGGGATGGGGTGGGAAGGGGACATCTTGGGAGTGTTGGGTTATGATTTGGTTGGTTACAATTATGTGTTATGGTGTTTGAAGTTGTTTCATGTCATGTGCATGCCATGGTTCTAGGGGGCGAAGCTTTTACCAGGTGACTCTCATGGAAAGAAAGTCATGCTCCACCAAAGGGGTCATGTGAGGAGAGGAGTAAGACGAAAAACCCAACTAGATAGTCATGCTAGCAGGAAGTCTACCCTTGGGGAGTCGTGGACCTAGACCACGAGGCGTTTCTAGGTTCTGTTGAATTGCCACCTCCCTTGGACCATTTTGAGGGGCAGTTAAGACAAGTAATTACCTGCTAGAGCAACTTACTGATGATAGACACAAGGATAGGAACATTGTCATAGAATTCATGAATGTGTTGTAGACTCATCAATGTAGGATGATGCATAGTCCTTATACCCTGGCTCGTAGGAAAAAAAGGCTTATGGAAAAACTCGATGAGTGGAAGCTTGTCTAGTGCACATGGAAACTCATGTCCATTCCTCATTCAACCCACCTTCCTCACCTAGTAATGTACCTAAGAATCCTTCCCATGTTCATTCCTTAAATATTGGATGATAATCGACCATTTATTGGTCTTATCAGTTTATTGGTCATACTTGTCTCTTGATCTTTTCATGTTTAAGTTGAATTGAGATTTTGACATAAGTTTTGGTTTCTTTCTCCTCATCCACAAATCAGGTAGGAGTGAGGTAGGAAAAATTTTGCAAAGATGTACCCAACGATATAATCTTTCGTGAAATTAGGTAGGAGTGAGGCAAGAAGAATTTTGCAAAGATGTACCCAACCATATAAGATTTCCCTGAATTAATAAAAGCATTTAAAAGTTTACAATTTTTTATAGATTATTTAATTTTGTTAAATTTTTTTTTTCTCTTAAATCTAATTTAGTCATGAATTAGTAATTATAATAATAACTATTGTTTGTTATTATATTTTTATTATTATTTAAAGAAAACCATATCATTTGAAATAATTTATTTGTGATTTATAAATGTAAAATCTCACTTTCCAAAAATACATTTGAATTAAAAATTACTTTAAACTTAAAAAATAGCTTTTTAATTTATAAAAATAATATTTTGTTCATTTTTATTATTTAAAAAATAAAATTATATCATTTAAAATATTAAATATTGATATATGTAATTTAAACTTTACTTTTTATAAAAATAATATTTGGTTATTTTTATTATTTAAAAAATAAAATTATATCATTGAAAATATTAAATATTGATATATGTATTAACATTTAGTTTTTGTTGAAATATTTAAAATTTAGTTTTATATAATAATACTTTATAACAAAGACTAACCCTATAAACTAAAAATTTAAATAAACATTAAATATTATTTTCATAAAAAAAATTATAAATTATTATCAAATATTTATCTCTAATCTATTCTAATTTCCTATGTATATATATTTGTTATCGTGTTGTGGAGACAGTCTTGGAGAATACGAGTTTCACTAGGGTTTCACTGCTTGCATGTTTTCTTTTGGACGCCACCGTCCATCATTAGCCATGGAACGAAGGCTCAGACAGTTGCTTCCATCTGAGGGACAAGCAACGAGAAATCAAAGGGCTATTGTTTTCTGAGTCTCTCCACGGATAACACAAGCGAATGGACCGCCCACAATCCAAGTGACAGGGAACTGTATCTTTGGTGGTGTTTTGACGACTTCTAGCTTTGCAAGGCGGCTTTTTATGAATGCAGGGTTTGTGTATCCAGTCTTTCATACCCGCTGGTGGTTCTTTCGGGTCCTTCTTCCTCAAATCAAAGGATCATAGTTTGAAAAGCCATATCGAGAGGAGGGTTTCTAGATTTTCGTTAAGACCCTAGGCCAGAACTCAATCCTTTTATGGGTGACTAGATCTGATCTTGTGGTGGACGTAACACCGAATTGACATCTTTATGTTAGTGCCTATTACACCAGGGAAGCAATTAAAGGATTTCTACCCATTACATGGAGATGATATTTCAAGAAACTCCATCTTCTTTATGCTGGTATGACTATGTGGTGGAGCTATGGGTACTTGGAAGCCAAACGTCTAGGATCTTATAAGTAAGTTGCTTCTCCCATAAACCCCAAACTCTAGTGGACATGTCTTTTTCAAGGATGTGATGCAAGGGAAAAGTTAAAACTCCTATCCCATGAGATCAGGTCCAAAACAACTGGCCAAGACTCTACATTGTAGAACAAATGGAACAAGCACTTGCCAAAGAATTTAATCTTTGAGAGTTAATTCTATTTTTTCTGAACTCCAATGGAGGGCTTTTATATGAAGATTCAATGGTTTCTAGCCAAATATGATGCATTACAAAAATGGGTTGTATGGGTGAGGCTATCTAATCTCCCTTTTCCTTTTTGGCACCATAAGGTTTTAGAGGAAACTGGAAATACATTGAAAAAGAGAGACCATGATAGAACAAAAAAAATGTATCTTTACTTTTGAGAGAATTTGTGTAGAGATAGACCTCAACAAAGGTCTACGCAACCCCATTCAACTAAAAAAAAAACTTTCAGTGGACCTAGGTATTAGATTATGAGAACATGATATTCAAATGTCTAATTTATTTTTAAACAAAACACTTGCACAACACATGCCCACAGGCAAAAAAAAATACCAAAAAAGAAAAAGAATCAGACCCATAAGCTAAAGGGTTGACATGTATCCAAAGAAGAAGAAAAGATACCATGGAAAACCATCAAAATACTTATGCACATGCCCAACATGGTAACAAAGCATATGGGGGTGTTGTGGATTGGTTTGGATCCCCAACCAACATTCAGAAGAAACCCACAAAGAGAATGGTGTGAGAGGTATAAAGAGAACTCATGTCTTTGACAGCTTAGACTCAAACAAAGAATCCCATCCCCTTGCAAACAACTGGAAATGAAGGAAACCCACAACTAAAATGGTATGAGAGATATAAAGAAAACTCATGTCTTTGAGAGCTTAGACTCAAACAAAGAATCCCCTTGCAGACAACTGAAATAGTGGTAACAGTTGATACCAAACCTAGGGTTTGGAAAAATGTTCAGAAAAATAAAGGAAAAAAGGAGAAGCTAAGTGATTTTTATGACACTTAAATTCCACATAATTTATGTAATTTTTATAGATTTCATTTTTATTCCTCATTAGGAAAAAATACTATTTGACATAATGCTTTCAGCATCTATAAAATGCAATGATAACATTTGGCTTGAGAAACCACCACCCAACTCCACCACCCAACTCACGAATCCCACCTACCTTAAGCCACACCAACTCTTAACATAGATAAAAGTACACCCCATCACCATCTTAATTTTACATAATTTGATTTTGTTCCTTATTTAAAAATTGATTAAAATAAATAAATAAATGATATTTAATATTATATGATATATAAAATTTAATTATATATAAATTCTATATGAATAAATATCTAATTAGAAAATTTATAAAAACGTAAATTTTTAAAAAATAAACTTATATATATGGAATAAAAATTAAATCACTTGTATTTATAGTGATTTGAGAATATTTTATTTTTTATTTTTCTTCAAGTATAGAAATAATGTTAAATATTTATCATTATTTTTTTTACAGACTATACGTTAATCTTCATTATATATAAGTATTAAATAAAATACTTTTTTCATAAAATTGATATTTTTAATGTTAAATATACAAATTGATTTTAGTATTTTTAATAAAAGAAGTATTTTTATAATATAATCATACTATGGTTTTTTAATATTACTATATTATACTATATATATTATATATTTAGATTTTTAATTTATTTAAAAAATCTAAATAATTTAATTTATTATTTATTTATTTATTTAAAAACAATAAATTTACCTTAATTTAATTATCAATTAATAATTAAATATTATTTGGTATTCTGCTTATGGATATTATTTAAAAAAATTAATTAAAAAATTAAAAAACAAAGATGCACACATAAATAAACAATTTTATTACATTACCACAAATCATACGAATATATTATGGTGCTGGTGAGATCTAACCAACTCTAAATATAAATAGGGAGGTTGAGATATTCTCTCAACATCCTCCTACAAATTTGCAACTAATTCTAATATGAGTATAGAAGAATTATCTTCCAACACTTCCCTTAATTCTTACATACATATTATAATACATATTATATATTTAAAAAATGTGTGGACTTCAATCTTTCTCTCTCCACATCTTCGAACTTACCTTACGACTCATTTAAATCATCAATAATGAACTTTGCAAGATCAACAGTATTGAAAACTTAGCTCGTTTGGGCTTCCATGTTAAGAACCAACAAGTGATGAACCATCCTATGGACTAATCACCATATGTCTGATATTTCACTTTTGATTATCCATCAGTGGCTAGGCAAATGGTCTGAATCCTGAATGTGTTCAAGAGTTGATCTAACAACTTGAACTGCTTCACAAAAATGGATCTCATACTGTAACTTGTAGTTGACCCTCTTGAAGCCCGAAGCCCAACAAGACCCCTCAACGTATAACATATTCACACAATCAAATTAGCCGTTGTTGTCTCGACACCGAAGAACGTCGAGAACAACTAATGTAATTATATTTTAGTGTTCAATATTTGGTTCTGCACTAAATAAAACATACATCACTCATACCTTTAAAAATGTTTGAGAGGTTCTGCATTGAACGCATCTTCACTGCCATAATCTCAGAAGTCCTCAAAGTTTTCTTCTGGAAAATCTTCAATAGTAGCTAAGTTAACAGATTCTTTTAATTTCCCATTTAAGATATCCTTGGCATGAGTCTTACAATACAATGCTGTATGACCAAGTTTTTGACAATAAAATAATTTCACTGAGTTCTTGTTTTTATGGAAATTTCCTTTGGAAAATAGTACTATATCACGCTGTAAGTTATCCTTTGCGTCACCTGTTTTTATTCTCTTTTCTTCTGCTAAAATAACTGCTACCATTTCATTGAGGGTAAAAATAACATTATCATAATTGGAAGGTAAACTATTTAACAAAATAGCTTTAACATCTTCATCTTCTATTTTCGTTCAAGTTTCCCGAAGTGTCTTATGAGTAATTTTAAATAATTTATCTTAAATTTGAATAACTGTAATTTCAAAGTGAATTTTGCATTCACAGAATTTTCCCCAAATATTTGACTTAACTAATTTAAATAACAATAATTTCAAAGTGAATTTTGCATTCACATACTTTTCCCCAAATATTTGACTTAACTTTTCCCATACTTGCACACAAGATTTTTCTAGGTCTATAAGATGAAGTTGCGAGTGTGGCAAAGAGAGACCTATAATAGATTTAGCTCTCTCTTCCCTTTTCAACTAATAGTTTTGGATCTTTAGGTGCTGGTTCTTGTCCTTTTACTAAGTCCCACAAATTTTTATGCATTAAATTAATTTCAACTTTGACCTTCCATATATAAAATTTGACCCATTGAATTTCTCAACCACTATTTGATCCATTTAAAAAAAAGAGAGTAAACAATTACTCTATAATTGTTACCTTTTAATGCTTCCATTGGCCAAAACCAGCCAAGTTCAACCAGAGGAGAAAAGACTCAGCTTATTATAACAATAGAGAAGTCATATATTTTTCAGTTTGGATTCACCTGTAGTTGAATAAGAATATGTTATCTTTAATGAAATATTGTTTCTACTTCATTGTGTGTATGAGAGACACCATTGTTGCTTGACGACTAATTCATTATTTAATAGTGACATATATATACTGAAGAGTTGGAGATTGCTCTTGCTCTGGCGAAGGCTTCGATGCCGCTCAATTATCATAGTGAGTCTGCCATTCCTGTTTATGCAAGATGACTTTGTAAGCCACATAATTGGTAATCGGCTTGCCACGATTCCGCTGCACTTTGGGAGAAGAGAAAACTAGCTTAAATGCGTTTTGGATATATGAATCTCACAACAGATCACATGGTGCTACATCAGATTTTTTTCTCACGTAGATCCAACCCATTCAAACTTCAGTGCGAGATCAAATTCAAATTCAATCCTCTCATTCCAGAACTACCAGCTCTGATACCAAGTTAAAAAATAGGGATGCACACACAAAGAAACAATTTTAACTGTGCTCTGATACCAAGTTAAAAAAACAGGGATGCACTACAAGGAAAAGACCCTCTAAGGATGTTTTTGAGCAACCCCACAGAAAAATACCCCATACATCCGTTTCTAGCGGAGGTTACTAGAGGAGGTTGGTGGGCGGAGGGTTTTGCGGATGGTTTCCTCTCGGTGCGCTTATCATTACACGTCGCCTCGGTGCTCCGGAACCGAGAAAGCACCGGTGCGGATGAAAACATTGGCACACCGAACACTGTGCATTCCATACACAGCCGTCCAGTGCGTCGTCTTATTATATAGCACCGGTGCATCACAGATCTTCCGTGCCAGTGCATTATAAAGCACTGTGCCAAAACCGAAACCACCCGGTGCGGTAGAAAGAGACCACACCGGTGCATCATAATACATCGCACCAAAACATAAACCGACCGGTGCGTTTGTAAGAAATAGAACCGGTGCACCTATAAACAACACACACCGGTAAAGGGTTAAATTAAAAAAAAATTATGGCAAAATAACTTGGATTTTTCAGTTTTCCAGTGCTCTTAAGCTCTCAATTATCGGTGCATGCCCTACCGCAGAACGCACCGTTGTGCACAAGACATTGGCACACTAGACATCTTGCGCGACGTACACACACATCCAGGGCCTCTTATTACTGTAACGCACTGGTGCTTCACCACTCTTCCGTGCCGGTGCATCATAAAACACCGCGCCAAAACAGAAACGCGCTGGTGCGTTCTTATCCAAGAGCACTGGTGTGTCGATAAACTGCACGCACCGGAATAACGTTACATAAAAAAAATTAAGGCCAAAAAACCAGTGCTTTACGACTATTCCGCACTGGTGCTTTACGGATATTTCGCCCTGATGCATCATCAAAATTTCGCACCGAAACTGAAACATCCTAGTGCAGTGTTAGGGAACCACCCCGGTGCATTATAAACAATGCGCCAAATTTGACACAGCCTGGTGCGGTTGTAGGTAAGCGTACCGGTGCGCCTATAAAACCCCGCGCACCGGAACAGGGTTAAATAAAAAAAAATTACGACCAAAAAACTTCATTTTTCACTTTCCTCAGTTCTCCAGAGCTCTCAAGCACCGGTGCCATTTCCCCTTGTCTGAGCCGCCCTCACATCGATGCTCTCATTGCACCCATTACACGCACTGCTGCTCTGCATTGGCCACCAATCTCTAGCTTGCATTTTGAAAAATGGTGGGAAAATTTACTTTTGCAAATTTTACAGCCAATATGCCTCCTCGATGGCGAAATGTACAGGTATTTTTCTAGTTTTTCCATAATTAAGCCTTTTAGCGGATTAGAAATTGAAATAACCTTAAAAATAACCATTAAAAAAAAAAAATTGTTGTGCTGTGCGCTGGCGCTGTTTGGCTCGCACCGGATAGCAGTGTTGCTTGTAAAATTTACAGGCCACACTGCCACCGGTGCTAATGGTATCCACACCATTTCCGGGGTGGTGCCGAAAGGCGCCCCGAATAATTTTAAAATAAAAAAATAAAATAAAAGGCGGTGCACTCATTTATCCAGGCGCACCGTTGACCACGGGAATCACAGTGCAGTGCGTTGACGGAATTATCTGCCCCGGTGTACGTCAGCAAACCACATTCTGGATTCCGAGAGGGTCAATGGTGCGGCCGAATAAAAGACCGCACTGTTGATTATGCAATTTTCATGAAGTCAGTGCGTTGACACGACTATACGCACCGGGGTGTATATTTTAGTCAGCGCACCGCTATTTTGAACTTTGATGAAGTTAACGGTGCTTGAAAAATAGACAGCTGCACTAAGGTCGGTGCGTTGTATTTCATTAGGGGCACCAGGATCAGTGCTCTACATTCTTAAGACGCACCGCGACCGGTGTGTGACTGTTTTTATGGCACACCGACTTGTCTGTTTGTTTTTTTTTTCAAAATATATATATATATATATATTCCTAAATACATGTCTGTTTTAATAAAAAACAATTATTTAATATGACAATGATTGAGAGAGAAGAGGAGGAACAACATCAACAACAGGCTGAAAAATATGACATGATTCGCCAATGGGAGGCCCGAGAGAGGGAGAGAGATGCATACCCTCGCCCTATTATTGCAGATACCCAGGAGATCCTTAGGCAAGTAGGCCTCCTCAAGTTCTATGAGGAGGCTACTTCCCTAAAGGCACACAGTGTGTTTTTGAGATATCTTATCCGCAGGTGGAATGCCCACCGATAGGCTTTCCAGGTTGGTCCTGACCAGTGGTACACACCCACTGAGGAGGATATTTATTTTATTACAAGACTATCGAGGAGAGGTGTGGATTTTCTCTCATTCCTAGATGTGCCAGCTGGTTGTGTAGCAAGGAGTCAGTTATTTTACTCCCAGAGATACATTGGAGCACATGTACTGTCTCCTTCAGAGTTTCAGGTACCTGGAGGTCAGTTATGTATAGGTGCTTTTGGTAGACAGGACGTGCAGTGCCTCTCCCTTATCATTTCGACCATTTCGAACAGCACTAGTGACGGGAAACACATTAGTTGCTCACTTTTATATTATGTTGATTCTTTAGTACAACAACCACGACTTGTCAGGTGGTCTGCCATTTTTTTGCGGCAGTTTTGTATGGCCTTAGATAGATGTCGTGCTCATGCATAAGGGAGGGTCAACTTCCCTTTTGCTTCAGAGCTGTTTTGTTTATTTTTTGAGAGGTTTCCAGAGATGAGACCTAGTTTTTTTCGACAGCCTCATAGGCTGATGTTTGAGGCCCGAATGCACATGTGGGGGCAGATGATGCCCAAGAGGGGAGACACTTTGTTTCTAGCCAGGATATCACATGATTCACTGGACTTACTAGCCAGTGTTTAGGGGCTGCATCCCTTCATTATGGTCCCATGTCCTTATGCTGGCTTAGATTGGTGAGGGTGTCCCAACATCCTCCTCGCAACTGATGAGTTGCCAAATGATAGAGGTAAAATTACTATTTTATTTATATTTATTCTAACATGTTCTTAAAATTAACTTGTTTTTATTAAATTGTGTAATGAAATTGTCTTATTATTGTTGTGTACTTGTATATATTTTGCAAACATTGGCTCTTTTGATGGCGAGGAGATGTCGGGTCCACCACATGATCCAGGTGTGGATCTTGATGATGACGATCAGGATATGGCTGATGTCGAGCATGATCATGATGAGGATGAGGCCGATGCAGCAGAGAGACATGATCCCACTCATCATGGTGCACCGGTGCCGCCTTTTGCTAGGTGTGGTCGACCTGAGACCAGATATAGGATGGAGTTGGCCAACCAACTCCGTGCATTGATTGTTGATGCGGGCATTAGGCCCGCTCATTACAGAGACATACATGCCGACAATAGGCTGTTACGGATGTGGAGAGGCATGTTGTGTGAAATTTATGGCCTGATGTGGCATGTCGTAGGAGCTACAACAACTGTTACGTGACTCAAGAGGATTGTCCGTAGCTATAGGCATAGTCGAGCCGCGACACGTGATGGACATGAGCCCGCGAGCAGCGACTCACATGAATCTCTTGATTGTTCACCTCGCAGCGCGCCTGATGAGCATGAAGCTCCACTGGCAGCATCTGACAATCATCATGGAGATGAGGCTGGACCATCGGCCTCCTCCAGTCAGTAGCCTGCAGCTACATCCATTAGTATTAGTCATGATCATGAGCAGGCTGGACCATCGACTGCCGAGGCTGCACTATTGACTGAGCATGCCTCCACTACTACTGCTCATATTGATGTTGTACTACCACCAACGGATGCGTCCATCAGTACTAGTGATCATGATCATGAGCAGGCTCGACCATCGACTGTCGAGGCTGCACCCAACTTTACTGATCAAGCATCCACTTGTAGTACTTATATTGATGTTGTTATACTACCACCAATGCTTGATCCATGACATTCATATTACAGTTGTATATTTTTAACATTATTCTGTTATATATATATGGGGTCCATGTATTTTATGTTCATGTTGCAGTTGTACTTAATTTTCATGTTGATCATCATGATGTGGCGCATATTGTTAGGTCATGTTAGATATGTTCATTTAATGTTTACGTTGCAAATAGATGTGTATATGTGATAGCATGAGTTATTTGACATATTGAGATGCATATTTGATGTTTGTGTTGTGATGATCTTAATATATAATATTAATTTGATGTTTGAATGTGTTTATTAGTCGAATATGATGTTCGTACGAAGGTTATCATGATCGTTATGATGTTTATTAATTAATTTAATATTAAATGACCATGATATTTATTAAATATTATGTCGTGATTTAATTGTAATTTAAATTTTAATTGTATATAAAATTGTAAAATTGTATTTGTATTTATACTTATTGTAATTTAAACTGTAATTGTATGTAAAATATCTATTAATGTAAAATTTCAATTGTAATTGTAATATTTAATTTATTCTGAAATGATTGTAATTGTATATATGAAAAATTATAAAATTGAAATTGTAAATGTAATTCTATGTAAAATTGTAAATGTAATTGTATATAAAATTCTAAAATTGTAATTGTATTTGTAATTGTAATTTTAATTGAATTGTATGTAAAATATTTGTAAAATTGTAATTGTAATTGTAAATGTAATTCTATGTAAAGTTGTAGATGTAATTGTATGTAAAATTCTAAAATTGTGATTGTATTTGTAATTGTAATTTTAATTGAATTGTATGTAAAATATTTGTAAAATTGTAATTGCAATTGTAAATGTAATTCTATGTAAAATTGTAAATGTAATTTTATGTAAAATTCTAAAATTGTAATTGTATTTGTAATTATAATTATAATTGAATTGTATGTAAAATATTTGTAAAATTGTAATTTTAATTGTAAATGTAATTCTATGTAAAATTGTAAATGTAATTGTATGTAAAATTAAAATTGTAATTGTAATTCTAATCGTGATTCATTTATGTGAAATTAATGTAAAATTGCAACTGTAATTTTAATTCTAATTGTAATTGTATGTAAAATATTTGTAAAATTTTAATTCTATTAATGTGAAAATTTTAATTGTATTAAAATGAAATGATTTTATTAAAATATTTAAATTTGTAAATTTGCAAATAATTGTAAAATAACAAATCTAGAATAGTACGAATTTTGGTAACATAATAAAGTTTAGAAAATAATGAAAATAAATTCATGTACTTTATAATTATCATTATTTATTATGATCCTACATACAAAAAAAAAAAACTTTATACAGTCCGGTGCACTTATCATCCTAACATGCACTGGTGCGTTGTAACTCTTCCGCACTGGTAACGAATAAACACAAATTAAAAAAAACCACAACTCTATTTTCTTTAAGTGAAAAAAAAAGCGGCAATTTGAAAAATGGGCGGCAAAATATTTTCGAAAATCTAATTTCATAAAATAATTCTTTAAATACTAAACACTTTTCATTATTTCACTATTTTTGCTAAAATTTTCACCAGATATTTGCAGGAGACAGACCTAGAGAAAGACAATAGGAGGGCACTGTGGAGCAGCGAAATACGTTCGAAGAGAAGTATTCAGACAATCAGAAACCAAACCTCTAGTGCTTCAAACCTTGTATCATAGAATTTGAAACCATCTCGTGATTAATTTTTTTTTGTTTTTTTGTTTTTTTGTTTTTGTGATTTTAGAATTAGGGTTTTTCATTTTAGATTGACGTCCAACCCACGGGACGACTTGCATAGTCAGATCCAAATCCATTCAGCCATTGCGTGAATTTTTGAGAAATGGATTTTTCTTTATCAGTATGCCCTACGTACTTTACCGCACCAGTGTTATGTATTATACAACGCACCATGAAAGTACTATGGTAAAAGAAACGAAATTTTTTTTTCTAAATCTGTGCGCCAAATCTGAAATAGGGCACTGGTGCTCTATTTAACTAGGAAAGCACCATACATTGTATTACATCGTTTTTACGGTGCGTTTATAATACCCCACGCACCGTTAGGTCTATTACACTGTTTTTTGCGGTGTGTTTACAATACCCAATATATCGTATGGTGTATTATATTGTTTTGCGATGCGTTGTTAATATCCCCACGCATCGGCGACGGTGCTGACCTCGTGAAAGGCGCACTGGTATCTTGAGATTTATTTTCTACATGAAATGTCGAAAATTTATTTATAAATATATTAATGAGTGATATGATACAGGTTTCAGATTGATAAAGAAATGTTTGACAAGAGATCAAGTAACAAAAATACTGTTAACACATCAAGAAAAGAAAAAAAGATAAGTTCTTTGTAAATTCTTTATAAAAAATATTATTTTTGAACTATATGTAAGTTTAACTAATAGGTATTGTTTACTGTGTATCATGCAGAGCCACAAAATGAAAAATATCGATATGATTATTTCAGATCTAGGACCAGAAGAGCGTAAAAGTTTAATGGAAAAATTGCAAAAGGATGAATCAGGTGTATGAAAAAATACTATTGATCCAATATGAGTTTTTTTTTTTAATTATCATTAATAATATACTTAAAATTATTAGATAACACGCGTCAAACAGTCTACTAATTCACATCTATTTAATGTTGTACAGGGACCAACGACTCAGAAAAGGAATGTTGTTCTAAGAAAAGAAAAAAACAAGAACATGCAAATGAAAATCAATTGCTCCTTAACTCATCTGGAGTGGTGCTGGAAGTTAATGAAAGGGGATAAACTTTTACAAAATTTTGAGGGATCTAGTGGAACGAATGTATAGACGTTTTTTCCAACAACAACAAGGTGCTTCAAATGTAATATGTAATCATTGAATTTTTTGATCATTAGGTACAATAAATAAACAATTTAGCATTAAATATTAATTTTCAAGAATTTTCTTGCATAAAAGTAAAGGAAATGGAACCCATTCAGCACATAAAACAAGACGACAAAGAAGAAAATGGTTGATATCTAAGTTTGTGAGTAATTGTTACTTCTTTATAATAACTTAACTAGATTTCATTTTTGTATTTTTTAAGTTGTTTTACAAAAATCATCATTGAATGTCTTCAAACAAGTGCTAACATACAAAGAAGAACTATCAGAT